>CM048846.1:97778269-98213269 GCA_026545225.1 Cornus controversa | reverse complement strand
TAAAATTGGGATGAGATAATTATCTATTAGTTGATTAAGAAAATAAAAATAAAAGTGGTTTTAAATTAATAGTTTGTGAATTAATCATAATGCATGCTTGTTTGATTTGTAACCTCATTTCAAGCACAACACAACCAGAAATATTTAAACAAAATTATCCAAAATAATAATAATATTTCAACAAAATCTTGATTTTATAATTTAATTTGACATTCCAATTCCTCAATTAATTACTTGAACGGTTGAACAAATGGACATCTTACCACTTGCGGTCCTAAAAGTCCAAGGTGAATGACATAAAACTAAGTTATATAGCAATTTTTATGGTTTCAAGCACACTTAAGATTGACTATGAAAAAGACAATGTATTGTGAATGAGATAAAAACAAGTAGTTGTAACAAAATTCATTTTTCAATGACTTTATCTTCCAACTCATTACCATAAAACATACTACTAGTACTAGAGATTTTCATGAAAAAAAAAACTCATTACAAAAAAACATAATAGAGATTTCTAAAAAAATAAAATAAAAAACAGAATAGAAAAGTTTGAACAATTTGAGAAACTTACCTAAGGCTTAAGCATGAGAGTGAGGCACTCCAATTTGCGAGAAGAACCAAAGAAAATAAAAAGATTAGAAGAAGAAGAAAGAGAAGAACAAGTGTAGTGAACCACAACCTGCCGTAACATGACCTTACACCCAAACCCTAAACTACTTAGTTTGGTGGGTAGAAAAATGGATTGGGCCATTGTGTTTTTTTTTACCTGCCTGGACCCTAGTTTTGTTATTATTTGTTTTTGATAAAAATGGGACCTAGTATAGTTAATAGTTTTTTTTTCTTGAAAAAATGAGACCTCCCATAATTGGGAGCCTTAGGCAACTGCCTAGGCTTAGAGCCGACCCATCTCAAAGTCTCTTTTTCCAACACATTCACTGACCGGGTTTTAATTTAGTTAAGTAATACTACCTTAAAATTTTCTTATATGGTAATAATTTTTTTATTATAAGCCCAATTTTCATCTTTAATGGAGTACAACATCCTCTCCAATGCACTACTCGTGATATATATATATATATATCATGCACACAAATTTGCCTTGTAGTTGATTTTTCATTAATTCTTGACCTGTTGTGGCATGGAAAGATTTAGTGGCTAATGTCACTTCTCTAAGGGTCAGTTTGGTAGGAAAGAAATAGAAAGAAAAGAAAAGAAATGTGATGGAGGGATATGATTTTGTGTGTTTGGTATGAATTTTTTAATGAAAATAAAAGGAAATGGAAGGATTTGGAGGAATAAATTAAGAATGAATAGTAACTTTTGTTATCCTTCCAAAAATAGAATAAATGAAAGGAAAGAGAAAGAAATGCTACATTTTTTAATAAAACTTTGTTAATACTAACTTTGCCCTAATTTTGATAAAAATTAAAATTTGTTCTTTTAAATATAAAAGGGTATAATGGTAAAATTTTTAAATTATTTCCTTTCTTTTCTTTTCCCAAATTATCTTTTTCTTTCTTAATCAATCATTTATTACATTTTAAACCTCATTTATTATACTTATTTATTGCATTTTAAATTTAATTTTGTAATTAAAGTTGATGTGTTGATTTTTTATTAGGACACATCAGTAATCAGGAGGGTTCATCTACACACCGACGAATAGGTAAATATTGTTCAAAGATAAAACTGTAACATGCACCAGCAATGGGACTGTGCAGGTCAACCTTGAAAGAGAAGTCTTTAACATGTGACTTGACACTCCAGAAACGTACTTATTTTTTTCCCCGGTAAATGAGAAAGTTATTGAAAAAACAGAGAGAGAAAATCTGTAGAATAGGAGGAGCAAAGGTCATACCATACCCTGGGGCCCTACAATGATCAAAAGAGGCCAAGAAGCTAACTTTAAGAGAGCAAAGAAAAAGCAGACGCTGACATACAAACTCAAGGAAAGACTCAGCACAGTGAGCTTCAAGCACGCAGCAAAGTCCATAAACTCAAAAGGAATTGATGGCACACACAAGCGGTGGAACATGTGATTTAATTAGATGCAAAGCGGAGAGCTTTACGAGAGTTTGACATGCCGCGAATGTTCTTGAAAGAGAATGGTGTTTTGGAAAACACAGACACAGGTAATGCATGATTATTATCAACTTGTACCGTAAAGTGTTGGATTAAGTCTTGAGCAGACATCGGAGGCTTTGTCTACTCGAGACAGACTCAAACTCTTTTGAATTGGAGGCTTACATGCCGCGAATGCTCTTGAAAGAGAAAGGGTGTCTTGGAAAACGTAGACACAGGTGGTGCATGACTATCGTCAACTCGTGCTGTAAGGTGTTGGGTCAAGTCTTAAGCAGACACCCCAGGTGGTGCATGACTATTGTCAACTTGTGTCGTAAGGTGTTGGGTTAAGTCTTGAGCAGACACCGGAGACTCTGTCTACTTAAGATAGACTCAAACTCTTCCGAACCGGAGGCTTACAAGTTAGCTCATCTATCCCCATCTAAACTCGCAACGTTCTCGTTGTGGTCTCACCCGGACTCCTCTAGGCTCAGAGGATTGGCGTGACAACAGGCCAAGACTGGGATTGGCTTTGATACCAAATGTAACGAGTCAGACACTTTACCTTCTGGATTCGATGTGGGACAAGTCAACCCCTCTAACCCATAGCAACCATAATTTACAAAGAAACGGAGGAAGTCAATTATGGAACAAAAAAATGAAATATGTTATGAATACAAGGATCAGAAAATGAATTTAGGAGCTGCCAATTAAGTTGTAGCAACAGATTCAGGAACATATATATATATATATATGACACAAGTTTCTCTCTCAGACTGAGTTATTTTATAGCTTGAATAACAGCTGAGGGAGGAGAGAATTCGATTATTTATCTCTCTCTCTCTCTCTAAATGTGATAGAAACAACTAGAAAGGGATAATTTAGAGACTAAATCTGTAGTAAGACATGGATTGAGCTCTCCAATTAAGGAAATCTAAGCGAGGAATACTTGATAACTTGAAGGATTAATTAACATGGAAAGCAAACTTGAATTGGAAATAAATCCAAATAATGGAGGAATATTAATTGGAATTTGAAAAATAAATGATCATGGGATTCAGCCCCAGCAAACCAGAGCTTGCAAACATTTGGTTGGTGAAGAAATCTTAGCTTTGGACTATCCTTAGTATATAATTTTACTAAGATAGCAGAGCACAAACGTACAAAAACTGTGTTCTGGTACAGAGGGCTGAAACAAAACCAAAGAATGCCAATTTCTTTTCCTTACCAAAGAAAGAATGCCAAACAACATTTTGAGTGGGCTCTGATATAGATTTCAGGTTGTGGGAGAAAGAGAACATCTAAATTGTGTCCTATATATATATATATATATATATATATATATATATATATGCCTAAGTTATACCTTGAGTTATAGGGAATGAGCTGGTTTAGGAGGCCACAAGGCAGCCAAGTATAAAAAAGAATATGCATGTGTGATATATTATGTACTGCCATCTTTGACATTAAATTGTGAGCATATGATAGGTCGACTAGCAATGCTTCTAAGGTGGCCTGATCGAGATTAATATTTTTCCATCACCAAGAACATCAGTATTGAGTAGGTCTATATAAGAATGCAACATGTTTCAATGGAGATGAGCCTTTTGTTTGGGCTGCTGCGTTGTTATAATTGTGTTCTAAATGCTTGGGGCTCTTTTTTGTCAACGCTTAGGACCTTCATTGGACACTCCAGCTTGTTTGTTTGTCCTGGCCCATAAGCAATTAACATTAATTTCAGAATATATATATCTATATATATATATATATATATATATAGGCCCTATATATGACTTCTTTTAGGTTATATACCCTCAGATTTTCAAATTCTTGTGGCCTTTGGGCCTTGTTGTCGTTGTTGGGCTTAGCCCCCTTTTGGACACCCTCGATAGGCTTATCAATATATTATGGGTAGTTTTCAACTTATGGGCCCTTCTCGGACTCTCTCGTGAGGTCTTGAACAATTGGATCATGTTTCCACCCGTTAAAAAAACTAAAATCAAGGTATAGTTTTAGAATTTCAAGTTTTCCTTCGTTGCCCTAGAGAGGCGTGCACAAAAAATTTATGAATCCAATCTAATCCGATCCGTCGGATCGGATCGGATCGAAATGAATGACTAACGGATTGGTTGCAAATTTAAAAAATAAGAATTCGTAGGCTACACATCAAATTACAAATTGGAGGGTGAAAAATCCGATCCGATGCGTAATAATTAGTTAGAATTTATAATATTTATTATATATATAATAATATCTTATAAATTTTAATAATATTATTATAATATCTTATATCTTTTAGCCTAAAAAATTGTTATTGGGCCCTAGTTAAAAAATTATTATATTAGGTTGTTTAGATTAAACTTAATTCGTCAATTCGATCTGATCCAATTCATTATTTCACGGATCGAATCGGATTGAATCTTTCTCACGAATCAGATCGGATTACATATTCACCAATCCGTAAATTGCAAATCGAATTAGGCTTATGCTTAATATGATCAAATCTGATCTGTGGTCAGGTCACCCCTAGCTCTGCATGCAACCACTCGTAACATGACATGGAAAAAGTTAAAAGTGAATGCCCAGTTTGGTTTTTCTGAGAACCATGGAGCTGCAAAATAATGTTAACAATTTCGAAAAATTGTTTTCTTAGATTAAAATAGGTTTGTTTCGCATGCGTTTTATTTTTATTTTTATTTTATTTTATTTTGTTTAGGCAAGGTAAAAACAAAGCGTGTTTAGTAATGACTGTTGTGTTTTAAATAGTGTTAAAATATTTCAAAATTTTAGATCAAAATTGAAAACACCATTTTGATATTTTTATTGTGTTTCGGACCTTTCGGCTACTATAGTAAAAAAAATAAAAACAAAAAAATCATATTTTTGATTAGTATCCAAAACACACATAATTAAAACAATTTTTCCGTTTTAGACAAAAAAACAAAAAATATAAAAACACAAACCATGACTCAATATGGTTTGTTTCGAGGGAATTGTTTTTTATCTGTTAATTGTACCCGAAATATCTCAAAAAAAAAAATTATTTATTTGGCAAATGGACGGTTCTGATTTAATGGCCCACCTAGCTTGAATAGAAAATGAAACATATCCAGCTGATGAAATAAAGTTAAAAGGAGTAGCAGAGTCTGCGATGGATGAAAGTCACATGGGATCAAAGCTGAGAGAGAGTGACGTCAAGCTAAGAAGGCACATGGGATCAGTTTTAAGCTGAACACACCACAGACGCTTGAGGAGACATGTGGAAAGAAGATGCAGCTCTTTTCTTATATATATATATATATATATATATATATATTATTTGATTTATATACGCTTATATATACGCGTATATAGTATGTGCACATACTATAGATGAGCAGCAAAGCAGGGTCTATGAACATGGATCCACCCCACTGAAATGGGGGTATCCCATCAGCTTCCAACTAATAGCGTCATGTGATGTGAGAGTAGCTTGTCTTTGGCCAATATAAGATCAGCATATTTTGGGACCCACACCCAGTGGGCCCCATCATCACCGATACTAGGGGTGGTGGGTCCCATCGACTTTCTTTTCTTGTACAAGTAGTAGATTAGTAGATAGATACATCCCATTGTAGAATAAGGCAACCAATGATTTCCCCGTCAAAAGTTTCACTTCTTTTTTTCGACAACTACTGTATAAAAACGGGTTTCCTCCAAACCCTGCCGCCCTCTCATGCATTTACTACTTGATTATCCATACATAATATATATCTATACGTATATGTATGTATATATTATATTGCATGTATGATCAAGGTTAACTTTAGTTGCTCGGGGACGATATTTTCGAGTAATTTTTATCTCCTACGGATATCTCCTTGAGTAAAAATTCTTTTTATTGAGAATTTTTTTCCATTTTCTTCTGACAATGTTTTTAATTAACAGTAGTGATTAACGTTACTAAAATGGTGATATCAATGTTATCTAATATCACTCATTTTATTAACGTGAGTTATTAGTGATTAATGTCATCTATATATCTTACTAACGTTAATTACCACTAATTATAACAAACGTCAACACGGAAGGAACAGAAAGAAAGTCTTCATTGAAAAAATAATGGTCCATATCTCCCGCGTGTGTCGTCTAATTTTATGTTAAGACGTAAAAATGATAATTTATGACAATATCTGATTGTTTGAGTGTAAAAAGATAAGGCTGGATCTTTCTAATGAATGTTGATTATATTTATATATATACACGGTCCCAAAACAGTGTATAAAAAGGGAGTAAAACATGGTTCCTGATATGTGCATTTAGATGGGGCTCAAACAATTTTGTGTTTTTTTTTTGTTTTTTTTAGAATATTTTTGTGGCCAACACTAGACCTGTTAGCTAATATTATGTTAAGTTTCATGATTTTAGTTATATATACATGTGTACGATTTGTATAACATAGAATCCTTAAATATATTTACACTTGAATATATTTTTAGTAGTCTTGCTTGAATTTTAGATTATGAGTGTTATGATTATTGTAAGGTGTATATATGCTTATTCTTTGATTTATATATTCTTGTACAATAATTAGAATGAAAAACACTAGTTCCATCACTGGAAAACCAAAATCCACCGTTTTATTTTTAGACTTGATTTTTTCAAAACGTATATAAATCACTATATTGAATTGATCCTGTGAGCTTTCTATATATCCATGTTAAACACATGCAGTAATGATTTTATTAAACAGAGTCAATTAAATAGAACATGTTTCTTTCTTAATTTGTAGTAAGATTTAATTTCAGGTTGAACACCAGCCTATTTCTAGCAAGATTTAATTGATACATGGTTAGCTTTGAAATCCCATTTATCCCACTGTTGACATGTGAAACTCAATTGTGGGAGAATATAGGATTTTTTTTTTTTTTGTTATGTACGTGGTGAACCTAATTTCATTATATTTTCTATGCTTAATTATAAAAAATTGGATTATGGATGTAGAAGATCGAAGATATGATACATACAGCTATGATATATATTGTGTGGATGTAATATAGCGCTCTATATATATATATATATATATATATATATATATATATATATATATATATATTGTGTGGCAGTTGATATGTCCTTGTGTTTGCTGATGAGGACCCTTAATCCTCTTCTTAATCATGCATAATGGTACTTGGGCATATCAATTACCAAGTCAAGTAACAAAAATACTCCATAAAATTTACCTTTGCTTAGCCTATTGTGTAAGGCCATGGAACAAGTCATTTTAAGGGTTCATTTTATTTTTTTTTAATCTTCTTGGTGAAAAGCATATCCGTTTTTTGTATTCAACCCTATAGCAAATGTATGAGAAACATATAGCAAATCCGAAAGCAAGATAAAAAAAAATAGAAAGAAATCAAAACATTACACTGAAAAAGCATATTTCTTTTTTCTTGTATTATAAGAAAATCAGTTCACTCACCTGCCAAGTAATTTTATTTTTTTCTATTTTGGTTTGGACCTTCAATTATTTATTTTAATGAAGAACACTATTTCATTTCATAAGGTACAAGCTTGAAAAGAAAGTGAATAGTTTCAAGATTATAAAAAAAATCACATCATATAAATTAAGGCTTAGCTTGATTTTGTTTTTTTAGAACAGTTTTTTATTTCATGAGAACTGAGAATCAAAAAATTGTAAAAAAAATCTATTTGGTTAACAATTGTTGAGAACTATTTTTTTAAAAATTCAGTTAAAAAAATATTTATTTTTATAGAATTATCATTTATAATTCTTTGATTAAATAATTATCTGTTTTTTGAGTTCTTAAATTTTTTTTATGATTGACAAACCAAGCAAGCAAATATTCCATGAGATATGGGCCTATAATTTTATGATCACAGGTGAGGCAATTGCATGGCATCTTTAAAAAGCATACTGTGGCTTATGTATATTAGATTATTAGTTTGAAAGGAAAGGATGGAGAGAGAAAAGGGAGAGGAAAAACAGAGGAAAGAGTGGGGAGGATAAGACATATATGTTAAAGGCCACCTCCATCTGGAAGGTGTGGCAGTAGAGGAGAGCAGTGGGCTTGAGATGGACATTTGGGGGCGCAAAGACAAAAAAGACCAGCTTGGTAGGGTTAACAAAGAGGGTGATTGGGCTTTTCAAAATCTCTCTCTCTCTCTCTCTCTCTCTCTACATACACACACAGTCACACACAGAAACACACACACACACATTGCTGAGAGGATAATGGATTAGAAAGGGCTTCGTCCTGGTGCACGATACCTGTTGGTGGGTTAGGTGGCAAACCCTGCCCCTCTTATCGGACCCACCCCTAGATTCCTGCCCTCTCTCTCTCTCTGCATATATATATATATATATACACATACATATTTATACATAAAAATATATAAATAAGGCCTAAAGATATAGCCAACTCATTTCTCTTTTTTTACTTAAGTAACCTCTTTTCTGAGTAGACAAGTCTTACACTCTCTTAAAAACACCCCCGCCCACGTAGCGATGTCAACAGGCGGTTAGGAACGGGGCACTCTTTTTTTAAATTCATCTTAAAAAAAAGAATTTTTTCTAAACTTGTTTTGAGACGTCACAATATATATATTTTTTAAGAAATATAATATAAATTTGAACAAATTTATGATAAAATTTGTAAAATAAAATAAAATATAGACAAATACTTACAAATGATAATAACAAAAATATTAAATTATAGTTAATAAAAGTATATTCTTTTATATATTTATCATTAATCGAAGCGTATTTGGAACTTAGAGGATTTTAAACTCTTTTTCTAAATTCGTTCCTAACTCGATTAGTCTGATTCGAAACCCGTTTCATTAAGGACGGGACAAGGAGCGGAGCCCAACAAACAGGTTAAATTGACATCTCTGCGCCCACACATCTAAAGGCTCTAAATTATGAGTTTATAAATCACAGTTTTATTTAATTTTACTTGAAGTCACCCACTTGTTATTTAACAATTATATATTAATAAAATTCCTATTTTATTAATTTCCTTTGGCAAAGGAATCAATCTAGCTAGGCTAGCTATATATCACAAGTGTTTGCTTCCTCCCTTAAAAATTTATATTTAAAGACAACTGTCCATTTAAAAAAATACAATACTCTGTGTCGCTTGAGGAGAAAAAAAAGATGCAAAGCACTGTGAAAATATATAACTTTGTATTATTGAGATATTTGTCCATGTAAGTTAAGAAATCACAAAGCATATCCTTTTAGTGGTAAAAAAGTGAAACTTAAATAAAAATTCAAAATTCCACTTCCCGTAGTATAGAAAGAGACTTTTCTCTCTCTCTCTCTCTCTCTCTCTCTATATATATATATATATGCCTGTATATAATATGCTTTTCCTCGGAGTTAATGAGGTGTATAAACTATATATCCATCACAGCAATGAAATCAGCTAATTTTCAATTGAAAGAAAGTCTAATTTTCTTTTTTATCTTAACAAATAAAGAAAATTATGTGATATATTAAGTCTCCCTATTCCTTCTCTCAGACACTAACCTATCCACTCTGAGTCTACATTTCTCTTTCTCTCTCTCTCTCTCTCTGAACATGACAATCACACCAGAACCAAAGTTCATAGAATATTGGTGGCACAAGTCTAGGTCATGACTTACATCGAAATGGCCTTCTTCCCAACCAATTTCATGCTACAAACTCCTCATGAAGATGATCATCGTCATCAACCTCCCACCTCTCTCACTCCAATTCTGCCCCCTTGCTCTTCTCAAGACTTCAATGGTAGTAATCTTCTCTCTCTATATATAATCACAAACATATATATATATATATATATTCATCTCTCTTTATATGTATATACTAGCGAGTGATTGGGTTTGGAATTAATATTGTTTATGGTGCATATATATGTGTGTGTGTGTGTGTGTGCAGGTGTTGCTTCACTACTAGGGAAGAGATCCATGTCATTTTCAGTTGTGGATGTTTGTGATCAAGAAACTAATAATGGGGATGATGATTTGTCTGATGATGGGTCAATACAGATGGGGGGAGAGAAGAAAAGGAGGCTGAACATGGAACAAGTGAAGACACTTGAAAAGAACTTTGAGTTGGGTAACAAGCTTGAGCCTGAAAGAAAAATGCACTTGGCTAGGGCTCTTGGTCTCCAACCAAGACAGATTGCTATATGGTTCCAGAACAGGAGGGCAAGGTGGAAAACCAAGCAATTGGAGAAAGACTATGAGGTCCTTAAGAGACAATTTGAAACTATCAAAGCTGATAATGATGCACTCCAATCTCAGAACCACAAACTCCATGCAGAGGTATATATATATAGACACACACACATATGCACACATGTTCTAAATTATGCATCCAAGTAATGGTTTGGTATCTCTTTGTTTTGAAGTACTACTATTCTTAATATATATACACACACATATATTCTATTTGGATGCCTTAGGAAGACACACACACATATTTTTATGTATGTATATATATCATCAAACTTTTTCCTTTTTTGTTGTCAAAGTGGTAAGAACTATGGTTGTGGACCTTCTGTTGGTACATGGTTTTCAGTGAAACTTGTTAGGATATCTCTTTGAACCACTGGTGTATATCAAGAAGCAACTTTTTCCCATATACGCTTTTATTTATTTATTTATTTTTCTTTTTTTACAATTTCTTTTGATGGATTGGGTGATCATGGTTTTAAAGCAGAAAAGTAATCATGACTAAAATAAATAATTTTCCCTCACATACTATCTTAGCTTGGTTCAAATAAATCAAGTTGAATACAATATTTATCATCATTAGTTTACTTCTTCAAGTACTACATATATTTTCAGTTGACAAGAAAGTGTGTGTGTATATATATATATGTGTGTGTTTGATACTGATTGGTAAATTGAATATATTGATGCAGATTTTGGCACTTAAAGGTAGAGAGCCAACTGAATCTATCAACCTGAACAAAGAAACAGAGGGTTCTTGCAGTAATAGAAGTGAAAACAGCTCTGATGTGAAGCTAGATATGTCAAGGACACCACCTGCTAGCAGTGAGAGCCCTCTATCTACTCATCCAACAAGCAGACCCCTCTTTCCATCATCTATTAGGGCTACTAGTACTGCTACTGTTGCCCAACTCTTCCAAAACCCATCATCAAGACCAGACCTCCAATGCCAGAAGATTGATCAATTACCAGTCAAGGAAGAGAGCTTTTGCAACATGTTCTGCGGCATCGACGATCAACCCGGGTTTTGGCCATGGTTGGAGCAACAACATTTCAATTGATCATTTCAATGCCCTAAATGGATTTTACCTAGCTATACGGCAAGATCATGAAATCAATTACACTTTCTATGAGTTGAATTCCTGTTTTGGTACTTGGGACTGGTGTATAAAGTAGCATAATCTTATGTTCAAATTAAGGTGTCTTTTGCAGATCATTGTGGAGGAATAAAAGGGGTATGTGTCTTTGCATTTATATACAATGTTTAATTTCTCAAACTGAATTGAGATGTTTGTTAGGTTGGTTAATTGGTTCATGAAAAAAAAAAAAAATTTCCAAGTTGATTTATATTTGTGCTAGTGACTGATTTCAGCTCTAGCATGGGCCATGAAATAAAAGGTTGGTGTCCTTAGAAATTTTTTTCTTTTTTTTCCCCTTTCTTGTCATGCAATCATGTCTTTGTACTATATGCTAAACAAAAATGCTCACAAAGTGCAACGAAATAAAGTCCATGAAATGAAATTTTGGTGATTTCATAGTAACCACTGCTGAACAAAAGCTACCTGAATTTAATATGGTATGAGTTTCGAGAGAGATAGAAAAAAAAAAAAAAAAAAGAATCAAACACACATTCCAAGAGTGAAAGAGGACAAAGAGATGGAAGAGTACAAGAAGACAAGAAGGGTTGGAAATGGTCATTCTCGTGAAGGTGACTTGGGCAAGCTTGTACTGACAAGGAATGGGTATTGCATCAAAATATATGTAATGTATCCACCACTTTTTGGCACTCAGTAAAGTTCACTGCTCTCGCTCTCTCTCTCTCTCTCTCACACACACACACACACTCTCTCACACATAGAAAGAATTCATGTGACCCACTGTCACCCACTCCTTAGCATCCAACACAGTCCTCTTTTCACATTTCTTTCTATGTTTGGCCCCCACCTTTCATACATCTCCTTTTCCATTCATTGTCACTAAGTCCACGTTGAACGTAAAAGGTGTTTGATTCCACAGTTTCTTTGACAGAAACAAAGATAGTGTTAATTGGTTCATGGATTGAACTTAGAGAAAAGCTAGGGGCAAAAGGTGTACAATCATGTAACTTTTTCCTTTTTTTTTTTTTTTTTTTCCCTGCTCATGTATAGCCTTGTAAAAAAGTGACGCTGGTAGAAACACTTCATACAAACAAATTGTTTCGGACAATTTTGTAAGAACAAGACTTGTTTGATTAATTTTTTGAAAACAATTTTCAGCAACTAAAGATAACTATAAAAGACTATTCTATGTAAATATGTCTTTTTTGAGTTTCTTTTCTTGCTTGCAAATTCATGCATGAGTCTTCCATATGTTATTTTCATGTTTTGAGTCTTTCCAAGTCACAGTAGAAAAACTTTGCGGTTGTTAGGTTAAGACTCGTCATCATAAAAGACTTGTATGTATGCAGCTTACTTATCTACGCAGAAAGATTGTTTCTTTATTTTAAATCTGTGATCTCTAAATCACAACCGAATAACTCTGTCGTTGTTCTTATTGAAACTTCAAACAAATTATCAACTAAATAAATTTTTGTATTATTTATAATTTTTAAGTTATTTAAAAACAGAAAATTGTTATAAACCAATAAGGGCCTCATAAATCACTCAATGATAGGTTTGAGTATTAACTTGTCTTCTGATTGGGCAAAATGCTAGTGAAAATGATGACATTTTGACACAACAAAATGGTAATTATTGTTTCATTCATTTTGATTGAACAACTAGAAGAGATCAAACTCGGACGAAATCTGACTTAATTTGATATAAGAGTTTTTTATCCAATTCGTTAAAGTAATGGATTATTTATGATTGAATCTATAACCAATTTCTTATTAATCGGATATTCGATCTGAAAAATATATTATTTTAAAAAAATTTAATACCAAAAGAGATTAGCAAACAATGATTAGAAAAAAAATAGAGAAGCCAAAGAAGAAAAGTAAAACATAAACAAAGAAAAAATAGAAAAGTTGGTATTTAACTTTTTATTAAAGAAAAAAATAGGAGGAAATAATGATAAAAAATATTTTAATAATATGTAAATAATATATTTTATAACATGTAAATATATTATATAAGATCCAATTTTTATCAGACCAGATCAATCATAATCCATATTTGATTTATTTTACTAGCAAATTATCATATTATGATCACTAACAAATTATCTGATTAAATATTTTAATTCATATTTTAATTATAAGTTAGAATTCGGATCCGAGGTAAAAATCCGTTTACGCATTAGTAATGAACTTTTTGGACATACCATTTTCTTTTCAAATTAAATACTGTCCACTACTAACATTGTCAAACAGTGGGATACACTAAAATATGCTCACAACCTAAGTACTTTGGGAAAGCTAACTCTATTGTATTAATTTTAATGAACCAAGTCAAATATATATATATATATACATACATACGTGTAAAGTAGTAGAAGTTTCTGAATTCATGAGAGTTCAGACTATTTTCCTCTAATGAAATGTTTAAACAAAAGCAGCCCCAACTCTGTGGGTGCTGGCTGCTTAACTCTGTGGGTGCATGTTTCAGACTAGTTAATGTAGTTTTAGATTTGTTTGGTAGTTTCTTTTTTTTTTTTTCTTTTTTCTTTTCTATTCTCATCATTTTCATTTTTTTATATTTTATTATGACATATCTAAAAATAAAATAAAATAAAAATCATATTTTGATAGTTTTTATTTCAGAAGTAGTCAAATTTTCGAAAATGCAGAAAGCTTCTTTTAGATTCCTGATCGAAAATAGGTCATTTTCAAAAAAAAAAAAAAATTCAAAAAACAGCTTAGAAATGTTCCTCCAAATGTGTTTTCCGTGTTATTTCAGTTTCTTTATTTTTGTGAACAGAAATATATAATTAATGAAAACGCTACAAATTAATGTACATCAAAACAAACACATTCCCACTGAAGGCAAAAAGCTAGTAATTAATTTAATTTCACATTACATTTATAGTTTTAGCAGGACCAAAACTATATATATATATTCTTTTAGAAAATGATTTGGTAACTGTTAAATTAAGCTATCATTGCTCTTTTCTTTTAGGTAATTAACAATGTTAAATTAAGCTATTATTGCTCTTTTCTTTAGGTAATTAACAATGTTAAATTAAGCTACACGAATAGTTGTGCCGTGGACAATTTTATTACCGAGGAAAATATTCTTACCCTCATATATATATATATATATATGAGGGTAAGAATATTGAGAGAGAGAGAGATTTCAAAATATAATCTAGGTTCGCAGGCCTCACAATCTTTTGAAGTAAGGTTGGGTTCATAGATTTCACAGATAACTAGATTAAAATTAATATCTAATAAGGCAACAGAAAAACACAAGCATGTGAGAAAATCTTGCAAAGCCTTGTATGGATATCTTCAAATCACAGTTGACAGGCAAAGAAAGCAAGATCAACCACACTAATCGCACATTTATGTATATATATTCTATCTCGGATCATGTGAAGAAGGTATAAATAAACTTTGGCAACATGCATGGCTGAACATATACTCATATATATATATATATATATATATATATATATATATATATATATATATATATAATATAAATTCTCACTTATATATTATATACATAGTGGCAAAATTAATAATTATCAATCAAGTAGAGCCTGTTAAGTGACCACGTGAATATATAGTGGAATTATACCTTAAATAAGCAGTTAGCAGAATATATATATATATTGGATATATGATAATCCATACTGTAATGAATTAATGAACGAAGATGGCATGCGGTGGCCAACAACGTGGCTGATTTTACATTATTGCCTTTTTTTTTTAATTCCTGAAATAGCTGCAATGCAGCATGAATCATATATGGCTTCCGTCAACGGGTAACATATATAATATTCTTTGGTGTGATCAATTAAAATTATTAGATTGTAAAGGTGATCCATATAAGCATATATATATAATTTAGTGGAACAAACATTTTCATCTAACTTCGAGGTTGCTACTGTAAGTACTTTCTAATCAGTGCATTTGGTGACACAAAAATGTCTTTCCTCCCAATCATAGCCAACTATGGTGTTTGGGATGTCCTTGATTGTTGGAACTAGGCGCCCACCACACACACTATATATATATATATATATATATATATGGCGATATTCACAAACATCTTTTCTTTGTCTGCACTTTCATTTTAAAGAAATGACACTTTCAATTCTAACTTTACAAGTAAATTATTATTTTTTTTCAAATTACACAACTACTATTTTAGATATTCCCTCTATTTTTCATCTTTAATGTTGTTTGAGGAATCCCAAAAAAGAAATATCCAAAAAAAAAAATTCTCGCTTTTAAATAAGTTCTCTTTTGATAGGACTAAAAAAAATATTATCTATCGTGAATAAACTATCCCTTCACAAGACCAAAAAAAAGAAAGAGAGAGTGCACTACGGCTCAATTTGTTTCGACGTAAAATACTTTTAAAAATTTTTGATTTTCAATAGCAACAACCAAGCTAACTATTCAATATTTTACGAATTGGTAGTATCAATCTCAACATTTTGGTGTAAAAATATTTTACTTCGAAACAAACGAAAGTTATGCAAAAAAAAAAAAAAAGTTATTTTAATTATCTCTTTTGACATGACCCAATATATATATATATAGTACGTAAAAGAAAAATGACCCAAATTGTTTTTTTTATCTCTCTTGGATAAATTATCTTTATTAAGAGGACCCAAAAAGAAAATACAAATATATATATATATATATATATATATATATATATATATCACTGCTAAATAAATTATCTCTTTTCACAAGACCAAGTAAAAAAGTTCAAAAAAATTAGTTTCTGCCCGTGCCTATGGCACTATTATGCACCCTTAATCATGATCGTTAGATAGAGTTATTTTGAATCATAGATAGACAAAGATATTTTGACCCTCGATTGATTTTTTAACAACTTTTAACCGTTAGATTGACTTTTTTGTCTTATTATACCAAGCTTAAATGTATTAATGTAATATAGATATATATATTAAATGAAGTAAAGAAGGTAAAATAGAGTTAAAAAAATTATACTATAAATGGTAGTTATGCTATTGTAAAATAAAAGATGATGCATTAATGAGTTTAGAGACGCAAGTGGAGTGCAATCGAATAAAAGAAGAGTGCGAATATCTCTTCTCGGTATATAGTATGCTTAGGGTATCCGGTATAATTGGCTCTTCACATTTGAATTGTGAAGAACCACATCAGCCTTTTGGTTCTCCACAATTGTGGAGAGTCTAGCACATCTAGTGTGGTGGCTCTCTATTTATTTTTTAACATTTTTTTTGTAAAAATTAATTTTCATATTGGTGATGAATAAAATATTTACAGTTATTTGCTTTTCTCAAAATAATTATATTTCACAGTATTAACTCATTTTATAATATATATAATCATATTTAAAACAATTTTTTTATATATTATTTTAACAAGAACTTAGATAGTATAATATTATTTTTATTCCAGATCTTATTTTACATCAAAACTGGAAAAAAAGAATTTTTTTTGGGGGGGGGGGGGGGGGGGGGTGTTGGGGGAGAGCCGAGTGAGAGGTCTGCATCTGGTGTAGAGATTCATACACCGGATGCCCTTGTATATATATATATATATATATTTGGAAATTCAATCAATTTGTAATTATGAACAAATATAATGGTATCAAGTGTTTGTAAATAGTTACCTAAGAAAAAAAAAAGTATGTAACTGTAAAAGTGGGCCTAAGAGGCTAGCAGACAAATTAAAGCCCAAGCAAGGAGAATTGGGGTCACCTTGATTTTGGAATGGAGAATCCCTTGAATATTCTGGAGTTGTTGTCTCACATAACCCAAACAGTTTGATAAAAAAATATAAAAAAAAACATAACACAAACAGTGAGAAATAAAAATTGTGAAAATAATGCTTCTCTATTATTATTTTTATGGAGATTTTTTCTTATATTTAGAGACAGAACGATGAGTTTGTTTTAGTGGGTGAGCGAGGGAGTGATAGAGGAGAAAAATTAAAAGCAAAATGGTGGATTAAGAGTAAGGGTGCATAATGGGCCAGGTCGGCCAGGCTCGTGGTTTTGGGAACCCAAGCCCGCAGGCTTTAACTTTTCAATGGGCCGGGCGGGCCTAAAGATAATTTGAGAATTCCAAGCCCGGCCCTCGGGCTTTCGAATGGCGGGCTGCGGGCTTGAAATGAGCCGAGCTAGGAGATTAAACGGGCCTTTTTCTATATTTAGAAAAAGTAAACAGGTCACTTGGACAAGTACTTGAGTTATTAGAAGAAAAAAAAAGATGGTAAGAACTTAAGACTATATATGAATTATAATTTTAATACAGCTAAGAGAAAGATGCAAAAGAGTAAAATTGACAATTAAGATATTAGAAAAAATAACAAAAGTAAAGCTAACTCAAGCTACGTTGGATCATCAACATCTACCTAGAGTGATATATATATATATATATATATATATATATATATATATATATATATATATATATATATATATATATTAAAAGTTCGATTTTTCCAACTTTCAACTTAAATTGAGTACTTGAGTTACTATAACAGATATTTAAATAATCGTTGCACATCAAGTTAGCAACGCCTCGATAGCCTAAAAAGAAAAAGTAAAAAAAGGTAAGTGATCAAGCAGTGTGCCTTACTCTGTCTCTAATTCTCTATGCATTTTTATACTTCTTTACATAATATACACACACACAATTACATAGCAACCAATGATACTTTTAATCATCCAAAAATAAATAAATAGTGATCCTTTAAGTGTAAAAGCTAATAAAGATGCAAGTGTATAACTATAATATATTATATATATTGCATTTAAATTTTATTTTTCACATATCATTTTCAACTTTGTATATACATGTTTTGATAAGTCACTTTGTGTGTGTGTATATAAATTTTTTTTTAAAATTAGGCAGTGGACCTTGGTGGGCGGGTTCATGGGCCGGGCCACATGCCAAGACCTATACCCAAGCCTGTCCCATCCTCTTAAAGTATTGGGACAGGCTAAAGCCCACTGGGTCCTGGCTGCCCAATGGACCGCGGGCCATTTTTGCACCCTTAATTAATAGGGATGCTTCATCCGGTACACTTAAATCCTTTTTTTCTTTTTTTCCCTAACATCTACTAAACATTATCTTGCTACATCCCTCTCTCTTTTCATTTTCTTTCCTCCTATCAAATATAAAATTAGATGTTATTGCACAGGAAATTAATTGTCTTATCGAAATCGATCTACCCAACAAGACACAAAGTTGATAGATCCCACTGAACTACTAAACAACACATGAAGTTTGTAGGTCCCAACATATGTTAGTAATGAGTCTTATAGATTCTGTGTTTGTTCGGTGATTCGGGTTACACTTTACCTATCATTACTCTATTGCAAATACTTGGGAATGAATTACAAGAAAACTTCTATAAATTAATAGCGTTAAGATCACATAAATTCTATTAATTGAACGAGATATTAATTTATAAATAAATTAATAACTTATTAATTTAACCATATATTTTATATACATTATCTTTTTTTTCAAAACAAGAGTTTATTATTATTATTAACCTTGTTAGATTTATCTTGTAAAGAAAAGACAAGCAATACTAGATTTATATTTTAAAAAGAACATCATAATCGACTCATAGAAAACATCATATTCTTACCAATTATTAATTCATGTAATAAGTACGATTTATAGAAAACTATAAGGGAATTTTTAAAATGTATTATCTTATATGATTTGAGATAAATTAAACTAACATGTAAATAAAATAACACTATTGAAATCAAATAAAGAAAATAACTAAGGTTTTGGATTCCACCACCATTAAATCCATGAAGTTTCTAATATTCATTTATTAATTCCCAAAGTTAGAGTAGCAATCAAGAAATCAATCTATTGCTTACTCAAGATTTAACAATAAAGCACTATGAAAAATATATTAAAAGGTAGATTTTTCTTCGCTTCACTTGTGTAAAATTTTAAGCATCTTATGTATCCAATTTAATGAAAAACATAAGATCAAAGATTATCACTTTTAAGAAATACAAACCCAAGCTTAGATTAATTATAATACTTTCTAACTACCACATATACATGATATAGATGGTGAAAGAATTATAAAATAATTAATCACAAGAAGCAAAAATCATAAGCAATTAAATCACACACATGAGAATTAATTAATGAACAAAAGAACTTCACTTCATTAATGGAGGTTTCCTCCTCAACCCTAGTTGAGGAGTTTAGTTACACATGATAGAAGAAGAAGATAACAAATAAATAAAAGACATAATAAGTAAATAACACCCGGATTGTCTCTGTCTTCTCTGCCTTGGCCTCCCCTTGTTTTCTCCCCCAAAACAGCCTCCAATTCACCTCTTTATACCCCAAGAGAATACATAAAGTCCTAATTCAATTAGGAGATAAAGTCCTAATCCAATTAGGAGAATATTAGGGTTTTCCCGCAGCCCAAAATAGGTAGATTTTTCTGCTGACTTTCGGCCCAAGTTTTGACCTAGTAGAAGTCTGATTCACGAAATTTACATGAAATACAAAAGTGTCCAGAATCGAATTTCCTTCAACCCACGAGGGAATTAAGTCGAATTGATGCTCAAAAATAAGGTTTTCAGTATACTTTCCAAAACGGGATTAAAACTGGATTAAGTATAGAATTGGGCTTCAGGCCCGTAATCTTCTTAAGCAGTTGTAATTCTCTAGAACCTCTTCCTTGGGCTGATTTGAGTTGAAATATGGAGTTAAATGGACTCATTAGATGTAGGCTTCATATAACCTTCTTGGATATCATCTTTAAAAGCCCAAAATCATGGTTTTATCTGAAATAATCATTAAGGCCCTGAAAATACAGAAAACACTAAAATAAAGTAAAATCACAAAATAATCTATCACTAAGAGAATAAAATACATAAGTTAAGAGGCTAGAATGAGTAACATTCAACGCCTATCATTATAAATTTGACAAAATTATTAATTTAATACCTTGGTCCAAGTCGGGACTGACGTAATTTATTATTTAAAAGAGATTATTAATTTATCAAGTATTAATTTATAGAGGTTTTAGTGTATGCTAGAATATATATTTCCTATTATATCTGCTATTAGATTATATATTTCCAACGAGCCGCTTTTGGTCTTTTTGTCGCTGCTTTTGTCTATCAATTCGCTCTTTTGCAGCCTCTTTAATGTGTTCGCAGCTTGGCTGGTAATATCATTAGATTCCTTTTACAAGTCGCATTTAAAATTTTGTCTCTAAACTCAAATTGACTTCATATAACTCACATTGAGTTTAAGAAGGACTGTTATATTATATATTTTTTTATTATATTTGCGGTTAGATTATATATCTTTTCTTAAACCACATAAGTTTCTTACACCTTTCCTTAAACCACCTAGGATTAGAATTTTTTGTCTCCTAAGTTTACTTAGTCTCCAAGATTATGTGCCTATAAATAGACCTTGTGAGTTGCGCGGTGCAAAAGCAGTTGCGAAAGTTAAATTTAAAACCTAGAGAATGGTGATTAGGTTTACTCGTTTTTTGCTTAATTGTTCAGATTATTCAATTTTAAGTCCAATTAAAATTTAAACAATCCCACAAATTAAGTAAATAAAATAAAGTATAGTAAAGTAAAGAATGCATTAGATATACGTGAAAAATCAGATCGAAAAAAAATCACAGGTAAGGCTTTGTAGCTCCGGAGAAGCAAATCCACTATCATCGAAGCAAAGTACAATAAAATCTGTCCCATACTTACACCCACTCCACTCTGACAATGACTTTGATGCGGAACACCTCAGGCTTACAATTGCGACTACCTCGTCCAACTGCTGTAGATTTCTGGCTAACGTCAAAATTCTCTCAAAAGGATAACTAGAAGAATACGAACACTTAGCAAGTATTCTGTCCCCTTCGTAGCTCGATCTTCTTCTCCTTCCTAACCAACAAACAATTGTAGAAGAAACCAATCCAATAACTTAATCACGAAGAAATCTTCAATGTAGTATTCGAACAGTTAATCAAACAAATAGAGACACTCTAAATCGCTTAGTGAATATGTGTGCGCTATTAAAAATATAAACAAGGAATTTGAGAAAAAAATCCTTTGCTAAATAAATATTTCAATGCTTTCTCTCTAGAATATGAATTTCTGTTTAATTGAAAGCGTCGGTTTAAGCACACTTAGAGAGAAAACATATGAGATTTTTATAGATGTTAAAAATCCTAATTTTTCTTCAAAAATAAGTTAAAAACTAATAGGAAACAAGTCCTAACATTTTAGGAAAGTTCTAGGTTAAATCCGGGTCAAAATAAAATTCTACAAGACAAAATTTACCAAAACAGAAGCATAGACCGGTCCAAGATTGGACCGGTCTAGACTTTTTTCTTGCCAAACATAATGTCCTGAGACCTCTTGGACCGGTCCAACCTTGGATATTTCACTATTTTGTTTAAAAACCCCTCTATTCAAGGTTGGAACCTTCCGGTTTGAAATATATGTGTTTTCACTACTTTACATTGACTACGTGACTCTCATACATGATCAACGATGTCCTCGTACACTCAAAATTATCTCAAAACTTCAATCGATCAAATCCTTGTTCAGACCATTGATGGTTTTGTTGACCTCAAGGTTTCAACCTAAGGTTATTTGGATAATTTTGATGATTACAATCTATTGAAGTGTAGATCTAATAAGTTTACTTGAGTATTTATTTTATAAGGTATCACATTATCTCAAGTATCATAAAGGCTTTGAACTTCAAACAGACTTGCAAGAAAATATATGAAGCCATATGATTATAGAACTCAAAGATTAAAAATCAAGATCAATGACAAAGTTAAAGTGAATCCAAGCCATATAATGATGGAACCCAAGAGCTTAAAGATTTGAAGATCAAACGATTTGGATTGTTTAGTCTTGGTGAGTGTATAAGTAATCTTTGTAAAGTTATTTTGATGTACTCACTTGAAAGCTCTAGGACCAATACATTTCATACATATCATTCATAAGTTCTTAGACCATAAACAATAGATTATGAAATTCATTTATATCATTTAGAATAGTCTCTAAAATTAGAGAAATAAGGCTTTGAACTTGTGTGTTTAAATTATGAAAAACCTTAGAGTAATATTGAGAGGATGAGAGGATCTCTAATTAGAAATATCTTTAATTTTCAATATTTGCATTTAGTGAAGGATGAAGTCAATGACCTTGGATCGAATTGATTTATTTCACAAAGCCATAGTTGACTTTGAGGATGTTCAAGTTTATCAAATATTCAAAGAACCTGACTCGTAACTTAGTTGACTCTAGGACCCAATGCAACTCATGCATGTTATTTTAATAGTCTCTAGACATGTAGAAATAGGACTTGATCTTCTTTGAATCATATCTTACAAGTCCTTAATGGTTTAGGCTCATTTGGATTTCAAAAATCTATTTTTTCATACTAGGCATAAATCAATCGACTTATACATTCGCATCAGTCGACTTATTTCAACAAAACGTTTTTGACTTTTCTAGAGTGTCAAAATAGTCGACTTATTCTTTTTCATAAGTCGACTTATGTCTTTAGACAAATCTTCAAAACAGTCGAATTATACATACCTATCAGTCAACTTATTTCAATAGAGCGTTTTTGGCATTTCTAGAGCGACAAAATAGTCAATTTACTAAGTTTCATTAGTTAACTTATATTGTAACAAAACTTAAATTTTGTTTTGAAAAGATGAAATAGACGATTGTTCCTAAATGAACATTTGACTCATTAGTCGACTGTTTTATGCATAAGTCGACTGTTTTTACACGAATTAGATTTGAAAGGCTAGTTTATGCATTTAATGATTCCCAACTACTTCCAAACGGCTAGAATTTGTTCTTGGGTTATAAATACACATTATATATGTATTATACAAGTAAGAGAGACTACCATAACCCTCTATGATTATATCTTATTGGTAGAATTCGCCTCCATGAGTAGAACTCATATTCTATAAAGGTAGAAACCACACATGAACTAAATTCATCAATTCATTGTGGTATTTCATTCATCATTCTAGAGTTAAGCTTTCTTATTAATTCATCAATTATAACTCTAGATTTGAGAGAACTTTAAATTTATATATTTTGTCTATTTGAGAGACACTTATTGTACACAAAACTTCTTATTCTTGAGAGAAGAAGACCAAGAGGTTCTCTTGACATGGGTAGCTTGGAAAAGCTTTGTAAGGGTTCTCTCTAAGCCCGAAAAAGAGAAAAGCTCATTCTCTACCTTATAAGAAAAATGATTGGGTATTAGAGTGAGCAATAATTATCTTTTAACCGTCAAAAGAGAAAGGAAACTCAAGTCATGCGTTTGGCAAAGAAGTTTTGGTGAGGTGTTTATCGGAGCAAAGAAGATCAAGTGGTTCACTTGACAATTGTATGGTTTGCTTTCTACCCTTAAGGGGAGCTCTATACTGGAAACCTCAATAAGTGCTCTTGAGGCATGGACGTAGGCAAAAGGGGCCGAACCATGTAAAAATCTTAGGGTCAATGTTTGCATTTCTCTATCCTTACTCTTATTACATTATTATATTCATTATCCTTGTTAAATGTCTTTATGTTTTGAATAGATATAAAGAGCATAATTATATGGAGATATTGTACACCATATATTTGATGAAATGTTTCTATGAGTTTTAATTCCATTTTAGCATTGATAGACATATATCCACTTAGCTCATTTCATTCTTTATCTAATGAACCATTTTATGAATGAATGAGTAGCACTCCAAGTGCTTGACTAATTGCCTATGTAAGTTTTTCTTTTTACATCATATCCATAGGTAATTGCTCAAATTTTCTTTTGATAGGTTTACTCCTTTATTTTGCTCGCATTTATTTTATAATTGTTTATTTAATGAATGTTGTTTAAATGCTTCATACAAGGAGGATGTGATGAATACTTGATTATATAGATTGTGTTGTAAATGTTGATTAATTATTTGATTATATAATTGTCTATTCTTATTAGACAACATTTGTTGGATAGAATGAGTGATCAAAATAGTTTTCACCTTATAAGATTTAGACGTTACACTTTGAAGACCTTTTCAATTTGTTGAATACATAAGTTCATCAAGTGTTTGACAAAAGTTTAAACAAACCTACTTTTGTCAAAATGAACTAAATCAAAAAAATTTCATCATTTGACTATTGTTCCTATTCACCCCCCTCTCTGGGCACAATTCTTGGGTAACAGGCTTCTTCCGAAAATTCACACTTCATCATTTGAAGAACAATTGCATGATTGGTGTATAACTTCATGCTCACTCTGAGACTTCAATTATATGATCAAGACAAGAATATAAACTAAAGAATACAACTCGATCATATTTAATTTTGACACCGAAAATTGCCAATTACAAAAATATACGTCACAGATCTTTATGTATTATTCATAAGATAATTCTATCAATACAATTCTTTCTTTATTTTTAAAAGGGGTAACGTGCATAAAACCCCCTTGTAGTTTGAAAAATGTGCAAAAAAATCCCTCATCACACATAAGAATGTAATTTTTTGCACATTTTTCGAACTATAGGTTTTATGTACTTTACCCTTACATGACAATTGGGTTCCTTAGTTGTGCCATATTAACTTCTGCTACATATACTACAAAGTTAAACTGGAACTACTTGTCTAGAATTTAAATTTGGGCCTAGTCTACAGCCCACCCTAAGTATTAGGTCCAAACTAACCTAATCTAAAACTCCACACTCTTTCAAAAAAAGCCCATGTAAACAACAATTCATCATTGTTCTCGACATTTTAGTTCAAGATAGCTTTTCAAGTCGATTTGTTCATTTTTGAATTGAGGATGGACTCATCAAGATCATATGGTCGGCTCATGAGTTTGCAAAACAAAATATTCTAAAATTTTATTATATCATATTACTTTACTAATTTGTATTACTTTTAATTTATGAATAAATGGCTGGGTATAGACATTTTAAAATTCAATATATATATATAAAATTGGAACTCTACTTTATACACTTACTGTCCACTTTGTTATTTTGATTAATGAAATGACAATTACTTCTCAAAATTGGAGTGTACTTGAGAATGTTTTTTGAAATATATATTCGTGGAACGTTGACAGTGTTTTTCTGCCGACAATTATATCTTTTCTTTTTCTTTTTCTTTTTCTATTTTTTTTAAAAGGAAGTGAAATGAAAATAAAAGTAAAAGTAAATGAGTTGAGCTAGCTATGATTTAAGCTAAATTCATTAAACTTAGCTCACTCAGTTCAGTCCTTATATTAAATCTTCACTCATTTACTTAATAAATAAATATATATATTTAAATATTTAGGATGCATTAAGATTGAAGGATTTCAAATAAATTAATTTAATTCTAATTATTTTGAAAATATAGTTAAATTTAAAATTTAATGACTTGGATTCAATTTTTAACAATATACATGGATCAATTTATATATATATATATATAGGGAGGCGATATTTGCACTCTCCTTTTAAACAGTTGCACTCCACTTCTTCTTTTCTTTTAAAGAAAATGACAAAAAAGTCTCTAAACTCGTTAATTCATCATTCTTTATCTTATAATACCATAAATACCCTTTTTACTAATAAGGTGTGCATGATTTTTTTTCTCTCCTAAATCTACTTTCATTAAACCAACAAACAATTATAGCACATAGCCCTTTATACTAATAAGGCATGTGCATGATTTTTTTCTCTCTTAAATCTACTTTCATTAAACCAAAAAAACAATTATAGCAGTTAGGGTTTTTATCATAATTGTATATTATATGTCATATACAAAATTTTTTCATATGCGTGTAAAGGCTGGACAAATTTTATGTCATAGTTGTATATTATATCCATTTTTTTTTTTTGTTCTTTTCATAAGTTTAGTGTTGTGATTTTATTGTCAAAACAGTTAGGGTTTTTATCATCAAAAAACTAAAATTCAAGATTCAAAGACATTCCAAATTAATTCTTAAAAAACAAAGAAAGAAAAAAAAATCGAAAACTAAACTCAAAGCATACAACAGAAAAAGAAAAAAAAAAAATTACTATCACCATTAGCATCGAAAGAGTTGAATGTCTCACGAAGATTTGATAGTTCTTAAATACTTTCCTTGCTAACAAGATCAATTATTTTGCTCAACTCGATTATTTCTTCATTTGTGAGATATTCTATTGTTACGTAAAAAAAATCAGTAAATCAGAAGATAATAGATATAAAGTAAATAAAGAGAGAGAGTTTTGAGAGATTGAAACCCCAACGGAAAGAGGAGAGTGTTAAGAAAGTGGAAGACAAAAACGTTAATTGGAAAGGGAAGAGATAAAAAAATCATACCATAAATAAAAGGGTAGTTGTGGTATTTGAAAAAAAATAATTATTTATTTATAAAATTAAGATTAATAGAGTCATTTTATGTAATATTGGAGTGCAATGCCCTATTAATATATTACATGGATCAATTTGCTTGACTTATATGCAAATAGTTATTTGAAAGACAACAAGAATCGTAATGAAACATATTACGATACTTCAAACATTACTGATTTACTGCCCTTTGGATTTTGTGTTCACATAATCAATCTTTTATTTAAGTTGAAATCCAACAATCTAAAATCTATATATATATTATTTTATGTGTACTCTAGTAATCCGATGTGGTTTCTTCCACTAAACGGTTGGCCAAGAAGCTGCCACGCACACCCTCCTCTCTTCAGCCACCGGAATTTCGAAGCCCAAAATCTATTCAACTACCCCTCCAACGTTCCACACTCTCTCTCTAGCAGATAGATAAAACCATGGCCATGTCCTCCACCTCCGCTCCAATCCTCTCACCTCCCACCTCTCTCACCCACCAAACGCTCCAATTCCCCTCCAATTCCTTTCCCAAGCATTCCCTCACCAAACCCTCCCCTAAATTCCTCAGACCCATCACCAGACTTCACGTCTCCTCTTCCCCTGGAAAACCCATAACCACCACGGCCACCGCCTCCAAACCCACGGAAGAGACCATATTTTTCGACGGGGGAGCCCACTACGGCGACATCATCGCCAACCTTCTCCTGGGTTTCACTCTCCTCTGGTTGCCACTCACTTTAGCGGCGGTTTTGAGGGGGTTCTATCTCAGATACAGGTTCACAAATTTGAGGGTCACTGTTATTTCTGGACTAACGGGTCAGGACAGGAGTGACTTTTCTTATAAAGTGATCAAAGATGTTCAGGTGGTGCCTCGGTTTATAGGTGAATGGGGGGATATAATTATTACTTTGAAGGATGGCACTAAGGTGGACTTGAGAAGTGTTCCTAAATTTAGGGAAATTGCCAAGTATTGCCTCTCCATGGCTGAAAAGCCTGTTGTTTTGAACGAAAGTGGACCAAAAGGGTTTTGAGGATTTCATTTGGTTCAATTCATTGTTCTATTTTCCAAAGAGGTATGTGAATTTTTTTTTCTTTTTATTTTGTCTATGTAGCATAATATGAATTCGTCTTCCTATAGCTTTTGTTTTGAGAATAAATTATGGGGAAATTGTTCATAACGTTTCATTATTTTAGTTCTTTTATGTGCATTTGAGCTTGTCTATAATATGGATTTTTTTGTTGTTTTAATCAATTTCATAGTACTCAAGATTGAGAATCTATCATGTTTTGGTGAAAAAGAGGAATGGGTATAGGCTACAAATGAGTATAACTAATGCATGATTTTTTGGTGGTTAGAAGAATGGTAATGCAATTATTTCGCTTGAATAATGAATGGAGGAAAGGAAAGGAAAAGGCCTTACATGGACTGTGGTAAGGGTAGCTGGTGCGGGTGTGTGTCTAAGGCCCTGTTTGGCAGAGCCTTTGCTTTTACGCAGAAGAAAAAGAGAAGCATAAGCTAAATACCCACCAGCTTCCTTTGAACACTCTTTTTGGACTCCGAATCTCTTCAGTCTTATCAATCCAAAACACTCTCCAAAACTGCTTTTGAACTTGAAAGCCGTTTTTCAAAAGTCAATCCGAACAGAGCCTAAGTGGTGCCAGACCTCTCTGAATCTTAGATTTTAGGGCAGAAGCTTGGCTTGAAATATGGTCAAAACTTGGATACAGGTACATAAACATGTCTTGCACATTTAACTGCACAGTATGCTATATAATGAATAATGCGGTTATTCTTTGAATACACACTCAATTATAATTTAAATTCAATGAAACTTGGTGAAAGAAATGGGGATTCCGTCTATCACAAAAGCAAGAAACCTTGGGCCCGTTTGACAACTTTCTTGTTTTGCATTCTTGATTTTATACGAAGCAGAAGCAATGTTTTTGTTATGCAGTGATTTATTACGAAACAGAAAATGTTTGGTAACTTTGTTGCACAATAATTCAAAGGAAAAAAAAAGAAAGGATGATTGTAAAAAAATATGGTATTTACATTATATTGGCTTTTAAAACAGAGTTTCTCTACTGTTGTTCAGCTACAATAGCAAAAACAAGTGAAAATATATTTTTCTTGCGTCCAGATTTGGGCCTTTTTTTGAAGCAGATATGGGACTGTGTAAACATAGCAAATGTTACCAAACATGTTTTTGTCATTTGTTTATGTTTTCCACTGATTTGCAACAAAAACATGAAGCAAAAACGGTTTCCAAACAGACCCCTTACTATTAAATTTGAAGTTTTCTTCTTCCATCATCACATGTAGAGGATCTGGATGTCCGGTTTGGAATACGCGTGTAGGACACATATTTCATACTCATACCCAAGTCTTGTGTCAACACAGGTACCTACCTTGAGAGGAATAGGAGAGTCCATGTAACACAGATATGAAGCACTTGCTAAATTGAAAGGTAGTGTGTCTTTCATGATCCATCTTGTGTTCCACCATCCATTAATTTGTGAATTTTCCATTATGAAGATTGGAAACGTCTGTATAAAATATTGTGAGAGCAATGTGCAAGTTTTCAGGTTAAAGTAGAAACTGACCCCAAACCTGATCGTCCTTCGTTGATAAGTTCTTGATGGATCACCATAAAATTAGGTCCTAGCACAGGACCCCTTTGTGCAAACAATGGTTGTTTCCATTTCCTGTTGTTTTTTGCTAGTTGAATTTTGCATCAGTGTTGGTCTCACCTATGCAAGGTTCCGCTGTGCTGGTCCTGCATATACAGGGTGCTAGCATTAATAGAGCAGATCACTATAGATTTGATGATTTGCTTTCAAACTTCTTCCAATTCCAAGAGCTTGGTATTGATTACCGATTTGATTCAAGTTCTCTTGTTGAATTGCTCATTCAATGAGCATTCTCAAAGAGGATTCAAACCTGATCAATAATTCAACCGATCTTATTATGAAAAGAACTGTAAGTGCGCGTGTTAATATTTTTATGGTCCAATAACCAATTTGATCTCAATGCAAGGAATATTCAGTTACACCCAAATATGCAGTCATCAATATAGCCAGAAATACACCTGTAACCCCTAGCCAATTCATGAGATTTTCTAAATCTATCAATGAGATACACACAAAATACATGTAGGATCATCATTAGATCCATCATACTTGCTGATCATTGATGAATTGATCTACCACCAATCAAAATTAGCTTCCAGTCATAATGAGAAAGACTTGAGACAGACCTAATCTTTAGCATTGCTTTTAGACAAAGGGATTACTCTCAATCCAAATGGCTATATGATCTTAATTGCAACCTTTCTAAGTTTTCTATGTGAATGGAACCTCCTCTTTACAAGAAATCATCAGAACATTAGGACAAAGATTTTGAATTCTTAAAACCAGCTCCCAGTGATGGAACAGTTTGTTATCTGATAAGGGAACAGAACGAGACATGATTAAGGTTTGACCTTGAGTCTTGACATTCCAATGCTATGTGATTCCATAAAGATGTTAAAACTGTTGGATTTTGATACGATTGTATATGCATTTTGTGAATCCCATACTGCTCCCAGACTCATGTTTATTTATAGGAATATAAAGGCAGGTGGCCTGCCAAGAAGCCATACATAGGCTGGTAGATGATAACTGGGCTTGAGTGTCCCTGGAGACCACCCTGTCCATACGCACCCCATAACTTTGCTTTTTAACTTTTTTAATATTCTAGGAACATTATGACTACACATGGCACCTGGGGGTCCAACACTTCAATCCCTAGTTCTATTTTAGAGTAAAATTGCAACTTAACTGGTGTGATAGAGTTTAGTACATCAGCATGGACTCTCAGCCAGTCCCTTTCATTGAGTACAAGTGGGGTCCATGTGGCTTGGAAGGGAATCTAATATCATTTGGCTGACATGAACTTCATTTTGTAACACTTTAAAAAGTTAAATCAAAATCACAGTCACTCGAATTATACTCCTAGATAATGCATGGAGCTACGGATTTAATTATTAGAAACTGACCAAGTTATAATGTCACTGTAAAAAAGTAGGTAATCATTTTTTTAATAGGGCCATCTCTTGTTTTTGAGTCCTGCTCTGGTCCTCGTCAGCTAGGCATGCTTGTACCGGCATTTTAATCTTTACCTGAACCTTCTCTCCTTTCATCGCAGTCATTATATTTCATTACCATACAGAACATATCTTCATTTAAGAGGCACTCATATTCTCACCACAGAATCTTCTTAAGAAATCAGAGATTTTTGGGATGTCTTTACACTGCTGGGCTTGCCTGGTGCACGAGACCCTGCCATTGTGGGGTTTGGAGAGGGTCAGAATATACGAGTCACTCTAATGTCTTTACTCAGCATTTCGGTTTATTTGTTTTAGGTTGCATGTAATGTAACAGTCCAATGCTTCAAGATTTAGTTACATGTAACAAAGATGCATTGTTTGTTCTCTCCCTTGTAAATAGTTGACCTATCCTACCCTTACTTGTACAATACTTGTTGGTTAGTTCTACGGTATTTGGCAATAGAATTTGCAGCTTCTTGTAGCAAATACATGTACATCAAATAATATGTAGTAGCAAAGCAAACCTGGAGTCCCCTTCCTGTCACCTTACTCATTTTCATGAGTCCATAAGAGGGAACATGACTGCACCTAAACCATGGTTCAAACGGTTCACTGAGTCAAAAATTTGTGTTGTTCAATCTGGATCTTCCCTTATCTAAATTATATTTTTTCTTTCTTACTATATAAATTTTAAAATTTTCCGTGGATTTAGATTTTGAAATCTCCAAACAGGAACCATCATAAGATTGCAAACTTTGAATGTTAGGCACTGGCACATTCTTTGAGTGTCATACCGTGCCTAAGGATTGTTGTTATCCCTACATACTGTGGCAGAGAAAAGTAGAAAAATGGACCAACCTAAAGTGGTAAAAGGAACTCAGAGATTGGGTTACTGATTCATTAAGACTTTTGACCAATGTTCAATTATTTTTAATTATTATTATTTTTTTTCCTGTTATTGGTTATGCATTTTTCCTCAGAAAAGCACAGGTAGGTCTTACTGGTTTGGAGTAGTTGAGAGAGAGGAAGAGGTTGGGATCATGGCTAGTTCAGGGTAGGTTAGGTTGGTCCAATTAGGTAAGTTTCTCTATAAACACTATCTTTATTGAAAGATGTTAAAGAGAGTTACATAGACCCATTTTTAGAATTGACTGTGTTTCACTCTCAGTTCCTTTAGCCTTTTGCAGGCTCTATTCCTTTAAAATTTTCCTTTTCAGGACATACAATATTAGCCATTTCTTGAAATGCGACAATGTGATTTTATTGCATGTTCATGAGTGGCTCTTAGCTTCTTTAACCTAATTCTGCAACTTAGTTAACTAGTGATTAAACCTAATCTCCACATTACCAGAAAGTTGATAGAGGAAGAAACATAATGGCAATAAAATCATCATAAGGTTAACATGATCGTTTATTATCAACTAGACTGAAATGAGCATTCTATATATCGTCTGTATGTGAGATATAAGAAGTATGAATATCTATCATGTTTGTAACTCATGTATGTAACTTCCAATATAGGTTAACAAATAATAATTGATTTGTGGGAGATGTGTGTGAATTTTAAGTTCATCTGTGTGGAAATCTGGTGGTTTCACTTCCCTAGTATGTCTTGATTGTGCACTAACATAATGACTCATTGATGAAACAAAATGGATCAACCTCATGGTGCATCTCGTTCATCTGGAAACTTACCCAAGCAATCAGAAATATCAGTTAAAATTACAATATATTAATATGTTGGCGGGAAATGCTTGTAGTGGAGCAATAACCCCACATTAGGGCATGGTTAGAACTGAAAACTATATCCTATTTCTGATTAGATGGGACTCTAGCCCTGTTGATGATAATATAAAAGAAAACTAAATCAGGTTATTGTAGCTAAAGAGGTGGTGCAAATCAGATCACTGGACCCATATTGTCTTTTTTCTTTCTTTATTTATTTGAAATTTTGGTATAAAACAATTAAGGTGACCCTGTTACACTTCATCTACGAGTTCAATATATCCTGTTTAGCAGAAAATTGGATATTTTGTGCTCGTTATCAGACAATCACTTATTCACAAACCTCGCATAGGGTTAATAGTTTTCATTTCCTAATTGGGGTTTTTTTTGTTGTTGGAAATTTGATGTAGTCAATAATTCATGATCTGGCGTGTATGGAATGAAAACTTCATTTTTGATTCTATGAGAATTTTTGATAATGATAAATCTTAGTTAATAAATTATTTCTATACCGTTGTAACGATAATATGAAATCACAAGATTTTTAGGAACATCACATTGCAAAGGATCCTAGGGATCTGGATAAAGGGGAAAGCCACATACTGTATGCCTATAGAAATACATATATATATATATATATATATATATATATATATATATAGGTCTGGAGAAGTACAGTATTATACTTTCCTACAGAGAAGTTTCCACAGCAAAAACAAATAAATACAAAGAGAGTGATGATAACTATGAATCTAGTGATATGAAAAGGGATTGAACAATGAGAGCCAGGTGATGGGGAATATGAGAGGGCATAGGATTCCAAAACCACTCTCTTTAATGAGAGCGTCCTTTGCAGAAAAAGATTGGGGGAGGAAAGTGAGTGAAGATCCCACACCAACCCAAAAGGTGGTGCCATCACGGATGCAGGAATCCCAAGCAAAGAGAAACCTACATTCACATAATGCTAAAAATAGGTGCAGATAAAAGAAAAGCCCCCATTTTTATTCCAAAAGTGGGGCCTTACTTCCATAGTTTTCTTTACATAAGGTCACATACTGATAAGTATGTTCTAATTTTTGTTTTTGGAAAATGATTATTACAGGAAAATACATTCTTTCTCATACATTCTTTGTTTTTAAGAGCAAAATACATTCTTTCTCGATTTAGTTCAGTGTCAAAACAAAACAAAACAAAAACAATCATTCGAAGTCCAAATTGACTGACGGGTGGATTGATTTTGCGTCACCAAACACTTAAAAAACTCTCTAATGTTAGTGTTATGAATGCAGTAACAATACAAAATGTTATGTTGAATTCAATTTGGTTGATTTTTTTTGGGCAAGGAATTACGTAGAATGTATTATGAAGTATTCTTTCACAGAGCCAATTACTAAAACTTTTATAAAAAGAATCAACACACTTTCACACCCTTTTATTAATTTTGTAAAGAAAATCATTACCAAGGGAAGAAATAATGCTTCAACCTGGACGAAATACTGTGTTGAATAGGGTGAAATACTCTTTGATTAGCGAAATATTTATAATAATAATAATAATAAAATAAAATAAAGATAAAAGAAGGAAAAAAAAAAAAAAGGAACATAAAGTGGTTTGTACTAGTTTTTGTTTTGCCTTGTTGATTTCTTGTTTCTACATCAAACTTTATTTGTAGGGTAAAAAAACTCTTTTCTTCTCTTCCACTTTGTAATCATCTTGTCCTCTTTTCCATATGCCCACCTTGATTTAGGAAAATAAATGGTTACGGGAGCGCTAGTTAGATTGCTTAGTGGGCCTTATAGCAAGAAAAGCAGGAATTAGCATTTGTACACACACCTTACTAATTCGAATATTATATGATATATATAGCAAGGGCACAAACAACAAGAAGAGAAAAATAAAATGTACTTAGGAAACAATTAAACCAGATTTACATTGTATGCTTTGAAAAGTCAGTTCGCCTAATAAAGTTGTTGTTTTTTCTTTCTGTGAAACAGTAAGACAATTGAAAAGGGAGAACATAGAGTTTGAATATATTCTCAGTAATTTAAGTGTTCATATATATATATATATATATATTGAACTGACATTTGTGAGATTTGATTTCATGATTTGGTTTAAAAATTGTTAGATAATGTGTAACTCAATCACTATTCTCTTGTATAGTTGTATCCCTCTATGGTGATGAGGATAAGGAAAATTATAATGGCACCATGCTATTTTATAGATTATTAAAGCTAAGCTATTCTATACAGTCTTTTCTTTTTATTTTTCTGCTACTTTTTCACTTCTTTTTCTTTTCTTCTGTTTTTGCTCTTTCAAAACAAGAGAGTAGAAAGATTAGGCATGGACTTTATAATGGAAAATAAGAAGAGCTGTGTTCCTAAAAGGAAAACTTTGTATCTATAAAGATTAAAGAGACTAAAAAAGAACTTAGAGCTGCATTTAACACCCACACACATATACATGTGACATGTTTATAAATTAGAAAGAAGAAACCAAAATGGGTTGCACTTTCTACTGGTTTTAACTGTTAAGTAGGAAAATATATTATCATATATATATATATATATATATATATATATATATGTTTTGTGTTCTAAATATTACATATTCTACAATATGAAAAGAGACTAGGAATGAACTAAAAATAAATAATTGAGTTGGTGTAGAGTGACCTAGAGCCCCCAACAAAGTTGGACCAGAGGAAATGCAGGTTATGATAAGCTCATAGAATATTTAGTACTAAATCATTACCATATTCTTTTTGTTTAAACGAATTGTCCAAAATAGCCCCACATTTTCAATCTTTTGAATGGCTTCTCTGAAGAATGAGGCTGGACTCTTGGCACGCTCTCATTGATCGATTGGCATCGCAGGATGGAATGATGAGGGGGTTTATCAAAATAAGAGGCTGTTTCAGCCCCACCCATATATGTCATCAATCTCCTTGGGAACTTGAGCTACCTCCTACCATGCTCCACCCACAACTCTTTAATTTCACTTCATAATCATACCATGTTTGGCTTCAAATTTCACATAAAAATGGTGGAAAGAATGATATTGCACGGTTAAGGTTTATGACATTTTTTGAAAACGTACTCATGAACTATGAGCTATGACTGCATGCATATATATATATATATATATATATATATATATTATTGTTCGGTGTTTAAGATCACTAGGGATCAAATATATGAAAATAGATACCATTTGTGCCAATCAATCTAGACTAATGACAACGAAAGATTGTTTTCTCAGTATCATCTCCATTGATTCTAGGTGTTGGGAGGATAGTTTTGGTACGATTAATGTAGGGTGTCGTGGGCATAAGTCACTAATAAGTATCTAGGCCCCCATTTGAGAGAACTTTCATTGATAATGCTTTTTGGCGAATGCAATACTTTAACTACTATTGCAACTCTTCAATAGAAAGTGTGAAGATGGTGGTGGAGGGCGACAGTGACAGTGACAGTGACAGTGAAAGTGGAAGCGGTTAAGGTGGTGGTGGCAACCCTCAAATGTCACATTTTTCCTTAAAAAAAACTTCTGAAACTTAATATTTATGGATTGTAATAAACTTGAGCTTACATTCCCAGACTTAGACCATATGAGTTTTTAGTATTGCAACTAACGAGGTAGGTAAGTTAGGAAAAAAAATTTAGTAAAAAGAAGAGTAAAAGGTTGGATGTAAGGAGAAAAAAAAAAAGTGGAGGCTCCATTCATAGTGTTATTTTAGTCTTTTCTAAATTATAATTAGAGAGGTGGTGAACTAAATACCATTAATTGGAGCTAGGTCATTCAAACTATTTCAGGATTCTATGGTGCTAATGCAGGCTCCTCCAAGATAAATTCAGGCTAGCTAATTGTTAATTATTTTTCTATATATCCTGTCATGAGTAAAAATTAATCACTCACAACACAAAATCTAGAGATGCCATGAAAATATTACTCAAGTTCATAATCTCCCTCTTAATTTGTCTTTCTATCTGTCATTGAGTAAAAGAGATTACTAATTGTACTACAAAAATCTAGAGATGCTATATATATATATATATATGATCACATTCAAGTTAATCATTAGGACATTTGGCATTGTAATTGAAATTGTTGAATGCTTTCTGAATGTACTTCTTTTGACACTTCATATGGGACCCTAAGGAACTGTTGGGTCCAAAACTCTCATTGCATGGCCTTTGCCAGACACTACTAAAATTAACTTATGAACTGACATTAACCTTAATTAGTCAATATATATATATATATATATATATATATATATAGTGCACATTAGCTAAGATAACAGAGTCGAGCCCTGACAAATTAATTAAAGGTATGACCAAGGTGTAGTAGTACTATCAATATTTGGTGATCAATCAAGATATGAAAAATGACAAAATTAAGGCATAATAAAGGAGAAAGTGGAGGGAGAGTTTTTTTTTTTTTTTTTTTTTTAAATATATGGGAGCTAGAGGTCATGCAGGGTGATGGGTGGCTTTGTGAGTTTTTTATTTTTTCAATTTTGAAAAGTTAGGATGTTTTGGGAAGATTTGTATATATAGCATGGCTTTTACATAGGGTTCCATAAGGGCTGGTCTTTTTTTTGGGTCGTTTTAGCTGTCTGATGGCTGCTTGTGGGACAAACATCACCGACCTTTCACTCCTCTCCTACACTCGGAGACTTTTACATGTATACTTAGATTCCCTCTTCAAAAAGCATATGTTTGTGCACCCAACTCACTCTCTCTCTCTGTCTCTCTCTCTCTCTCTCTCTCTCTCTATATATATATATATATATATACATGTGCAATTTTGTTACTTGAATCAAACTCTATTTTGGCGGGAGATTTCACTATCAAGGTGCACAGACGAATGAGACGGCCGCTCACATTGGCTTGGCTCCACCTCCTCCACCACCATTTGGTTGGACATTTCAAAACATGGACTAAAAGATATTTCAGTCATTCTTCTTCTTTCCACGTGGCAGCTATTTATTGTCCACGTGCCATGGATACAAGTAGAACCGTTAGAGAATTATAAATTATACATCTATATGTAAATTCTTCATGAGTATAGGTTTTTATAGATATTCATATGTATATATATGTGTGTGTGTGTATATCTCTATATAAATATTGTCCTTGAGTGAGATAGGCGTTGAATCCCATTAAATAAATTTCAAATCGTGTAGGTCTAATAGGTTAATCATCTCACTGTGACTTTTATTGAAAATGAGATAAGAAAATGACATTTCTCTCTCTCTCTCTCTCTCTATATATATATATATATTGTAACAATTCAACCTTAGCTCTTGCTAGTTTAATTTCAGATTAATCAAATGATCATGACCCTCTGATGAACGGACTTTTTTGAATTATGTCAGGCACTTTGTTTGGTGACAGTAGATTTTTTTATTTTTTACATAATTTCTTGAATGGTTTTTGCACAACATGCTAGTGGATCTTAAGGCTTCTTTATCATTTACTGTCAATTTAACCATAGCTTATGTTTTGATGGATCCATTATCTTTTAGGGTTTGTTCGGTTTCATAAAATTGAAATCTTGAAATTAAAATAGGTAGAATTGAAAAAAAATTGTTAATAATTAACAAAATTTTATTAACAATTTTTTATTTTCAATTCTATCAAGTCCAATTTCAAGACTCCAATTTTGCGCCGTCGAACACAGTTTTAATATTTTCCTACTTCTATTATTTTACAAAAAAAAAAAAATCAATTTTGTTAATTTATTAATGATGACTTATTTGAACTAGTATCATTTAAGAGTGAATAACATGTATAATTTTTACCAACGTGCATTAGTCCGAATAGTATGATCACTCTTCTTCATGGGAGGTTGAGTGTTCCATTCTATTAGGATTAATAATGTGAGTACGTGTATGAACTTCAAATATATATATATATATATATATATATATATATATATATATATTTTTGTTAGCAAGAAATTCACACACTCATTTGCTTCTAGTCTCACCTTACACTTTAATAAATAAAAAAAATATCACTAAATTATAATTTTTGCTAATATACTTTGACAAGATATTCATACACTCATTTAATCTACACCAAGGTTGGAGAGATATATTAGAATCTTTGATAATGTATATAATTTGACTTTCGTTTTATTTACGACCGTGAGTTATTTACACCTGTCATGACAAACAATGCATATCAATAAATTTAAAATTTGTCCTTCAATTAACTTCTATACTCTTTGAATTTCAAATTTCAATTTTGAACATATTTTGTAAGTCACAATTTCTATACAGCCACAGACAAAGATATAGTGAATGATAGGATAGATATTGCAGCCTGCGTGGAGCGTGAAGAAAAACAAATACATACGGGCACAGCAGATCCGTTCCCACTCCAACAAAATCATGTGAACCACTCAATCAGACGGTAGAAAACTGCTGCTACCACAAGGACCCACACGTCTGATCAGCGTGATAAAGCTCGGCTGTCAACGGCGCGTAGGTATTCATTCATCACACATGATAACCAGCCAACGCAGGCATTCAAGTAAAATTATTATTGTATCAATGTCTCTGATTGTTGAGTCACGAAATGCATCATGTACCGTTTAAAAACAGTATTTCAAACACTCCACGAACATCCACACATATACATGCTGTTATATACTGTATATATACGCTATATAATATATATGTCTCTGAATAATTACGTGTATGCGCATTCTCTGCATATATGGTGGTCTTAGTCTACTCCACCACTATCGTTTAATTATACTCTCGTGGATTTCAGAGTTCTTTTTCAAACTTCCCTTCATAACCGCGCTCGAAAGCAATTATCCGTTGAATATTCTATTCATTTTTAGAGAGAGAAAGTATACTTTTTAGAGAGAGAAACTTTTGGAGAGGGAGGATTGATCATTGATATAACAAATCAAACCGATCATCTCTCTCATCTACAGCTTTCAATCTCTCTCTACAGTCGCTTATTGTATTCTTGAAGATAAAAGCTCTTTCGAATACTCAGTAAGCTCAAACTCTCAGATCTACATATTCGGATTTTGGATATAACTATACATGTATATACACATTCAAAGACTTTTTTTCGAATATCGAAAAGTTCGAAACATCACTGTTGCAATCGGATCATATATAGTACTGCTGAGTTTGGCGTATATCAGAAGTTCCTATTGCAATTAATGATTTGTTCGTTTTGTATTTGTTGTATTTTGTTTGAATCCTAATTTGGATTCTATGGATGATTAGGTCAAAGGTGATTGAAAAGTTCGAATCCTAGGCAATTGCAAGGTATAGTGTTATTTGTTCTTCGTGGATTGCTGTTCGGTTTGAAGCAACAGTGTTTGTGTAAAGAGAAAAGAGAGGGAACGAGTACCTTTTGGTTTGCATTTTATATAACACACCAAAAGACTCACTTTAGTATGCTAGAATTCAATACCGATAAAGGAGAGAGTAACGTGGTTGAAGAAAGAGAAGAACAATGCAGAATATGAAGAAGGTGGTTAATAATAATGGTGAAGTTGCAAAGCAGAAAGAGCGGCACATTGTTACGTGGTCTAAAGAGGTCTCTTCTTCTTCTTCTTCTTTAGTCCTCTGTTTTGTGTTTTACATTGGTCGAGTGATTTTGAGGTCTGCTTGAACTAGTTTTATCTGATATGGTTTATCTGAGTTGCAGGAGGATGATATACTTCGTGATCAAATTCGCATCAATGGAACTGAGAAGTATACTTTTCCTTTTTACTTATACTTTTGTATATTTATGTTCAATTTTTTGGTTTGGGTGCAATTGAAGGTCAGTAAATTGTTTTTGAAAAATCAAACTGAGGGATTTAGTTGTAATATATGTGTGCAGTTGGGCGATCATTGCGTCAAAATTCAAGGATAAAACAACCCGACAATGCAGAAGAAGGTTAAACTGGAAAAAAAAATATTTTTGCATTTATCCTCTGTTTCGTCCATCTAATCATTTCTTGCCTTTATTTTTCTTTCTTATTCTATTTGATGCTTTCTTAGTTTAGTTTGATGTGGATGTAAAAAAACTGTTGCAGGTGGTACACTTACTTGAATTCTGATTTCAAGAAAGGGGGATGGTCTCCGGAGGAAGATATGCTTTTGTGTGAGGTAAATTGATGCACTCCACATGTTTACTGCAATTACCTGAACTTCTAAAAGTTATGCCTCTGTAGTTGTGATATATTCTTCACTTTTATGGATTTTTTTGGTTATTTATTTATTTTTATTTTTTTGGGAACAATATAATACCATTTTTCATCTAGCATGAGTTGGTCTATTTACATGTTTTGATAGTAACAGTGTGAAAAATGGAACAAGTTACCAGATCTAGTGTCACTAAATTTTAATTTAGACAAGCATTTCATCATTATTGGAAATGGTTGTCTGATATCTCAAAATGGTCTGCAGGCTCAAAAAATATTTGGTAACAGATGGACTGAAATAGCAAAGGTGGTTTCAGGCAGGTAAATTTTGTAATCATTCTATTCTTGTGGCCGTAAAAATATTTTCTGTAGTTATAAATTGATATATTATTTCTATGTCCATATGCCATACAGAACGGATAATGCTGTTAAAAATCGGTTCTCCACCCTGTGTAAGAAGAGAGCAAAACATGAAGCCTTAGCAAAAGAGAACACTTCATGCATCAATCCCAACAACAAAAGGGTCTTATTTCAAAATGGGTTCAATACAGATGGCATATCAGAAACAGCAGCTCCTCTTAAGAAGATGAGGTACAACTGATATACTCTGATCTTCAAATAAATGTTACATAGTAACACACAGTTGTTGTGTCTAGCAGGATCCATATCTCTAATCTCATTGAAAAGAGCAACCATGGAGAAATAATACTCAAGGAATGCACAACAACAAATCAGCAGCTAAGACCTCCGTTTGCAGTACTGGTACAGAACTACCACAATCTGGATGACCATGTCAACAACACAAAGGAGTGCTCAAATGATGGTAATTGGACCTAATAAACTTTTTGGCAGAAAAATTTAATAAAAATTGCTCATTCACAACTTGAATATCATATTGGAAGAAAATGTATGAGAACAGTGCATCATTATAGCCAGCAGAGTGTGTCATTTTCTCATTTTGAAGATGCGAGTCTTGATAATTATTTGTCAACCTCAATATTAATTTTTATTACCAGTTTTCATCCTTTGTCATTGTCTCATTTTGAAGATGCAAGTCTTGATAATTATTTGTCAACCTCAATATTAGTTTTTATTACTAGGTTTCATCCTTTGTCATTTTCTCATTTTGAAGATGCAAGTCTTGATAATCATTTGTCAACCTCAATATTAGTTTTTATTACTAGGTTTCATCCTTTGTCATTTTCTCATTTTGAAGATGCAAGTCTTGATAATCATTTGTCAACCTCAATATTAGTTTTTATTACTAATTGTCATCCTCAATTAAACTAATTAACTTTAATGTTGCTCTTCTATTCTTATCCAAAATCAGCTAGTAATAGCAAGGCACGAAGAACATTTCTCAAAAAGGATGATCCAAAGATATTTGCATTAATGCAACAAGCAGAACTGCTAAGCTCTCTTGCAGTCAAAGTTAATACAGAGAACACAGACCAAAATCTTGAAAATGCATGGAAGGTGAGGAATGTGGTGGTCTACTTGCTTGGTTCCGCCTATCAATATCTAGTTGTGCTTGTCTCAGAATGGTCTATAGACAGCAAACCACATATGACATTTCTGACCAACCAAACCAATCTATTTCTCCAATGTATTTCTTCAATTGTCTACATCATACTGTCTACAATGGTAGAGGTAATGATTTAGTAAGATGATTTTTGGATTAAAGATCTCAAATGTAGTAGGCCAGCCAATTCACATCATACATTCAAGAAACATTGGTTAAATTATTTCTGTCAATGCCTACAGATGTGCTATGTGTAGTGGTTTGCCATGCTCAGTCTTCAGGCTCTCATAGGGTGTTAGAGATTCCCTTTTTATGTGTGCAACAATAAGAAACTTAATATGATGCTTTCAGTGCATATTATCTGATATAAACTGAATATGATATTCAGGTTCTCCAAGATTTTCTAAATCAAACCAAAGGAAGTGACATGCTCAGATTTGGACTCTCTGATATGGATTTTCAACTCGAAAATTTTAAATACTTGGTAGAGGACTTAAGGAGCAGCAACGAGGACAGCCAATCGTCTTGCAGGTAGTAAATGTCAACAACAAATATTAGGTTCAAGTAGTTATTACTTGCAATATAATACTTGATTGATGTTTAACATAGGCAACCTGCTTTACATGAGGAGTCCCCATGCAGTTCTGAGTACAGTACAGGATCAACACTCCTGTCCCATATGGCATCTGATAAAACAGAACAAAGTCAACCCGATTTATGTGCCCTGCATCAGGATATTGGAGTTGAACAATCCATTCACATAGGAGAGCAAATTAATGTTGGTGAATGTCCCCTGCATCAGGATATTGGAGTTGAGTTACAATCCATTCCCATAGGAGAGCAAGTTGGTGTCGATGAATGTGAAAACAGAATTCTCTCTGGTGAAACCACAAATCAAGGTAATTATTTATTTTGATGTAACAAGGACTTAATTTTTTCATTATGTGTTTGTTAGGATCATGCACAATTTTTATTTGCTGATGAAATATCTATTCTTTTTGCCTCAGAAATGTTACCTTCTTATGATGAACTACCATTGACTGAGTTTTTTTCTTCCTTCTCATGTACAGAATTCAGTTCCCCTCTTCAAGTAACCCCGCTGTTTAGATCCTTAGCTTCAGGGATTCCCAGCCCAAAATTTTCAGAAAGCGTAAGTAATTTTATAGTTGATTCTGCTGATTATGCCGCTATTATTTTTATTAAGAGAACTAATAGTAGTAAAACTTTGTCACTGCAGTACTTAGTAAGATTATGAGTCTTCTTGCTGATTATCATGCTATTAGTAGTACTAGCAGCAGCAGCTGCTGCCAAATCATATTATCTTACATTATGCAAACATCAATGTGAAAGAGGATTGTGAGGGTTTCAGAAGGTTTATAGAGATGTGAGGGAGAGACATGATGAAAATGGGGAGTAGGGAAGTGAAGGATTGTTCAAGGCTCAGGTCCTTTAGGAGTGAGCAGGGAAGTGGGGATTGCTTTAGAGTTTCTATTCTGCTATGCTATTAAGTAGGGAGCTAAGCATTGTTTCAGGGCTCAAGGATTGGCGCAGGCTTTTAAGTGTTATTGGATTGTCTATCAGTTGTTAGTTCTCTGCTATATATAGTGGATTATCTCTTCTCATCCATGGATGAGTGCAGTATTTTACCAAACCACATTAAATAATGTTTCTTTTCTATTAATTTATTTTTTGTTATTATTTATTAATTGATCTCCCTAGGAATACACTTCCTGGCATAAGTATAAAAAGTGATACCAGAGATCGGTATCTAACAAGTAGTATCAGAGTTGAAGGTTAGCCTTGGGGAGTTTGATCCTTTCTATCTGGAGAAACCATTATGAGATTCAGAATACCCAAAGTCTCAACAACTCTAGTCTACTACTAGATTTAGTTATAGGTGGATTTACATTTGGTCACGCTGATCAGAAAATTGTGATGAATTACAAAGCAGAAATAATACGAAATGCAACTGTAGGAAAAACAATAAATAATTGGCTTTATGGAATTTGAGCGATTATCAAGATTCTTAGAAATCCTGTCTAAAATTCCTTTGTGACTTGGATTTATTTTTAAAAGATATTTATTTATTTATTTGTCAAGGAAGTGTTTGCTTGGTGTTTTCTTGGGGCATAAGGAATTCTATTTTTCAACAACAAACTTGAGATAGGAATTTATAAATGTATTCTTGGATTATTGGTCAAGACATATGAGAGAGATGTAGTATCATCAGCAAGTCGGACTTGTGAGAGAGTGGATCTGTGAGTGTTTCATAGGGTTTACACTTTACAGAGATGAGAGGTAGAGACAGAACACTGAGGAGCAGGGAATAGAGGATTGTTTGAAGGCTTGGAACACCAAAGTGAGCAGGAAAGCAGGGTATGCTTCTGGGCTAGGATACCCTTGACTAGGGAAACAAGGATTGTTTTATGGCTCAGTTATTGTTGTCAGTTTTTGGTGGTAAGTATTCTCTACCTGTGATTTATTTACAGTGTATAATAGAGTATCCGATTTTGGTACATAACAAACTCCACTTAAGCAGTTGCAAAGCCTAAAGTTAAAGTTTGAAATCTAATATGGGCCAAATTCATATTTGATTTGTAGTCCCCTAAACTTCCTTTAACTCACACAATCTATCTCATAGCCAGAATTTAGTCCCTTGCTAGTGGAACGGATTAGAATTACATTTTCTTTTCTTAATTAGGATTAGAATTGCTCAACTAGGATAAACTATTGTATGAGTAATGTGGTTGAACTCAACTAAGAAGTTTCTCTTCTGTTGGAGTGTAAATGAAGAGTTTTGGAAAGTCTTTAAAATAAAATTGTTTAGTACTTTATGTTAATTTGGGAATAAGTGCAGGTAGTCAAACAAAGGTGTTTGTTTCTGATCAGTAATTTGAATTGATCTTGTTATTAGATCTTGTAATGCACTTATATGTACAACTGACCTTCTAATAACAGGTAACTAATTAGAAACAATCTCAAAGTATAAATATTCTTTTAAGGAACCAATTAGGCCTTATGGTAAAAAATAAAATAAAAAATTCACTATTATATCTTTTAGCCATTATAATATATATTATCTATGGAGTAAGTTTATCACGAGCGAGTTCTCACCATGAGCATGCCCTCTCAGCCATTAGATTGAGAGAAACATCTCAATCCAATGGCTAAGAGGCCGCACACTAGGGAGAACACCCCCATGAAATTTTTCCTCATTTGTATAGACATCCTTATATGATGAAATTATATAAGAATCTTTATTAATTATATAAATAAGTATTCTCACCTGTATATTTTGCTGCCAAAATTTTTTTTGCATATCATAAAGCAAATGTAATAATGATGAGGATTTAATTATCCTTTGACATTACGAACCAATGATATCCAGGGGATGAGTGTGAGTTTTGCTGAAGTTAAGGCAACAACAGGTCCTGTAAATAAATAGCTCCCCAAACTAATCCCTTTCTCCTCCCATTTTCCTTTTCTGGTTTTGCACATCTCTCTCTCCCTCCCCACTCTTCATACGATGTCAATTTCAGCTTTTAGGAGTAGCTCTTGCTTTCTATGTTTAGTGGAACTGGAATAAAAAAGTTTTTAATTTTGAGCATATTAGGGCTACTTTATACAAATAAATGAAATTTTCTTTTTGCTGTGGTTTCGTTTCCTTTAGTATAGCCATTGGTCAATATATTTAGTCTGTCTAATTTTACTGTGATTATTTATCGAACTTTATCATTAGTATTTGAAACAAGCACTTAATATACACGGGAAACCAGTATTTTGAAGTAGTACTTCATTGTGTTCTCCAATTTGGAAGCACTCGTGTTAGAGCTGAGGACATATGGGTCACATGAGGTGCAGGGTTCAAGTCTCGGTCGGGACATGAATGTGTGTACTTGTCAGAGAAAAGAATAACTAAAAGCTAAAGTAATACTTTTAATTCACAACTAAAAGGTGATGATTTGCTGAGGGTTGGAAAAATGGGCAGAAGGGAGAGGGGGAGGGATGGATGAAGCATCCCTAGGGAAGGGAAGCTGTCTCTCTCTCTCTCTCTTTTTGTTTGGATGAATGGAAGGGATAGTAAAAGGATAGATGGAATGACACCTTTTTTTTTTGTTTGGTTGGAAGGAACAGAATGGTAGTTTTTATATTTTTTTACCAATATACCCTTGTTATACGTGTGAGAGAATTTTAGTAGGGTTTAACAAGTGATTTTGTAGGTAATTAAAGGTTAAAATCGGTATTACATATTTGTAGGGTAATGTTTCTTTCTTTCCCTCCTCTCTTCGGCCCAATTTTGGACGGATAAAAAAGTTTGCAAAAACATAGCATTAAGCAGTAGCCTAGTTGTTTTATAGCTCTATGCTTTTATTAAGTTGCAGCTTAATAAAGTGAAATCAAAACCCCCAAAGAAAAAAATAAAATAAAATAAACATGTTAGTTAATGTGTTTCCTAGTTTCGTGAATTATATTTTTAATTAATATTTTCTTTCTGAAATTTAATATTTTTCTGGGTGTTGTTAGCAAGACTGATTAATATTTTGATGCATCATTCAGGAGAGGCACTTCCTACTGAAAACACTTGGAATGGAGTCCCCTTCTTCAAATCCAATCACTCATCCTTGCAGTCCTCCACCCTGCAGAAGGGCCCTCCTCCATAGTCTATGACCAACCTCACTGATCCATCTCACATACATTCTTGTGGGGTTTACAGCCACTATAATCACTCATCTAAAAGCTTTCAGCATATGTAGAGTTCTTCCATTCTCTTCCCGTGTTCACTTTTCTTGAATCGCAGTCATCCGACCTGAGTTTTTACAGAAGAAAGGCTTACGAAGATCTGCATTTCAATCTGGAATGTTATGGTGCATTCTAGTATTCCCGACAGATCTAACAATATATGTTCTGCATTCCTTTTAGAGTTAGCAGAACACATACTCACATTAATTTTTCGGTGTGTTTTTGTTAAAGTGTGCCATTCTTTTCGATGTCTTCTTATGGGATCGGGATCGGGTTATTCCTTTCCCAATCAAGTTTTTGGTCTTGATTTCTTATTTGTACAGAAGTTTCAGAGTGTAATTTTACATCAGGAGGTCTAAAAGAAGAAAAAATCACAGAGAGTAAAGGAGGATCAACCAGTTAAATTGGACTCCTTTTGTTGTTTTTTAGGTGTGCAGAAGGTATAGGATATAATTATTACTGGTGTTTTTTTGTTTTAGTTCTTTATGTAATATAACTTGTAATGATTTGAGTGGAGAATATGATATGGTTTTTCGTGTGCATACATTTGTTCTTCTGTGTCTACTTTTATCACTTATGTAAGAATTGAGATGAATTCATAACAAAAATATAGAGAGAATTATGAAGGGAAGTGAAATAGAATTGAAGCAGATTAGCATAAGCACAGAGAAAAGCATAAAATGGTACAAGAACAAGAATAAAAGTAAAAGGAGAATATAGTAAACAATAGCTTACTTACATAAGATGAAATTTGTCAAGTTTCTGTCTCTCTCTCTCTCTCTGTCTGAGAAATCTAATGGGAGCTCTCTCTCTCTCTCTCTCTCTCTCAATTTCTAACGGAGGGCTGTGTTGTGGGGAAGGAGGAGGGAGGGGTCTATAGAATGGATTACTATTTAAGTTGGTCAGTGGATGATGATGGTAGACAAAATGTGATTATGGCCAAAGCAAAAGCAATTGGTAAAAGGAGGGAGGGAACTGTGTACAAAATAAAGTGCACAATCACTGTTCACTCCGGCAATCACTTTCTCCCTCCATTTTAAGGTTAACGGCCCATAATATATAATAAAAAGATTTGTATTGACATTCCACTTGCACAAAAGAATGGTTTGACCTTCTTCATGGTCCCCCAACCAGTTAGGAACCCCTATAACATAAACAACTTTAATAGAGGGCATGGACTACCTCCATATCTGATCAACCACAGCATGCCATTAAATTAAAAATCACTATGGTTATTATTTACAAGACACACAGCTCATAAGATATTAGTATATATTACTACGTAATGTGTAACATATATATAGATATACAGGCATTATAAATAATTCACTCACAAATAATATAAGCTTATAAATGAAACTTATACACTGTAGGTATAATATTTAAATAATACTTGTAATTACAATATGTATCAATACTATATATAGTTATGGATACTAATCTGTTTTTAGAAATATGTTTGGATAAATTAGTCTATCCTGTGACATATCAAGTCACTAAGAGTGTTATGAAAATAATTTTTATCCGTATTAGGAAAATTACAAAGAAGCATCAAGTCCTATCAATGAACAAAAAAATATTATATATATATATAAACCATGTCCCATTGTTGGTGCACAAGTCACGGACAAATGTACACTTTCATAACCATGTCCCATTGTTGGGGAAAAAAAGTGAGAGTTTCTCGGGATAACACGTTTCCCAGTGTGCCCAGCCCACCATACTGATACACAAGAAATGCGGTGACAAGTACTTCAATTTAGATGTAAATTCAGATGAAGCCAATCTTATCATTCACAAATGGCGCAGGTAACAGAGAAACGCATCAAAACTTCCTCCAAATACATTTCACTTAAAATCTATTCAAATACATTTACCTATATTCCACATGTGACCAACGAATCTTGCGGTCACACTAGTATTATAACAGGGAAAAAAAAATAAAGCCGTAAAAGGAAAATATAAGTTTACAATCAAAGTTATCATTGTTCATGTGGACTTTTTCTTCTTAACCATTCTCTGCAATTTCCTCCATTTGAGGTAAATCTGGTATGACAACCCAGAGAAGACCATGACAACACTCCCCCATTGCTTCGTAGACAAAGGATTGCCGCTCAGCAGTGAAGAGACCACTATGCTGACAAACTTGCGGGTTGTTGTGATGGTGGTGTTAGTGAGGGAACCAAATCGACTTATGGTTAGAAATATAAAATTCTGGCCCACTGCACCACACAGACAGTAGTAAAATATGTCCCATGCTGCCTCTGGATGCTGTTTGCAGAACTGAACCGCCTCGAATCCACTAGCATGCGGATATCCAAACATGAAGGCAATGTTGTAAATGGTACCCCACAAATTCATTCCCAGCATTATATCCCAAGCACTTGTTTTTGGGTACCTTTGCAAGAGAGAATATCTAATTAAAAAATCCTGCATATAATTATAGAAGAACAAGAAAAAGAAATTGATAATGCATCGTGGGGAGAGTCGCTTCATATTCAAAAGGCTGTGGATATGCATTGTGCACTGTACTCGAGAAGAAAATGAAAACAAAGTGCCAAAACTTGACATTTACATGTGATCATCTGGGTGATCTTAAAAGAATATAAGCCGTAAATCTCAATATATATTCTTGAATCCAAGATAGATTATTTATAAACTAAAAATATTAATGAACCCACTAAATGCATAAAATGAGAAGGAGAAATGTGTTTACTGGTTATATTTAGACTTTGATATTATTATTTCAAATTCTATTTTTCCCTTTCTTTTTATCCATATTCTGTATTCGTTACACAAATTTATTAGGCTTTCTAACAATTATCCATAGTTCGATGTGTTCAATTTATAGCCAGTAAGCACTGAGAACATCAGTATTACAGACTCTAATTCCTGCACCAGCTTCTTTAACTTGTAGAAGATACTAACTCAGTTTTATGCAAGGATCTTAAGGCAATGAAAAGCAAATGGAAAAATTCAGTTTTTGCCTTAATGCTTAAGCGTTAACAACAATTAAGCTTCTTTCTATAACGAGCTGCCAAAAAATGTATAGTGATAAAGAATAATGACAGTATATTCCAATCAAATGATTCAACCAAAGAAGAAAAAATAAATAAACAATAAAACGAGAAAGGCATTTCCCTATGGCTACTTTTTGACTTTTATGCTATTCAAGAAATTGAGAAAGAGATGCAACAATTCAATCATCAGAGCCATTAAGTGCCCTTAGCAATATAATAGAAAGTTAGAAACTCTTTTTTTTTATTACTGAAATACCTTACTGTAATTGAATCCTGAGTAGCATTTGTGAATCCATCAAATGCAAGATTCAGGAAACACAACCCATATCCGAGTGGAGCATTCGGTTGTGCCAGCTTGCTTATGGTCTTTGAGCTAGTCTGCAACCAACAGAAGTATATATGACAGATGATAAGCGTCTGCACTTAAATATAAAGTATCCATTTGTTTGTCCAATCTGAACTGTGCACAGAACTTTGTATTGCAACTCAGCACGCATCCAGGAGGGAGGGAGAGAGAGAGGCATAGTACTATAGTTCCAACATTATGAATTACTCATTCCTCACCTTTGAAAGTGCAAATGTGGATACTCCCCCAGCAACAAGGAAAGTACAAAGATACTCAGGTAAAGTGTATCGTATACCATAAACTAGTGCACCCATCAGCATCACTGCATACACAAAAAAATTCACATGTGTTAATTGTTAAAACCATTAATGCAGTGAAATGTTGGTCTGATATAAAAAAATCTACCCGCAGCCCCCAAGCAATAAGTTAATCATTCATGCATCAACAAAAGGTTCAATCTCCAAACAGCAAGAACAAGATTTAATTAAACCACATTACAGTTTTTCCCTTCATCTATCACAAAATGAAGAAAATCATAGTTTTCACAATCTAAAATTCCAGAATTGTTTAAGGACATTGTCTCTAATAAACGCTATATATGTCTTGTTAATCTTAAAAAATATCCTCTCTTCCATTTCTTATCCACAATAATCCATTGAAGAAGCCACCACCTACTTGCTATGGTCATTAAAGAGACCAATCAGAATCCTTTACAATAATATTCTAGAATCCTCTTTTATGTGTGTTGGGTTTTTTTTTTTGGTGTGGGTAGGGCGGGGTGGTGGAATTGAGGTGCTAGTAGAAGCACAGATTTACAACCAACATGCCAGTTATGATCCATAGTCTTAACCAGTTTATGTTTTAAAATATATCTATATATACTTTGCTTCTTTTAACCAAGTCAGTAACTCACCTGGAATCATTTTTGAGGATTTTGCCAGGACCTGCAAGTGATAATACTGTAATGAGTATTGAAGCCACTAATTCATTGGTGAGCACTAGTGCATTACTTCAATTAAGCATAACATCAACTTACACTTGACAACCCAAGCTTTTACTATTGCAGAAAGATATGCTGTTCAACTTGCTTTTCAAATAAGCACCAATTGGAAAATAGATAGTCAACCTTGATTGTTTTAATTGCAGCGAAGTGAAATCTAAGGTTCACTAGGGAAAAATTTCCAGTCTAGTGACTTGTGTAAGTTCAGTATCACTAAATAAAATTTCACAATTTTATAGGAATGTGACTTCCAATGAGTCCTGAACCATTAAAGCACACAAAGAAAATACCACTGATGGCTAAGGGCTAAACTGTAAGATAAAAGGAGGGAGAGAAAGCAACAATCACAGAGAAATTCGAACATGCCTGGGCAGGGTAACTGATGTACTTTAATGCTTCAATCCCCATAGCTGGACCAATTGTATTAGTAATGCCAGCACTCCAGTAACTCCACCATGGAGCACCACCACTACTCTTGCTGGACCAAAGCTTTATCACTGTTCAAAAGAAAGCACACTAAAATTGATAACTTGACCCCATCATCTAATTTGTACTAGAAGTAGTATCCAAGTAAATGGAACAAAGATAAAGGCATACAGAAAAAAACTTACTTATAAATGACCAGATTAAACAAACTACATTTTGTGCCAGGTTTAGAAATGCCAAGTGTTCGAAGCGCTTCTTGTCTGGGCCAAATCGCTTGGTAGACCTGAACAATTAATATATATGATCATTTGAGAGAACACTACACCTTCTATCATTTCGCAAACTAAGTAATATAATAACCTAACAAAGTTGCAAATATACTCAGTAGCTACAAATTTAAACAGAAAAAAAACAAATTAAAATTTAAACAGAAAAAAACAAATTATTTTTCTTGTTATTGTTAATTGTAACAAATGCTCAAATGAATTTCACTTGTATGTGTCGTAAACAAAATCAAGCAGTTGCATATTGTAGCAATAGAAACAAAATGTCATTCAAGATGTCTTAAATTTGTCTTTGCCTAAATTAAGGCAACGATGCCAATACTAAAAATAATTATTTACTTCAAAAGTAAATAGCTTTCAAAATCCTATACAATATACATATAGTTATATACACGCAATTGATTTTCAGCACTACGAATCAGAACTTTCAAATCATGCCCTAGTTCTTTACTGATCCAAATCAGAACAAGTCCTAACCGACATATGATCTGCCACATTAGAATATATATATATATATATATATATATAGGAGAAGATATCAAATGAATAGAGATTATTGAGCTTAAGGAAAAGAATAATTACACGGTCTCTTGAAGCACTCCTTGATATATATAAGCTGACCAAATGCCGGCGACGCAGAAGGCGAGCACCAGAACACGGCGGAGTCCGGCACCGTGAGACTCCATCAGAGGCCTGGAGATCACCGGAATCACCAGATCCGGCAAGCCACGTAGATTTTCCGGCGGATATTTGAGAAGGAGATGAGAAAATATGAGATCTGAAAAGAGTTTGCGAAGAACGAAACGACGGGTCAATTCTCAACTGTCAATGCAGTGCGACAAGTGCTGTTATAAAAGCGCTCGAAGCTACGCTGAATTTCCACGCGTCAGTCTGTTATTGGTTGGATGATTTGATCTTTGAGATTTGATTGGCTGAGCTAACGCGGACTCTTGCCGTATAAATTCGTGAAGGAGAAATAAATTTGGCAAATGCTAAAAATATATATACTGTATATAAATAAATTTGGCAAGAGGCTGAGCCACGTGTTATCTTGTGAATGGAAGGTTTTTCAGCATCCAACTGCTCCTGAACCAATATCCTCTCCGGATGAAACAATTTTACATCGATAATGAAACAATATTAAATTTAGAATGTAACCATTTTAAACCAAAAATGCAACAATTATTGCTGTGGTAGCACTTTTGATTTTTAGATTTCAGTTTTTATTTTTATTTATTTAAAAGTTACAGTAGAAATTGTGATTAGTAAGGCAATTTTTATTTAAAGCATAATTTGAAAGTTTCACATTTGATTTTTCAGTTCAAAATTTTATTTTTGATTTTTTTATAAAATATAATAAATAAAGATTTTGCTTGCTCAAAAATATAATATAATAAAATAAATTAAAATTTTATAAAACAAAAATAAAAAAATAGAAATACAATAAATAAAAAATTGGTTACTCAAAAAATATAAATATAACAAAATAAAATACCATAAATAAAAAATTATAAATAAAAAATATATAAATATAAAGATATATATAAGAAGAAAATACAACAAAATAAGAGCTCAATATAAATACAATTATGCATAATATAAAAATATAATATAATAAATACAAAATTATAAGTCAATAAGAATAAAAAACTTTTATAAAATAAAATAAATAAATAAATAATAATAATAATAATATATATAAAAGAAGAAAATACAATAAAATAAGAGTTATATATAAATACAATTATATATAATATAAAAGGAAATAAAACAATTATATATAATAATATATGAAAATTACCAAAAACATATAAATAGTTAGAATTTATGACAATTATCAAAAACATGCAAATGCTTAAAAATAAATTTTTAATTAAAATAAGCCTTAACAATTGCAATTTCAAATGAAAGAATATACATAAAATATGTAATATCCAATTTATGTTTGTTAAAATGAGTTGAAATCATATTACTCAAACACAATTTTTAGTCAAAGATATCACTATTTTTTTTTTTTTGAAAATTAATTTTGGGTTACTAAACATATATTTAGATTTATGCTTTCAAAATTTCAACAACATATGATGTTACCAAACGTATTATGTTTTTAATATAAATGAAATCACAGTAGATTTTCAGATTTTATTTTTCAGAAATCAGAAAATAAAATCTAATAGCGCTATCAAACAACCCCTACATAAATGTGTTGAATTTTTGATATAATATGTTACCTGAGTGTTGTGTCTTTAATATAAACGTATTGTACAACTTTTTTTTAAAGTTGTTGTATTGTGATATAGTTGTGTTGCACTGTGTTGTAACTATGTTGTACCTAAGTACCCTGTATTACACTATTTTAATGACGAATTATTATTTTGTCCAAATTACATGGGATGAAAACATGGTTTGCTTCCGTACGAGAGACATAAATGTAAATGTTATTGTAGACACATAAATTTTGTGATGGTCTAATTATCGTCTGATTAGTCAATAAGTCAAACACTTTTGATCAATTTAATTCTACGATTGTGGGTCTCGTCAATGGACACGTGTCAAAATCTTGAAGGTTCAAGCCTTTAAAAAACATGTGTGATAATTTAAATTTAAATTTAATTTATTTTCATATACAAGGAGGCAAAATTTCTTTTTTTTATGAAAGTTGGCGGGAGTTACCAAATTAAATCCCCACTCTTTTGCCTATAAATACAAGTTCACCCTACACATTTAGGGGGGAGAAGGAGACAAAGACAGAGATGTCAAGGAAACACAAAAGCTCTGTCGAACCTCTGTCTCGACTAACACTCAGAAGTTATGAAGACGAAGAACATCATCAAGCACACCACACGAGTGCCGTTCTTCTTCTAAGACCTTCAACCATCGAAGAATTTGAAGACGAAGAACAATAAGCACGCCACATAAGTGCCGTTCTTCTTCTAAGACCTTCAACCATCGAAGAATCTGAAGGCGAAGAACATCAAGGACGCCACATAAGTGCCGTTCTTCTTCTAAGACCTTCAACCATCGAAGAATCTGAAGACGAAGAACAACAAGTACGTCACACAAGTGCCGTTATTTTTCGAAGACCTTTAATCCATTGTTCGAGATCAAGCTTTATCGGCGAAAATCCCGTCAAGCCTTTTCTCAATCTTAAAGGTTTGAAGAAAGCTCATCACTATTGGTTCAATAACAAGCTTTTGAAACCCTTGCACCAAACATCAAGGAGATTAAATCAGATGAAGATTTTTTTATTGTAAGAGAATCTCTCTTTTTCTGAAATTAATAAAATTAATTGTTTGTTACTTATTATCGTTCTTAGATTTTCGGATACGAAATTTGTGTGTACAGTTATAAAAACAATTTTTGACTATTGTATGAGATAAAAATCACAATGATTGATAGAAAATCACAATGGTTGATGTGTTGCAAGACTTGGTTTTGTTAACTTGTAATCAATCATGCACAAGGTTCTCATATGCTGTTTTTCTTTTTATTTAAGGTATGTTTGGCAACGGAATGATTTATTGCTCAAATTAAAACATGTTGGGAGACTTTATATAAAGAGAAAAGAAGAGGGGAGTAAATTTGGAAACCGAAAGAGAAATATCTTAAGAATAAGAATAGAATACCTTGACTAAAAGGGTGAAGAGGATGAAAGAACTGTTAATATGTATTTTTGTTTAGATAATTATGGACCTAAAAAGAAGGAAAATATAATGGTACTTCATCGTATTGTTTGAAAAAAACTATTAGAAAGAAAATAATAGATATTAATATTTAATAGCGTAAGAAAGAATGGTAAAGACAAAATTATAATTTTTATAAAAAAAATATGGAAAAAAGTAACTAAAAAAACATTATTTGAAACCTTCATTAATTTCCCTATATTTCATCTTCTTTATCTCTTCATTTATTAAAGAAAAATGTATATGATATATTTTTATTTTCCTTTACTTTTTTCCCTCTTTCAATCCAAGTTCTGATTGCTTAATTAGCATGTGTTGCACGATACGTAACTGAAAGCAAGTACGGAAATAGTTTCTCAATGACCAAAAGCTAAAATTTGATTTTAAGCATCAGTCAAGAGTGTTGATTCAAGACCATAGAAAGTTTTTTAAATTGACCATTTATCATTAAAGATGAATATCTTCTTTTTCCAAGAAGTTTCGTGTGAAAAAAAAAAAAAGTCTCTTGCGTGAATATATTTTTGTGATCTTATCACCAATGATACACTTCACAAGTTATCGCGAATTGAGAAACAGTTTTTTTTTTTTTCTTTCTTGGTATTGTTATCACTTTAAATTCTTTTCAAACTTTACCTCTCACACTTAATTGTCTTGCTGTTTTTTTATTTGTGGTACAAGAACTCTGTGAAAATAAGAATTGTATCTACACAATAATTGGCATGAGTATAATTCATGTATTAGTATTTCAAATTAGGTGACTGATTATTTAACATTACGTTGCCAATTATTTGATAACTTTTTATATTTTAAAAATAATTATTTTAAGATAATATAGGAAAAGAAAAAAATAGAAAAACTTATTATTATAGAATTCAAATCTTAACATAACTTAATAACGTAGAATTCAAATTAAATTTTATATCCGTATATTTCTTTGAAAGATCTTTTTCATTAAATATTCAAATAATTGGGATAAGAAATTACAACTTTTTTCATAATTTCTTTAACATAAGCTTGGAACTATTTTTCTTAAATAAAAACTCTAAATTTTTTCACTATCTACATGTGTGAATAATTAAATAAACACATAATATACTTAAAGTTGATTATAATTTTATTTTAATTTGGTATTTTTTTTAAAAGAAAGACTTAGTAGTAAGGATAGAGAGAAGTTGAGGGATTGCAAAAGAAAATATATGTATATATAATAAAATATATATAAAAAAAAATTAGAGAGAGAAACCAATTTGATTACGGTTTTTAAACTCAATTTGATTATTGTTCTTACTTCTTTTTTAATGGGATTCATTTAATTTGATAAAATATTAAAACTTATGAAAAGTGTAATATGTATTAAAGTAAAGAATCTTTATGTATTTTTTATATTGTCACGTCATATTCGAGATACACATTTAAAATACATATTTGAAATATGTAGCATTGTTTTTATTTATTCATTTATTATTATTAAGAAAAAGTTAGTGTTCGTATTGGGTGATATTCCACGATATACTGATGGTATTTAATCATTTTTCTTGATATGTAATCTGAAAGTATCATTTTATCACGTATGCATGTATGTATGTATCATGGTCAAATATATATTGAATGTGTGATTACGACCCTTTATACAAAATTCTTAACTTCCAAAATTTCGAAAGTCGTGGATTTGATCGTGTGAGAAATGTCTTGGCTGAGTTTCTTATGCTGATGAAAAAGTAGAATTGCATATTTCAACATTGGTGCTTGTTAAGACTTTAACAAGTGGGTGGTAGAGAGATTGTGATTTGAAAGGTAGAGAGATTGTTATTTTTATTTTTAAGAGTGTTGTGACCAAATGTTGTTATGGCTTATATTTTGGTATGTGGACTTTTAGGTCAAATTCCATAATGTTTAGTACCACACACACACATGGTTTCATATGCTTAGTGAGAGGGACAATTATTTTTGTGAGGTTTTGGAGAGTTCTCTATTATAAACCTTCCATCATGGTTGATAGTTAATTTTTTGATGCACTCCATGAATGTATGACAAAATTTTTGTCAAACTATGTAAATGTGCGTGCCTCATGTGATTTTTTCTCTTTTGCTTGTGTTTTTAATCTTTCGATTTATTCCTAATAGATTCTTTATTAACAAAAATAAAAAAGAAAAACAATTTTTTACAAAGGAGTAATGTTATGTCAAAACATTAGTCCACTAAATTACATGAATATACTCACACACACACATATGTATATATATGCCCTTGCTTACGGCACTATCATGCACACTTAATGATGACCGTTAGATATAGTTATTTTAAACCATAGATAGGTAAAGACAATTCGACTCGTATGATTGATTTTTTAATCTCTTTTAATCATTATATTGACTTTTTTATCTTACTGTAATATAAGTAATGATATATATAATAAAAGTTATCACCTAATTTAGAAAGTGAATCACCCTCTTCTTAGATAATGCAATTAGAATTCACACTTTCATAATTCAATAGATGAACACTTTCTATTACATATTTAGTGAGAACTCTTCACTCTACAAATCATTATTCTTGTAATATAAATAATTTATTATACATACGTGTCACCCAAGACGTCATCTCTTTAATATATAAGTGTCACTTTACTTCGGATTTGATTATTTGACTTTTGGTATTTAGTTTTAAAAATTATTTTCCTTCCCAATTGAAGTAGAATTTTTTTGTTTGTTAAGGATTAGTCCAATAAATGTACATGACCGTAAAAAAATAAATTTTCTACCTCATGCGAGCATCATAGCTTACATCAACATCATAGGTCCACGCCTGGCAAGTAATTATATTTTTAAAAACATAATGTCGTATGGAAAAAAACACACACACACACGAGCCCATGCGTCTCGCTAAATAGAAGCAAAGTTAATTGCACAAGTTTTGGCATGCATTAATAATTATAGATGTGGAATCTAATTTCCTTTTCTCTGGGATAATCATGAAGACTGAATTACCATATATGTATCCCATTTTATATTAACCAGGAAAAGACAATTAAAATTTAATATAATTATGAGAAATTTTAATTTTAAACAAATAACATATGATTTGATGATCATCTAATATATTTAGAAGATAATTCTAAAGTTTATCAAGTAGTTAAAATAGTGAACGCCAATTATAATATATATCACAACTATAAGTAATTATTAGAAAATGATTTAACAATTGATCAAATTTGTGAAATCATAAGGACTTTCAAAATCTAGTACCACTGCAATGACTTGGATTATAAGGAGCAACTTCATGTTACTCTTCATTTAATTGCTAGAAAAATAAATAAATAAATAAATAAAATAAACTTTGAAAGTATAATAAAAGATAGAGATAATAATTTTTTTTATTTTAAATTTGGCCGTTTTGTGTTTTGTGAGTAAATGATGGACTGAAATTATATAGTACCCTGGAGTTACGGTACTCCAAGATTATCCTTGTCGTGTGTGTACCTACGATATACCCTACTCTCGAATAGTTTATATTTACTATTGTCTCCACTACATGACATTATTATGTTGTGATGTGGTAAATTTCACCACTTCACTCATAAAGATGAGTGCTAGCGACCTTGTTAAGCAATGATTTAAGGGTGTAGTGTCCTCTTATGAATCTAGATTCTCAATTTAATTAAAGAATAATTTTTTTTAAAATTTTCTAAACCAGGTTTGTATAATTTGATCAAAATTTGGGGAAGATTATTATAATTTACCGAGTAGGAATTTGATCCCAAAATTTGAAACGAAGATAAGGTATAATAATACTAGCAAAAGATAAGTAAAGGAAGAAAGGGATAATTGAGTCATTTTGACCACACATACCATAATCTTCAAACCAGTTCAAGGGGTATTTCAGTGAATTCACAATTCTAAGAGTGACGTACACGATGACAGAACAAGTGACAGAACAAAGTCTCAAATATTTGTCGCTTTCACGTGTGCTGGTGGAAGAATGCAGACTGCTTCTTCTCTGCGGCTTCTTCTCTCCTTCCTTTTTTAAACTCTCTCTTCATTCCTTTAACAAAGCCCATTCATTTTCTTTCTGTTTAAAGTTATAAAACCAAAAGCGAAAGTGAAGCAGTAAACTCGTTTACTCTCTTCATTGATTTGGGGTTTTATTATTGTTTTTCGTCTGACAAGAAAAGGGGTCTTGTATTAAGACTCTCTCTCCTCTCAGCTTTCAAGTTGGGAGTTTTTAATGGGGAATTGCTTAGATTCTTCGGCCAGAGTTGATGCTACTCAGAGCTCCCACAACACATCTGGTAATATATACATATATCTATGTTACTTTTAAGTTTTACCATGTGTTATACTATTTTGATTTCATCAAATCTATAGCTCTGTTTTGGTTTCTCCATAAGCATATGGTTTCCAAATATGACTTTTTTTTTTCTTTCTTTCTTTCTACGTAATTGCTATCCCTTTGAGAGTCTGATTGGCTTTTTTAAGGTTCCATTGATGGGCACAAATGAAATGTTTGACCTTTGGCTGGTAAAGCGATTTCTGGTGGGTTTTCTGCTTTATATTTGATTTTGCCACTGATTTTATCTTCTGAGTTTGTGTGTTTAGGTATAAATCGCATAACAGAAATGGTGTTTTTTCTTTTTAATTTTATAATTTTAAAGCAAATCCTTACGTGGGTGTCTTTTTTCGTGTTTGTTTATTTATCCTTTTAATTTTGGAGGCTTTTTATGCTGGTGGTGGATGCGTTCTTTGTTCTTGTGGCCGTGGACCCTTGTAAGGCTTCAGTTATTGGATCTATATACATCTCGGTTGTTTTGTTGTTTAGGGTTTTGATTAGATGGTTAAACCTATTATCTGGTTCATTCTTCCGTACTCTGGGATTACTTTACCCAGGATCTTGATAATTTGTGAATTATCTGAAAAATTGGCATTGGGGAGTGAAGTGATATGAGGCTTTTTTTTCCCTTTCCCTAAAGAGAGTAAAATTAACTGGTTTGCTTCAATATTTTGATTTTGCCCATCGCATCTAATGTGTTTCTTTGATTTGTAATGTGTATGTATGATTTCTTTTAGCTGAGCTTTTTTTTACGTCTAGCAGTGATGTAGTGCTTTGATTTGGGGACTCCTGAGAAGGATTCATCTTTGCGTTTGAACATCTTAATCCGTTTCTCAGCATGGTTTTGGAGGATATACATTTTTTGAAAAACTATTTTTTATGATGGGCTGTCTGTTTTATGAAGGAGAAGGGTGTCCAGAATAATCTAATGACAGCTTGACCTGCCTATAGAAGCTAGACCAATAGCCTACTGCCCCAATTCAATTAGAGAAAGCATTAAAAAATACCTTTCAACTGAAATATATGAAAAGAATCCTATGTATATGTCAAATGCTCAGGCTTTATTTATCTTTTGATGGAAATATTATCCTCTGTGACATGGCGATGTGTGAACAATATGATTCCGAAAAGAAAAACAAAGTTTGTTGACGTTTGGACTTAAAAGCTTCACGGAAGATGGACAGTTGAACATATTAGCAAAAGTTTTACTAAAATCCATTGTTATAGTACAAACTAATCTCTGTTGAGTGTTGAGGCAAATTGGGGGCTGGTAAATAATTCCTAGTTTCTCACTATTATAAATGAAGGTTGAGCAGAAGAGGTGATTTTGCATGCAAGAAAAAGGGAGTTGTTCAATGTAGTATGTTTGGTCTGTGGTCAAATTTAACCAGTGATGGTATGATCACAAAAAATGATATTCAATAATAAGATCCTTGATTTGAAAAAACCTTTTTAGGAAGCCAGATCTAGTAGTATAAGATTCAAAACTCTGTATTTGAACCCTTCAGTTTTCTGTATGCTTCCCCTTTAAAGTGATTGAAAGAATCTAAGTTATGAGAACATGAAAATAATCCATATAATTTTAGAAGTAAAACTTAACAAAATTATGTTTTGAATTATCAAAAGTTTGTAATTTATGTAATATATATTAGACATTTTGACGAAGAGCACAGATAAGCTGTATAATAACTACTTGATTATTAATTCTGTATTTTATCTTTTCCGGCCAGCTTCAGGGGCCTCAAAAATTGCCAGCAATTCAACTCCTTCCAGCCTGACAACATCGTACAGTGAGAGGAGCAGTACTGAAAGTATTCCTACTCCAAGATCTGAAGGCGAAATATTGTCATCCTCCAATGTGAAAGATTTCTCATTTATTGAGTTAAAGAATGCTACCAGAAACTTCCGCCCTGACAGTCTTCTTGGTGAAGGTGGATTTGGTTGTGTTTTTAAAGGATGGATTGACGAACATACGCTTAATGCCGCAAAACCTGGATTTGGGTTGGTCATTGCTGTCAAGAAGCTTAAACCTGAGGGTTTCCAAGGCCACAAGGAGTGGTTGGTATGTTCTTCTTCATCCTTGTGAGCTGTTATTCTCACAACTTTTTGCTTGGTCCATTTACTGATGGCCAATCGTTTGCAGACTGAAGTTAATTATCTCGGCCAACTTCATCACCCAAATCTGGTTAAACTTATTGGATACTGCTCTGATGGTGACAACCGCCTTTTGGTCTATGAGTTCATGCCCAAGGGGAGCTTGGAGAATCATCTGTTTAGAAGTAAGTTGTGCATTAGATGAACTTTTACTAAGCATAGTTGTACTATAAATCTTCTTACTATGTTTATATTAATGTTAGCTAAATGTTTACAATATGTCCTTTTCCATTCTTTAATGGTTCTTATCACTGTATCTTGATGTTTTCTTTTCAATTGTTTCTTCTGGATTTGCTGTCTGATAGAATTATAGGAATTAGAACCATCTATGTGCTAGGGAAGATGGCGCTGTTATTTCAGTTAAAAAAAAAACAAAATGTAGGGATTGAATTGAACCTGCAATATGTCCAACATGGCACAGGAATCATCCCTTTCTGCAACCAAATTTGTCAAACAATGTCTTTATCTTTTCCCTTTCTGATTTGAATGTTTGAGTTGCATTGCCAAGGCGTTGAAGCAAACTTTTTGGTTGTCTTTTATAGAGTATTGGTGTTATATGTTGGGCCTCTCAATAGGATTGAATTGATTGCAAAAACTTAGCGCCTGTTTCGCATATAATTGAGCAAGGGGCTTCAAAAGAACCTGAAGGGAAAGCCATCATGAATGGCTCTGACTGCAGCCATTTTATTTAGAAAGAGTATATGCTCATCTGCTTTGATCGGCATCCTGTGGGGACTGCCTGGCGACTTGAAGTGTGATTTTTAAGGGGAAAAAATCGTAGGTGGATTTAAAATTAAATTGATTGCTTCTGTTTGGTGTTTTAAGTCAGCCTCAAAATCTTTATGACTCACACACACTTGCAGCAATTATGTCAAACTGATGGTTGTTTATGGTTTCTTTCCATGAGCTAATTTCGGGGCCTGATGTTACTTTATAAAACTCAAATTCAGCATTTGTAGGTATGACTTAAGAAGCGTTTGTTGATGTTCAATCTGGTATCTTGTTTTGCAGGAGGGCCCCAGCCACTTTCTTGGGCAACAAGGATTAAAGTGGCCACTGGTGCTGCTAGAGGCCTCTCTTTTTTGCATGATGCTAAAGAACAAGTTATATATCGAGATTTCAAAGCTTCCAATATCCTACTAGACGCGGTACGCAGGATGAAAAGAATTGCTTGGTCTTTCATTACTTTTATTATATAATAGGCTTTAATGATGCTTTGTGGATGCAGAACTTCAATGCCAAACTATCAGATTTTGGTTTGGCTAAGGCAGGGCCCACCGGTGATAGAACTCATGTGTCCACTCAAGTAATGGGTACCCATGGGTATGCAGCTCCAGAATATGTTGCTACAGGTCCACCATTGTTGCTCATTTATTCTGAATAAAAAAATTTGTCACGGTAACACTTCACTGTACTAAAGCTCTTTCTGATGAACAGGTCGGTTGACAGCAAAAAGTGATGTGTATAGCTTCGGGGTTGTTCTGCTGGAACTATTGTCAGGACGTCGTGCCGTTGATAAAGCCAAGGTTGGTGTGGAACAGAATCTAGTGGATTGGGCAAAACCATATTTGGGTGATAAAAGAAAATTATTCCGGATTATGGATACCAAGTTGGAGGGCCAATACCCTCAGAAAGGAGCCTATGCAGCTGCTACCCTTGCCTCACAATGTCTAAGCACTGAGCCTAAAGCCAGGCCACGAATGACACAGGTTTTAGCAACACTGGAGGAGCTCCAAACACCCAGAAATGCAGCCAAACATTCCCAACCGGAGCATCAGACTGTTTCTGATCCTGTCCGTAACTCACCATTGAGACAATACAGATCACCTAGAAATCTGACACCCTCTGCATCCCCATTGCCATCCCACCGGCGGTCTCCACGTGTACGTGTATGATGAGTTGATTAACATATCATCACCTCGGGCATTTCATTGTAAAGTTCTTTTGCTTCTATATTTTGCTGTTCCTATATATATATATATTTTATAGGCATGTATTTTTACAATTTTGCGTTATTCAAAACATATCATCATTGCATGTATTTTAGAAATGTATCAGAATAGCTCTTTTTCTTATTGGGTGTTGCAAATGGTTTGTTTGCTTCAATTTCGTCCATGCACCTGAAATTGTTTGTTTGCTTCAATTTCGTCTACATATCTATGTTGATATAAATACCTTGAATTTGTTATCAACGTATAATTCTTTATTTGTTTGAATTTTGTTATGAGAAATTGTACACTTTATTTTATCCAACCTTATTTCAGAAATATGATAGGATGCTAGAAAATTACTATACGTAACGATTATATTGCCGTCCCATGGTAAGTTTCTCCTTTTCCAGAAACATCAGGCGATAGTGATTGAGAAAGTGTCATCTGACAAGGTTTGAGAATGGAACACTTTGCATAACAAAGTACTGTGCAAATCTGTGAATGCTTTGTTAAGATAGACATTTATTCAAGAGGCACTAACAATTAAAAAAAACAAAAAAAAAAACGTTCTAGGTGACCTAACACATCTTAATAACTCAACTAAGAGCTCTCATTATTCTAATGTTAATCTCCATAGCATGAGCCTAGTTTCTTGGTTGTAATTGCGAAACTATGAAAATAAAATCTAGATGTGACAAACTTGTTTTAGATTATGCCAGAGTTTAGGTGAACACCCCTTTATTCTGTCAAACATATGGAGTTATCCAAATTAGAGACGACACCGATCTGAAATTCGTTCATTTCAACATGGCATGTTTTTTTAATATTCCAAGAACATTTACACTGTACAAGAAGCAGTATGAACAGTTAAGTTTTGAAGTAGTTGCAAATGTGAACATGGCATGTTTTACTAATATTCCAAGAACATTTACACTGTACAAGCAGTATGAACAGTTAAGTTTTGAATTAGTTGTAAATGTGAACATGGCATGTTTTTTAATATTCCAAGAACATTTACACTGTACAAGCAGTATGAACTGTTAAGTTTTGAAGTCGTTGTAAATGTGGAATAACAGAATTAACAGAACTAGCTTACAGGACATTATGTACTTATGTTCAGTGAAAGCTGTTGAGAACAAAGGCATTTCTTTCTTTCTTTCTTTTTTCTTCTTTGGTATAGGGTAGCAATTCTTAGTGAACATTGATGGGAGCTTTATATCTTTTGCTCTAGCTTTTCAAGAGCATGAACCACTACAGTCATTGTTGGCCGGTTTTGGGGCTCTGAACTAAGGCATTGGAGGATGATTTGAGCAAACTCACAAGCTTCTTCGATTCTTAAGTTCCTTCTGAGTCTCTTGTCGATTACACCACAAACTCCTCGCTTATTGTTAAGATGTGGTATAGCACACTGTGCAAGATCCCCTGTTCTCCCATTCGAATACCTCTTTACCGCACCAGAACCAGAGAGGAGCTCCAGGAGGACTACTCCAAAGCTGTATACATCTGTTTTTAGCGTTAAACGCCCTGTCATGTTAAAAGAAATCAGACCATATATAGCCATATCTAGAATGTCTTACTAGAGAAAAACACAAACATTGATTGTAAGCCAAATCTGTTGTATATAGATGTAAGATGCAGACATTATTTGAATACCTGTTCCAACATACTCAGGAGCAAAGTAGCCTTGGGTGCCTAGTATCCTGGTCAATACATGAGTGTCGCTGCCTTGGGGACCATACTTAGCTAGTCCAAAGTCAGAAATCTTGGCATTGAAGCTCTGCAATATTTACCACATTCGCAGTTGGTACTTAAAGAAGAAGAATACCTTGGTGGTACGAAGATGTTGTAGAACGAAATCATCTCCATCGAAGGTTACATTTTGAAAACTCACATTATCGAGCAGTATGTTGGAGGACTTGATATCGCGATGAATGACTGGTTTTGCAGCTGTGTGGAGATATTCTAAACCCCTGGCTGATCCAACAGCTATTTTGATTCTCCTGCTCCAATTTAGCTCTTTACGCCCTGCTTATGTCAAACAACAATCGTTCACTATGGTTTCTGTTAGTGCATTACTGTGCTAAATTTGAAACCTCTTATGTGCTTACCTCTTGATAGATGGCGTTCTAAGCTTCCCATGGACATGTACTCGTACACAATAATCCTATGTTTATCTTCACAACAATAGCCTATGAGCTTCACCACATTTGGATGCTTCAATCTGCTCAGAACATCTAATTCATTCTGCAAGCACAACATTATACTCAGGACTATGTGCTGACACACACAGGCACAGATTGAGAGAGAGAGAGAGAGAGAGAGAGAGAGAGAGAGAGAGAGAGAGAGAGAGAGAGAGAGAGAGAGAGAACCAGCCAGTCATCACAGCCTTGAGCTTGTCCTTCATTTCTGAGCTTCTTGACAGCAATTGGAGTTCCATCACCTGGTTTTGCAGCATTCATGGTGCAGTTATCAATCCATCCTTTAAATACATCACCGAAACCGCCTCGGCCGATTATATTCTTTTCACTAAATTTCTGGGTGGAACGCTTCAATACACTATAGAAAAAGCAGTTGAGCTTATAAGAACAAAGCACATCCTCTTGCTTTCTCACATTTGAGACACTATATCTATCATATCTCTCATCTTGGTTAAGCTTCCCTGCATCAAGAAACATATACAAGATCAACAAACAGCTGAGAAGATTACTTAAAAAATATATATACCTTTCTGTGCATTTGAAAGAACAGCTTGAAGTGGTTTAGAAGTTCTTCTGGGAAGAGAATTTTGGTCCTTAGTGACTGATACACAAGAGCAAACAGGTAAATACAATTCAAGGACGAAATGTTGTCTAAATATTCAACATTTGCATAAAAATTGAATGTAGATTTTCGTGTCAAAATGTTAAGATTAACTTAAAAATAAAGAAGAATAGAATAATTGGAGACAATACTTACCTTTATGTGTATGTGGAGAAACATATGAATTCCTCTCTTGCAGTGGTTTAAGTTTCTTCCCAGGATATGAAATTACTTCATTGACTACAAACATAGAAAAGGTTGTTTACCAGGAAAAACACACACACAAGCACAGTTTTTTTTTTTTTTATTTGTTTAAGAATAATTAATTTATAATTCAACTTCCTCAGGCTTCTCTGTACCCAAATATAAATATATATATATATATATATATAACACAATATTAGAAAATACAGAAACCTGGAACAAGAAAATACTTACCATGTGTATTTGAAGAGAGAGAGGAAGTTATATCTTGGAGTGGTTTAGAAGTTTTCCAGCCATGAGAAGGATGGGTCTCATTCACTCCTTCAATCAAATAAACCAGGTAAAGTTGGAAACAATTTCAAAAATAATTTTTTGTCTCTGAATATTTGACTTTAGTCCCCTTCCAAATACATGTACATATATATATATATATATTGCTTCCAAAAACTTTTTGGGAACTAAGAAACACAGGGTTGACATAAATTTATTGAAGAAAAGGAAGAAACTGTATTCAAGAAAATACGTACCATTCGGTGTATTCGAGGAGATTGATAATTTCGTCTCTCTGAAAGGCTTAGAATTTTTTTGTGGATGAGAGATCTGGATTTGATTTAGTCCTTTCAAACAGTTAAAAAGCTAATTTCAGTAATGGATTTTTAATGTCATTTCTATATGAAACTCCATCTTTTTTTTTTTTGAAAAAGAACAAAAATTAATAACCAAATGTGAATTAAGAAGGCAAACCAGTGGAAGGTTTGGCAATGGCAACTGATTGGTTGGGATCTTTAAGACTCCTCCAGAAGAAACAATTTCCCATTACTGGAACAGGTTGAACTCATAAGAGAAGAGAGATCAATATCAAGGAACAATAGTTGTAGAAAGATTTTTAAAGCAGAGAGGTGAGGTGGTGAAGTCGACTATATAAAATATTTTTAGTGAGTTTCGAAGTAATTTACGTCGATTGGTACTAGGTTTTGTGGGTTGCAAAGATGTTTCATATATATATATAGTTTAATATATGTACAAGGGTCACGATTAATATTTATTTAACAATTTACTTTGAAAATTTTGGAACTCAGAGAGATCACACGAACACGATCACAATCATCCAATGATTTTTTGTAAGAAACTAGGTTGGAAGGGGAGAAATCTGCTTGTTGGGACTTGTTTGGCACCATGCCGCCATGACACAGCTACCCTATGCTACCAGCTGACAAATTCTTATCCATTATGGGTCATATTTTTGTTTTATCAACAAAAGCCCCCACATTCACTTAATTTACCAAACTTCAAATACTTATTATTATTATTTTATGCAGGCAAGAAACTTGCATACCCACATTGTCTTCTAGCCTAGGGATGGCAACGAGTCTGTTATGGGACGGGAATTTCAATTCTCATTCCCATAACCGTTTGATTTTGAAAACTCTATAACTGTCCTATAACCGGTTATAAATTCCTCCCTTCACCCCATTTTCGTCCCATAACTGACCCAACCCACCCTGTCCCAAACCGCCTCACCCCATAACCGGTTAAAACTCATTTGATTCATAAATTTCAACATACTCCAAACATTAACATTCTACTCTTTTCAAAATTTTCTTATTTATTTTTGTTATCCATGCTTAAAATAAAGGATTATATAACTTCCAACAAAATCAAATATTTTAAAATTTAACATTTTTAAAGTATATATATACATAATTAATATAATATAAATAATTAAGTGTAGTATAATAGGGGCGGGTTTTAAATAGGGTTGGGTGACCTTACCCCGCCCCTCCCCCGCCCCCGCCCCGAAACAATTAAGTGTAGTATAATCGATGTGGGTTTTAAATGGGGCTGGGTGAACTTGTCCCGCCCCCGCCCCCGCCCCCGCCTCGAGATCGATCGGGTTTTAAATAACAAAACTTATCCCCGTCCCATTTAAATAAGTGTAGTATAATTAGGGCGGGTTTTAAATGGGGTTGGGTGACCTTACCCCTCCCCCACCCCGAAACAATTAAGTGTAGTATAATCGAGGTGGGTTTTAAATGGGGCTGGGTGACCTTGCCCCTCCCCTGCTCCAAGATCGATCGGGTTTTAAATAACAAAACTTATCCCCGTCCCATTTAAATAAACAGTTTCCCAAACCCATTTTAAATAGAGTAGGGCGGGGGAGGTAGCGTCGAGTTGGAAATTTTTGCCACCCCTACTGTAGCCTTTGGTTGCTATACTTTGTTATTGGGTTCGTTTTATTTATTTTTCTTTTATGTGCTTTTTCTGGTTATTAACATGCTGTAAACATACCTCTCACACATGATCCAATGACTAAGAGAAACCACAACGCCATCGCCAGACCTTGGGTCTGGCAATGGAAACATGAAATTGGGCCTCTAATGGCTAAGCCATTAGAGTGGGTCTGTTGGGTGATTTCTTAATGGATTGCTGTTAAACCATCGCTTAACGTGTGGGCTCGCATTAATTTTGTTTTTTTTTTTTCAAATCCCACTATCACAGTGTCGTTTAAGTGAGATTTCCAAAAAAAAAAAAGGGATAATATCTTTGACCTCCTCTGAGGTTCATCGAAATTTCACATATCTCCCCTCTTGTTTGCATAATCCCACTTACCTGCCCTGTCAGTGGCGCCGCTCAAAAAACTAACGGTGGCGAATGATTTTACCGTTATGCCCTTGTATTATATATTAAATTTTTTTTTTCTCCTCCTCCTCCTTTTTCCCTCTGTTCTCTCATCTCTTATGCTCATGTTTGAGCTTGTTAAAGAGATTTCGTTACTATCACCATTGTCAAATCCATTGGTCAATTTTTGTAACAAAGAAAGTTGCTTTGTGGGTAGTGAGCCTATCTTCTTCTCGGGGCTTCGACAGCAGCAGAGGAGGTAGAGGAAATGGTGGTGGTGGTGGTTCTATAGACACGACCGTCGTGGCGGTGATTTCAGGCAACTCATCCCAAAAATGGCCGTCTGTGCAACAAGAAACCAACAATTTGAATATGAGAGTTGATTTAGTTCCACCCACTTTGGAGATCGGCGGCGGCGTCGAGACCGCCAGAGCAGAGAAATGTGGACCGGAGATTAAGGATTGGGTGGGGGAGCTGTCGGAGACAGTGGTGACATCGCCGAACCAAGAGTAGTCTATACTGAAGTGGATCATGGGAGACATAGAAGACCCATCTATAAGATTGAATAGGTTGTTGCATGCAAACTAACTGTGCACAGGACTTGGAATTAAATGGAAGGTTTGCGGTTGTAGATTAAGGTTTTGGGTCATCTCACCTCTCTTCGGCGAATTCACTGTCGTTCATACATTTAATCATTGTTTGACCTTATTTCTTTTAAAGGTTGGAAGTAACAAGCTATCTCATAGTCAGCAAAGGAGAAGCCACGGATGAGGTAGAGAGAGAAAACTCACTTTCTAGAGTGAGAAGAAGATGAAGGGAAGAGAGAGAAAAATAAATTAAAAAAGTCAATAAGGTTAAAAGAGTCATTTTACTTGTTTACTGTGGCTGACATCATTAGATTTTTTTTGTCTTCGTCAACTGCCATAATGGGAGGGGAAAATGTGTTACATAGATCAACCTCAGGGGAGATAAGTGGAATTATGCAAATAAGAGGGGAGGTATGTGAGATTTCGATAAACCTCAGGGGAGGTCAAAGATATTATCCCAAAAAAAAAACACACGGCGCACATAGAGTGCCGCGTGGCAGCCAAAGGTCATATGATCGTTGGCCAGGCCCTAAGGACCTGTTTGGCTGTTATAAACCCAAATATTTGAATTTTTAATGGTTTATTTATTATTATTATTTTTTTAAAAAATTCTATAGAGCCAATAGAGCCATTACGTATTGTTTGGCTTCGAAAAAGTGAACTTTTTTTTAAAAAAATGTTTTGATTTTTTTTCCTCTTTTGTCATCTCTATAAATTTATCAACCCTCCCTCCATTCATCTCACAATCAAATTTCATAATATTACATAACATCTTAAAATAATTTCTATTGCATAATATTACATAACATCGTAAAAGCAAAAAAAAAAAAAGTAACATAACTTAAAGATTCTAGTACATAAAACACAACATAACTTAATCATCTTCATCACCGAAGTGTACTACAATTTTTTTATCAAATCCTTACTCAATTGTGTATTTGTCTCTCTGCTGTGAATATGAAGTTGGTGAGAGAAGATGTGTGCTACTAAAACAGATGGCTCTTGACTAAAAGTGGGAGGCGAGATTGTCTCATCTAGTGGTAGAGACCAGTCTTCAACATTGGTGTGGTGCTCATCTTCAACGATCATGTTGTGAAAGATGATATATGCATGTTTTCATTATGAGCCATAAGTTCATCTTATCCCAATAACGCACTAGTTCTCTAGTTATTGCCCACTTGCTTTGCAAGATTCCAAAAATCGCTCCACATCTTTTGTGTAGGCCTCGTCTTTTAGCAAACAATTTATGACATCCAATTCTTAGATTTGGGATGGTTTGTATTAAAGTTGCCCACTTAGGATGTATAGCATCAGATAAGTAATACCCTATTTTATAGTGATGCCCATTCACCACATAATTTACTCGAGACAATCGGTCATTAAGAATATGGTTGAATGCCAAAGAATGATCCAACAAATTTAAATCATTATGTAAACATGACAATCCAAAGAATGCATGCCAAATCAATAAATCTTGTGAGGTTATCGCCTCCAATATGAGAGTTAGCCTTATAAGAATGTCCTTTATGCGTGCTATACCAGACCATTGGATAATTCTTCCACTCTCAGTGCATATAGTCGATGGAACCAAACATATTTAGGAATACTCTAACCTCCATTTCTTAAGCAGTCGTGCTATGTCGGCTTTGTTCGGTGGCCACATGTACTCCTCCCCCCATACACAAAATAACAACATTACAAAATTCCATTAAGCTTCTAATGGTAGTGCTCTTGCCGATTTTAATATACTCGTTATTGCAGTGATCGGTTGCACAACCATATGCGAGTATATGTACCGTAATTGTCATCTTCTGTATAGAAGACAAACCTCAAACAATTGACCTGTTGCATCTTTTTTTTGTACGAAGAAGTTGTCACAAGCTTTAACATAATTCAGGATACGAAGAAATAATTCTCGTTGCATCCTGAATTGTCTGTGAAATATCTCCGATGTATCTGTGCAATTAATTCTCGTCGATGTACTCTGTCATGATGGTGACTTCCTTCTCAGTCATAATGAATTTACTACCTCTGAGGTGGTTAAAAGACTTGCGCTATACTCTCTCTGGTGTCATGCAATTCAGAAGCGATTTGTAGGATGTCGAAGAAGATGAAGTATTAGAGGCTGGCACCGGAAAAGATCGTGATGATGAAGCCAATGAAAATTTGAAATTAAAGGAGATGACAAATGATATTTTGCTTGAATGAAAGTGATAAATGTAGTGATGATTTTATAAATGACTGTTTATATCGGAAAGATCGTGATGGCAAAGCCATTGAAATTTTGAAATTGAAGGAGATGACAAATGATATTTTGCTTGAATGAAAGATATGAATGTAGTGATGATTTTATAAATGAGTGTTTATATCAGATGAAAATATAGCTGTTAAGAATATAGATGTCGGAATTTTTTTTAACAAAACTTAAAAAAAATTAAAATTATTAAAAGATATTAAATATTTATTAAAAAATATATATAATTTTTTGGCTAGTGAAAAATTGGAGATGCAGAAGAGACAAATTCGGAGATTATGCCCCATCCGAACTCACATCGCTCTTTTCTAAAACAAAGATTGAGAGTTAGAGTCCGATTAGAGCATATTGTGGGAATGATTGTGTTTACATTAACTTAACAAAAATAAAAAAAATTGAAGTTCCCCTTCATTAGATTTGTAGTGAAGTCCCATATTGCTTGGGAGAAGTTGACACTTGTAAGGAATGTCTTCTACTTCTCTAAACCTGAAGTGTGCAAAGTAGAGAAATCTCAGAGAGTGATAAAAGTCCTGCTAGATGTTACCAGAGTCATCCTTCCGCAGGAGGTTCCTCACAAAGCAGCAATAATGTTTTTGCATTTAAATTTTGAATATTTTCCTTTTGTGAATTTAATTTTTTGGTTAAATTTTTGAAAAAAATTTCTTTGAGTAATTAACTTGAAGATAAAGTGTTAATAGTTTGAGATCACATACAAATGCAATTATCTTTTAAAGTACAAAATTGACTTTTATTTATACATTAAATGAGATCTCTAAACGACTTCTTATGATCTTCAGTTTAGCATTTAAATTTCTAAATTTACCTCTTAAAAAAAAAAAAAGACACCATGATTCTAACATATTTGAACAAATTTACTCTTTGAATTTCTACGAGGTAAAGATCGAATAGTAGGACATGCTGATAAGTTTACCCAATTTAATTTCACCATCTTAATTTATTTCAGTATTGAGAGTTATACTAGACCAATTACGTTCATAGATATTTTATTTCTTTTTGTAGAAAAGAGTAAATTTAATTATGAAAAAACAATTAAAATTAGAAATATAAATTAATTTTAACCAGAAGAATATAATTTGTTCACTTTTCAATGTCAAACAGCAAAAGATCATAAATGTAAATAGAATTTAATTTTTATATTAAAATATAATTATATTTGTTCTTTAAAATTTATATGCATTCTTCAGAATTTTGAGGTTATGAGTTGTATCTTGCTTTTATGTTTTGCGATAATATGAAATTTTTGTTTGAAAAAGGCATAATATAATTGTAAGACATCTGCAACAATTATAAAGTATGACTCAGTATCAAACTGAAAACTGTAGAACATAAACAAATTAACTAGTATTTTAACAACATATAATCTGAGACTAAGGCCCTGTTTGGATTGGCTTTTGAAAAGCGACTTTCGGCTTTTTAAGTTCAAAAGTCGTATTGGAGAGTGTTTGGATTGACAAGGCGGAAGAGCTTCGGAATCCAAAAAGAGCGTTTAAAGGAAGCTGGAGGGTACCAGCTTCCTGATTTAGCTTCTGCTTCTCTTTTTCTTCTGCATAAAAGCCGAAGCAAAAGCTCTGCCAAACAGGGCCTAAGCCAATTAAGTAAGTACCACTAAACTATTAGCAGTATCTCCGATCCTCTTCCTTTCAGCCGAAAGGTTGAATTCAAATCCGAGCAACTATGGGTGTGTGTGTAATTTATCTAGCGACCAAAGAAGGAAAATAAAAAAAAAGGCCAAGTAAAGTACTTACAATGCCAAGATGGTGAAGCACAAATGTGATTTACAGTCCAAACAATAGAGAAATGGAATATAAACTGAGTAATGCACTTCAGCAACAGAGAGTAAATGCATATGTATAGTATCAAATGAGCCCAGGAGTTTCCCCAAACACTTCAGTAGGGTACGTCCAGGGAGTTAATGTTGCACTTTTGTTCCTAGTGAAGTGTTCAGGGGAACTCTATGGGACAGCTGATCGATGTTAATTCCCTTAATCCTAGCTAGCTACTTGTTCTGAATATTACGAACTAGCTTGGTTAGCTAATGCCAAATTACCATCTGCTATTTATAGTGAATTGTTGTGTTTGCATATATATATATATATATATCTATATAATATCTAATCTTGAATCTTACGGTACAAAATATTTTTTGCTATCTGCAGTCTAGAATCACTATCTAACGATCACGGTTGTGAGTGCATAATAGTGCCTTAGACACAGGTATACACTAGTGTATATATATATATATTGACACCAAAGCTGGAGCACGAGAGAGAGGAAGGAAATCTAATCTGAAGATGAACCTAGTCGCAAATTTGGGTAAGATGAACGGTAGAGAATCACGTGAGGAAGTTGAGTGGCAATAAGGGCTCCTATCTTGATCTTGTCATCTGTCCTCTCTAAGCCCTTTCATTTTCAGCTTTTCGATCTTATAGGTACAACATTACTTTTAACCACATACAAACCAGTTTTTGCACCCAAGTCTGAAATGGCTTCTAATGCAATGCTAAAAGCTTGAACCAAGTTGACAGCAATGGCAATACGAGTCTGACCCACCACGCTTTGCGACCGCCCTGGCGGCTCTGCGTAAGATCCTGAATTAATCCATGTTATATATATATATATATATATATATATAGTGCTAATTTGCATTAAATATGTATTGGTTATTTATACCTGTTTCCAAGCAGGCTTTCAGCTACCTTCAAGTCCTTAAGTTATTATATACATGCCGTACTGGCACATTACTAGCAAATATTTGCTTTCTGATCCATGAGAAAGATTGAAAAGAATAGGTTAGAGGAAGAGTACGTACTAAGAGAATCTAAAGAGCGATGACAAGTCAATATTATCCGCAACCCTCCTTCATTTGACACACAATTGCGTCCAGGTTCAAGATTCAAGTATGAATAATAATAAGTTAGCACTGTCCTACTCAAAGATTCGTTTACCAAATACTATTTTGTTCAGTTGCGAATGAAAAAAAAACTGTACAGAAACTTTGTTTGGTTAAAATTATTATATGTTGTGGATTAACTTATCAACCAACTATATAATGGAAAAGGAGTAATTGTGAGTGTGTGACTTACTTACCAAAAAAAGAAAAACTTAATAAATATATAAATAAATTACCAACCAATCATAAAACGGAGAAGGGGCATTAGTTGTTACTTGCGGTTCAAAGCGAAGACTTATTCACAAGCTTATTTCTAAATATATTGTGACGACTGTTCTAATTGCAGCTAGCCCTCACTTGAGAGCATTGTCAATAGCAATCAGCATACTGAAGTATATATACACTAATGAAACATCACATATACATTTTATGATACCACAGCTTGGCTTTGGTAAAGGAAAAAGAATCAATGCAAAGTGATTTTGGGCCATGCATTGCACAAGTAATTTAAAGTAGCAAGAAAAAGAGGCTTACTGTTCTACTATATTTTCTCACTAAATATGCTCTCCGATAAGTTACTTCCTTGCAAATGCTCTTCACAATGACAAATCCAGCATTCTTGTTTAGTCGAAATCTAGTTGTTATATTTTTTTGGGTAATGTGATGGATGAATCAATGACGACTGTATAAAATATATAATCTGTACAAGTACAACAGATCGAGGGGATAACCCCTCAAACACAAATTCAGGCTCAAGAACGCCAGCCAGGGGCTCTTCCAAAAGATTCCAAGCCAAGGAAATACAGAGCAATAACCTGCACTAACCCAACTAAAAAAAACAGAGAAACTAACCAAACACAATAATATGTATAAATCCATCGCGAGCCCATCCTAGATGATCACTGCAATGGAACATTAGGTGCTCAGAATCTGTCATATGTCCTGTCCTTGAATACAAGTTATTAATTGGAAGTTGCCACTCAGTCATATATGACTCATGACATTCCTTGGTGTGATCTCCAGAATCCTTCAATTTGAGAGAACATAACTTGCTTCTAACATATTCTTTGATTTGATAAATAATTTCTTCCAAATGTCCTGCTAGTACCTGCAAAAGTGGAACTTAAGTATCCACTAAATCAATTTTTGAATAGAAGTTTACAAATATATATTAGAAGAGAAGAGAATATACAAATGAAAGTGTAACTTAGTATCTAACTACAAACAAGTTAAATGTAAAGAACATCAATTCTTTGCTCCAGACTAGAGTAGCACAATGTGAGTTCTGAGCTTGCTTCAGTATTACTCATCAAACTTGTGCAATGAAAAAATGTGATTGACTGCTTTAAGAACATGATGATTGATTGATGCGATCGCCATACTTAGTGTTATCAAATGAATCCAGGAGTTCCCCCAAACACTTCAGTGGGGAGTGTTGAACCTCTTGTTGAAACAAGAGTTCTCCTCAATGAAGTGATGAAGGGAACTCTAGGGTACACCTGATGTTTCCTCTATCCTAATTGCAATTTTTGGTTGCTTAGTAAGGTAATAATGCCTGCTAACCCACTACTACTTATAAGAAGTACACTGTGCCCTTTGCATTTTAGTTGTGAATGTTGTTATCAAATGAATCCAGGAGTTCCCCCAAACACTTCAGTGGGGACTGGGGAGTGTTGAACCTCTTGTTGGAACAAGACTCCTCAATGAAGTGGTCAAGGGAACTCTTGGATACACCTGATGTTTCTTTCCTCACTCCTATTGTATTTTTTGATTTATTTGTATGTATGGTAATTATAGTGCCTGCTAACTCACTAGTACTTATAAGAAGTTGTGCCCTTCGCATTTTAGTTGTGGATGTTTGCTTCCACATCTGTTAGATATGTAGGAAATCTGAGAGAATAAAAGCTTTGGGCAGTGTACCTAGTCGCGAATGTGGGTTAAATGGAAGGTAGAGAATCATATATAGTCATGCATGGAAAATTGGCAATATACCCTCCTATACTTTTCCAATTTGCAGGTCCCCTAGCAAGATGGCTTTTAATTTTCAACTTTTCTCCAGTGATACAAAGCTAGCCGCCTCTAACCAGAAGTTTGTATTTGATTCAGCTGCATATATATATATATATATATATATATATATATATATATATATATATATATATATGCAAAAGAAGAACTTTAATCCAATACAGGCACTACAATAAACTTTTTGTCAAGTTGTTCTCAACCGAAATGCATGCCAAATTATTATTCCCTACATTTCATTTGGCTCACAATTCCAACCAGGTTCAAAGTCTTGAATTCATTTATCTCTCTTCTTACATTACATTACTCGAAAGGCCACCTTTCCCAACTAAAGGGAAACAGATCGAGAGACTTCACTATAAATAGAAGGTGTCCTCCATTTATATATACTTGCTTATCAAGCGGCCATAAGAAGGGATATATAGGTGGAGTCAGTTGTCCCCTAGAGTTCTCCTGACCACTTCACTAGGACTAGGACCCCCTATCCTACTGAAGTGTTCGGGGGAACTCTGGGTGCCACCTGACACTCATTAGGAAGATAAGGCCCTTGGCTGATCTTAGTCATCTTATACCCTTGGCTGATCTTAGTCATCTTATATATGTTCATATATATGGTTTTATATTTTTGTTACATTACAACTACACAATTCCTAGCATTAGGCCTTGACTTTTCAAACAGGTAATTATGATATCAAATACAACATGCAATTTGATATATACTATTCTATATAAATTCAGAGCAATGCTACACGTCTCGAATAAATATCACAAATTTTAACTCGAATTTATGTGGCATGTGATATAATTTATTATTTTAGGAGATAAAATTAAATGGTAAGTTATTATTGGTGGGATTCCCCCCATACACGGAATTCCTAAAGTATTATCACTTGCCACAGATTCGAGTTAAAATTCATGAAATAAAATTGTGACGTTTAGCATTTCTCATAAATTAAGTTTATTGGATCTTTTCCACTTGATACAAAATAGATTCCCATTCAAACATTTGTTTCCTTTATTTTGCCAAGTCTTATTTGATGTTGTTTTTCATTAAATCACTTTCTAGATTTCCTATGGTTTACATCATCAGGTGTTGCACAGACACTAATTCCACCAGAAGACAAGCTTCATGTATTAAATACTCGAAGAACCTCTTCCTTGTAACTGCATTGCCTTTAGCATCACAAGCTTTCATCACATCCCATTTTCCATCAACAGTGTAGTCGATCTCTTGGACATCAATTATCATTTTATCAAGCGCCATTACTGTTACGCCCCAAATTTCAAAACCTGAAACTCTAGTCTGACATTTGAATTTGGTGCGCGACTTGAAAAATAACGTTCATCTTACCATACATCAATCCAAATATTTATATATTACAATCAAAATGTGATCGTCTAGATCATCCATTACAAAAAAAACTTCATCTGGAGACCTCATCCCTCATCTTGAGAGTTAACTATGTACAACAAAAAATAATTACATGCTAAGAAATTTACATGTAAACAGCCTCTATCGTCCTGTACCTCGCTTCCATTCACTCGGCACCTGAAAATAAAATGGAGTGAGCTCAACAAGCTCAGTAAGAATTGCAAAACACTATCATTACTCAACAAATTGACTTTGCCTTAAATTTCTACTTATAAGGACACGTACAACAATCTTTGTTGATTTCATTCACAAAATTTCTTTCTTATGATAATTAAATGCTAGTTAATTATCATATTCACAATTTAGTTCACACATAGGAACCATGTTATCAACAATTTCTTATTAAGCTAATCATCTAGATTAACTTAACATAACCTCACAGTGAGCCCCGAGCTCCCCTCCAATAGATGGCATGCTTAGCCAACAAGAAGTGCGCATCGCATAGTCCCAGACTAAGGAAGCTCGCACATGTGGCTGGGTTTGTACGTCTACTTCCCCAGATGGTCTCGGACCACGTCCACACAATAAGGACACTCTTCGCCCAATGGCCATAACAACAAGGGCTGTACACACCCCATAGGTAGGTACCAGACCATACCTCACAAATTCTTTAAGGATTTTAACACGTTTTCAAGATTTCAAGCTTTTAGGATTTACTAAATACTTTTGACATTTAATAAATCAAATCACTCTCTTAATATGATCTCTAATCACATTAATTAAACACTTTAAGATTTCACCACTTAAGTATTTTATAAACTTAATTATTTTAGCATAATTAATTTCATTATGCCAAAATGTACGCTCCTATAACTTTTCGTAACTTTTAAAGCTTAAAGGATATTTTTTCCTAATTCACTCAAAAAAAGGAAACAAGCGTTATTTACCAACATAAAATCTTTTATAATTTATTAAATACTTTTCACATTTAATAAATTAAATGAGCGAAATGTGTGTGTTCACAAAGTTTAAATCGTCACTAACCGAAACTTTAATCCTTAGGACCAACTATTCTAACTTAACAAATTCTATTGCGTTAAAACAAAAGATTTCATAAATTTTCGTAATTTATGGAGCATTCGAGAATTTTTCCCTAGAACCAACTATTCTAGCATAATTAGTCCTATTATGCATAAACATAGAATTTTGGAAATTAAACGTAATTTATGGAGTGCCAAAAATATTTTTCCTCCAAGTTCTAATTTCAGCCTAAAAAAAAATTCTTTACATTTCTTTTAAATGATATTAGGCCTATTTCTTAATTTCGGCCCAGTCCAAAGTCATGCAACCATTTATTTCTTTTAGATGATACTGAGCCTATATTTAATTTTGGCCCAGTCCAAATCATCTAACTCAAAACTGAACCCATTCACTTTTACTAACTTCAACTCTTGGGCCAATCTATTCTCTAAGCCCAAATCATAATTATTCTATTTCAGTCAACTTAAACAACCCAACAACTTCCATCAACCACTTTAGAACAACAGCCCACACACCATATATATATATATATATATATATATATATATATAATCAAAGACCTACCATTTTCGGCACCCAGCAGGATCTCTTCAAGGGCCCATCTTCAAAAGTCTAATACCATGCATATCAATCCACCACAAGTAAACCAACTTCTAGATAAATTAATCAATTCATCCATATATATATATATATATTACCAAAAAAAATAACCGTACAAAACAAAATGCAGGAATATGTATATCTCAGTATATATAAACATCAAAATGCTCCAACATTGCTAGTTTACATGCATTGATAAAAAAAATGATAAAAAAAATAACCACCAAGATTACATATATACAATACTGTACAATATAAATAGCTATATACATAATCACATGCATCACTATATTTACACCCACAATGAAAATTCAAAGAATACCTAAGTCTCATGCAAGTATCAACACCTTAAAACAAATTAATACCCATCACTAGCTATATATAACAATCCATATATATAAACAACCCAAAGACTAATCAAGCAACTCTTAATCCACAATTTTCTTGTTAAAGTCTCACCCTTAAAATAGTTTCAAATCAGAATTTTTACTAATTTAAAACATGGTTATCTAGATATATAAAATATATATAGAAGTATAAGGCAAGATTCAACTTGCCTGGTAGCTGCTAATTTAGTCTTCTTCTCCTCCTCCTCCTCTTCCTTTATCTTTCTTTTTGTTCTTTTTTTTTTTTTTTTTTTTGTTCTTCTCTTTTTCTATCTGTTCAGCCGAGACTATACTTTTAGTCTCCCTTTCTTGCACACTTTACCTTGTTATATTCAAATGTCAAAACATTTCTAGCTTTGGTACACATGTCACACGTGCACCAACTTGTGTGCCATAAACTTCAATTCAAAACTTCCTTTACAAGACATATACATAAAGCCTACATATATATACACACACATATATATATGCATATATATATATACACATATCCATAATTATACTTCTATCCCCACAAAATTCAAAAATTACTTTGAATCCCAAAAAAGAAATTTAAACAAGGTCCTATTTAAAATCTAAGGGTGTTACAATTACATTGTTTAATTAGCACCCATCAATAAATTCACCACGTCTCAGGGATCATAACTTCCTTGAGGTCTATTTAATCTCTTTGGTTTCTCAACCTTATGATAGGTGTAGAGCTTTGATGAAAATCAATGAAACATCATGTATATCTGCAGTAAAGTGTTGAAATATATATACTATCCTTATTCAAAATGAATGCATCACTCGAAACTTAAGATCGTATTATTAGGAGAAAATCTTTGCAAGCATATATGACCATGGACAAGGAGCAAATTATGGTAATTCATCATAGGATCCTGGTATCCCAGCTTGATTCCATCTCCTTACTCAGCTCCTGATGCCAAGGTAATGCTTACTGTCCAACTTCTCTGCTGCATAGTCTTGTGTTCCCTTTGCTCATTGTAAATGCTTTGTTGGCTTACTCAACCTTGTTCTCATTTGGAGTTGCTTGTTAGCTTGTACATCCTCTATTTACATATATATACAACTGACCATTCAATTTTTGATAATAACCCATTATATACTTTTGTCATTTAAGGCCGCCCCCTCTCATACAATTTTCTGGGTCAGGGTAACCAATGTTAGGCATTGATAAATCTAATCCCAGAAATCAAGCCAAAAAAACCATCTGCTCCAAATCCTGAATAGCAAATTGTCCCTCACTCAAGTCACCAAAAACCTAAATTCCCACCACCAACAGAGTCCAAAATTAGAACCTTTCACCACCATCATCCTGTCCGTACACTTAGCCTTTGACACCAATCTCAGAAACCACCTAGTCAACATATTCACTGTCACCCATTTCTTCTGTGGCAACATATATAACACTGTTGCCACAGAAGGATACTCCTGGAACTAGCTTTGTAGGCTTGTAGCTGACAGCACAGCAGAAACAACACAAGCAACCATTGATAATAGATTTCAAGCACTGGCATAGGCTGAAACTAAATACTCAAGTGTCTCATAGGCTGAATATATATGTTGCATTGAGCTTACCAGCAAACTTGAAGAATCCTACTAGGGGTTTGCAAATATGTGAGCCACAGACTCACGATATTCAGGTCAAACCACCGGACTTCTAGCTCGAATTGTATGAAGAGTCCTACTAGAGGTTCCTCACAAAGCAGCAATAAATATTGTTTTTACATTTGAATTTTGAATATTTTCCTTTTGTGAATTTAATTTTTTGAAAAAATCATCTTTGAGTAACTTGAATATAAAGTGTTTATAGTTTGAGATCACTGAAATACTCCCCAAAAAATTTCGCGCATGAGGTGGCCAGTCTCATACACAAAACCTGAGGGATACTAACAACTGATAGCAAACAAGCATGGAATACAATGACAAAAGAAAAAGAATTATAAATGCTGAAAGTAAAGTCTAACTGAAATGAATAATCATATTAAATAACATTGTATTATTCTGATTTATACAACTTGGAAGTCCAGTAACTCACGGACCCCTTAACCAAACAAAAACATAAAAGTAAAACTTTATGAACAGATTTAAGTCCCTACACTAAAGTATAGTGAATAATGAATGATCGTCACGCTATACAAACTCCATGCACAAATCTCCCGGTAGAAACTGTCTGGAACCTGAAATATTAATAAAGTGGGTTAAACCCACGAGCAAATTCTCTCTACTACAACCCAATCTAAAGAACCGGTAAACATACCCTCTATATGAGGACAGTAAAGACATATAGATATAATTATACCGTTTAGTCATTAAATCTCCTATCTTAGAAGTAACCAGAACTATGTTCTGAACTAACCCATTCATTATCACAATACAAATAAAACAAATTTTTAAGTTCAAACCATAGACAATCCTAACATGTCTTCTTCCATATATTATACAAATGCCTTACAAGGTATTAGGCAAAACTACCCTGCCTCCACCAATAATCATTTTCTAAAACAACAAATTTATGTTTATATACAATTAAAGATAACCCAATAGCTCATAAATATATATACCCAATTAACCCTATGACCCAAGAATAGAGCCACCCCACACCTTACACTAACACATCAGTTATCTTAATGCAAGTGCAGACTAATTTTAAGTTTACACAAGAAATAATCGTAACATGCTCAAATATATACCGAGAACCGTTCTTACTAGATATTAGGCAATCCTGACATGCTCCAAATAAAATATAAAAATACCATATTAGGTGTTTGGCAATCCCGACACGCCTTGGTAATCCCAACATGCCAAATATAATGCATAGATACCTCATTAGGTATTAGGCGATCCCAACACGCCTTGGCAATCCTAACAAGCCAAATATAATGCATAAATACCTTATTAGGTATTAGGCGATCCTGACACGCCTTGGCAATCCCAACATGTCAAATAAAATGCATTGATACCTTATTAGGTATGGGCGATCCTGACACGCCGAGCAATCCTTACATGCCAAATAAAATGCATAGATACCTTATTAGGTATGGGTGATTCTGACACGCCTAGCAATTTTTACATGCCAAAATAAAATGCATATATACCTTATTAGGTATGGGCGATCCTGACACGCCGGACAATCCTTACATGCCAAAATAAAATGCATAGATACCTTATTAGGTATGGGCGATCCTGACACGCCGGGCAATCCTTACATGCCAAAATAAAATGCATAGATACCTTATTAGGTATGGGCGATCCTGACATGCCGGGCAATCCTTACATGCCAAAATAAAATGCATAGATACCTTATTAGGTATGGGCGATCCTAACACGCCGGGCAATCCTTACATGCCAAATAAAATATATAGATGCATTCCCAATATGAAACATAAAATAAACAAGGTGCATTATGATTTTAATTTGCACAAACAAAGTAATTCAAATTATCTGAAATGAAATTATCACCATAAGACATATCGTTCACAAGTAAGCTATAATCAAGTATTTAATGGGCATTTATATCCTTAAAGAAAAATACATTTAAGTAAATCAAATAACACAATTTAACCACTTTAGAAGCAAACACCCAATCCAACCCCCAATGCACTTAAATCTATGAGGGAGTCTAAACCAAACTCTTATCTAGGTTTCTGGGCCTATTCTACTTCTAATAACCCTATTAAATCATTCTGAAATTTTCTAGAATTTAAAAAATATTTTTAACAAATAAAAGAAGGTGAAAACCCAACTTTTAGACACTTTAAAAATTAATTGAACACCAAGGAAAGCTCATTTTGAGATGAAAATTTAAAACCAAGTTTATTTAACCTCCAAAAAGTTACAGCAAAAATTTGAAAATTTTTGGAATTACAAAAGTAATTTGTAAAATTACAGAAAGTGAAAAACCCAACTTTTGGATACTTTAAAAATCAATTGAACAACAAGGGAAGATCATTTTGAGTTGAAAATTTAAACCCAAGTGTATTTAGCCTCTAGAAAGTTACAGTAAAAATTTGAGAATTTTTGAAACTTTCTAAATATTTTCTAAAATTAAAGAAGCTGAAAAATTCAGTTTTTAGACACTTTAAAAATTAATTTAAAGACAATGGTAAATCATTTCGACATGAAATTTAAACCCTAAGCTCCTTAAGCTCCCAGGAAGTTGACATAAAATTTTTGGGAATTTTTAGAATTATAAAAGTATTTTTAAAAAATAATTTTCCGAATTTTCAACTTTTTCCAAAAATTTCAAAAATTCAAAACAAATAATAAAATAATTCAAAATGGGCCCATATCGGACTTAGAGGTGGGCCCCCGATAGTGGGCCCCAAAAATACTTTTTCGGCCACCGGCGCCAGTGGCACGCTCCCCCACGCCCCGGCAGACGGGTGGTCACCTTTTTTTTTTTTTTTCTTTCTTTCTTTCTTCTTCTTCAGCTGAAACTTTCACGCTCAACAATGGAAGCCGAAATTTTCCGATCATGTTTCAATCACTTCCGGGCACTGAATCGCGCATATAAATATACCATTGAACTCGTATCGATTTAAGCTATATATTGGTACCAAAATCATCCCCTCTCGCGGACTAAATCAAAAACGCCCAATTTCAAGTTTCGAAAATCTAAAATTTTAAACTCAATTTCCCGTCAATCTACCCAACGGTTCATAATCAAACTTTCAAGGATTGTTCTAGGAAGTAAGATCTACCTTTTAATCGGAACAAAAATGTTCAAAAATGATGAATATAGTAAGCCCAATTTCATGTTAATATATATATGTGTATATATATATATATATCCGCCTATACAGTCATATATACATGTATAAACATATGCCAAAATAGCCTAAAACAAATTCCAAAATCTTTATGTTTAATTCACAGAATTATTTCTAGCATGCAAAATCATTTAATTTCAAAATTAAATGCATACAAATTTCTAGCAACATGTCTATACAATTAATATATATATTATACATATATTCCAACATGTATATACAAAAAATATATATGTACACAGATTTAAAGGGGAAGAGAAGAGTTCAAACTTGCCTTGTGATGTTGAGCAAAAATCACTTCTTTTCTCTTTTTCTAGCGTCTACCGTTTTCTCCCTATCTGTGCGTAGGAATTCTTTGTGCGTAGAAACTACTGAACCCTAATTTCTTTTCTCTTATTTAATATTCCTAAATAATTAAACTAATAAATATAAAATATTTAGCCCAACTATATATATATATATATAGCCTAGCGCAGCAGCCTAGCCCAACCTAATAATAATAAAAATAATAAAACAAGAATAAAGAAAATGCAATCCAAACTAACATATTTTTATTTAACAGAAAAAACTATATTTAAAACAAATATTTAACACAATTAAACACAATCAACACTTAGCAACAATTCAAACATCCACATTAACAGGCATTGACAAAATTAATTAAAGTATTCAAATAATTAAAAACTCCATCAAATAAATGAAAATCCAATTTAAATATCCTTAAATTACAGGGTATTACAATCACATACAAATGTAATTATCTTTTAATGTCCAAAATTTGACTTTTATTTATAAAATAGGATATAAATAAGATCTCTCAAAGCTATACTTTACAAAATGACTTCTCAAGATCTTCAATTTAGCATTTAAATTTCTAAATTTACCCCTTAAAGAGAAATAAAATGTCACGCCCCGAATCTTAACGACCTGGTGCATGAGAAAATAATAATAATAATAAATTATGCACTTTGCCACAATGACCTAAAAACTATTCAACAATAGCCAAAACAAATACAAAGTGGTACAAACCAACCCCAAAGTATATGTCGTGAAATATACATTATCCGAAAGCATGTCCAAGATAACAAACATAGTTAATTTTTTTTTTACATATGGCATGCTAATTTAGAAGTCCAAAAATGTAATTATGATCACAACGAAGTTAGAGGTGAAGAGAGTCCTCCATAGCAACACTCTTTCCTAAAAAAAAAAAAAAGGTAATATCAACGAGAGTGAGCTTACAATGCTTTGTAGGAATTTGGCATGCAATTAAACTATGTTCCTTTGGACCTCATAACCATGGCATATGCCATACAATACAAAAGACATGCTTCCTAACGTCTAGTCCAAGGGAACTACTAAAGGAATCATTCTAGAACTATCAAGTAAACAAGATGTAATATAATGAAATAACATAAGTCACAAATTACAAATACACATGGATGCCAACTTGTAAATGAAGATTCGAAATCATCAAATGGGATGACTCGATAAACATTCACACCCCCAGACATACCTACTGTATGCACCGATAAAAGAATAGTTATTTTCGGACTACTAATCTGTAGGGAACAAACCTAGTGGTCACTATAAATGGGGATTTTCACCTCGAAGGCTATATTCTCGCTCGATGGTAACTGAATCCGAGTATCTCCCAAAATCAACAACCAATCCACAAAGTAGCATATATACCTTGATAATCACATTTAGCACGTCACAAGCGTACATAACATATGCTAACCGTACAATCCATGTCCTATAGTACAAAATACTATCATGACATGTTTCTCAATGTATCCTCACAATTGTGGTATTATAAATATCATAGATTGATCAATTTACATCATGAGGATATTATAATAACATTAACTCAACAAGGATCATTTAAACACGATTCTGAGAATATAGATTCGTCAAAAACAAACCATATAATCATCACTGTCAATGAACACAATCACTATCCATAAATCAAAGCCAGACACAAAACTTATACTATGCATGTATAACACACACCATGCCTATAAAACTCAAAGAATTCGTAGGTTAAAAGCATAACACTCCCTTACCTCAATTTGGAGTGAAAACACCAAATCTTCCGATTATGAAAAACACTACAATTGACGAACTACCTCCGTAGGAACGCTCCTAATTTATGTCAAAAAACAGATTTTTCAACTCGTCACCTCCAACTTAAAAAATCCATAAAAAAATTATTTCTCAAGCGAATTGCATGAATCCAAATCCAATTGAAAGTTTTAAGGCTAAACTTTAAAACTATCAATTCACCTTGTCAAAATCCTTCACCATCTAAATCAGTTTTAAAACAAAAGGAACCATAAACATTCTATCCAGAAATGAAATTTTCAGCCTGAAGCTCCCAACTTCAAAAATTCATAGAAAATTCATTTTAAAACGAAATTGCATGAAACCAAAGCCCATTGAAAGCTAAAAGACAATTTTTTCATACCATCTACTCACTTTTATAATGAGAAAAATAATTCAGGTCTGTTTTTGAAGAAAACAGTAGCAAAATTCTGTTTTCGAAATCAATTTTTTCAACAAAAACAGGTTTTCTTCAAAAATTTGTCAAAAATAAAATACTAAATGAAATGACATGAAACCAAAGCCAAAAAAGGAAACCAAAGGCTAAAATTTCATGCTGTTATTTTTGTTTCATGAGATTCCTTGTGGATCAAAGCAATTTTAATGAAGAAGGCAGTCTAATTCTGTTTTCTAGAAACAAAATTTTCAGTAACAAACTTCATATTTCAAAAATTCATATCTACTTTATCTCAAAGCCAAATTGCATAAAACAAATTTCAAATGAAAAGTAAAAGACTATATTTTCATGCTATCAAATCAATTGAACCAAGTTCCTTACAAAAAAAATCAATTGAGGGCAAAATATTCACTTCCTAAACTTATAAACACATCATGAACACAAAAACTCTTATACAACCAAAGCCATTGGGAATTAAACACACATACCTCAAATTAAACAAAACCCCCAAATTTTCAGCTTTTCAAACTCCACCAAAAAGTACTTTATTTAGTTTCCAATGAAGCCCTTGCCGAGTAGATCATAAAGTCCTTCACTGACACCTTCTGAATCAAGCCCTAAGGACTCCGAATTAAGAGAAAAATGTAAAGAGATGAAGAGGGAGAGAGATATACATATCTCTGGGTGTCTAGCTTTGAGAGAAATGAGAAATATCTCTGTAGCCTAGATATTTAAGTCCTTTAGATGCAAAATGACCAAAATGAAATACCCCCAAAAAATTTCGCGTATGAGGTGGCCAGTCTCATACACAAAACCTGGGAGATACATACAACTAGTAGCAACAAACATAGAATACAAAAGACAAATTAAAATAAATTCTAAAAGCTGAACAGAAAATTCCACTGAATTAAAATAACCGATAAATAAATAATTATATGCCTGGTAATACAATTTGGAAGTCCCGTAACGCAAGGACCCCTTAACCATAATAAACACAAGTTTAAGACTCTAATTTAAAACCAACAACCAAAACCTCCAAAAGAGTTCATAGTCTGACCCTTGAATAAGAGGATAGGTTTCTACCCTGTGATCGATGAGAAGAGATGTCTGCCACAACTAACCCTAAAACTCTATCCTTGCAGTGGAACCTGTCTGAAACCTGAAATTTCAACAAAGTGGGTTAAACCCACGAGCAAGTTCTATCTACTACATCCCAATCAGAGAACCAATATACATACCCTCAGTATAAGGGACACACAACAATAGATTTAACATACAAACTATTCTTATTCCAGTTTCATGTTTTCAAAACAACAGTCATTAATTATAATATTCCACCCAAATCCTTATTATGCAAAAGTGATCACATTTCTGAAGTTCAGCAGAAATAAACATAACATGAAATAATATCAAGTTTAAGCAATCCTAACATGCCATCATTTAATCTTTTGATACCTTAATAGGTATAGATATATACATACTAGTCATTTCCTATTTAGTTCATGTTTTCAGAAGTAAAATCATCTTATACATTGTTTCAACAAACCCTTATCATCCAACAATGAACACATTCTTTAAGTTCAAAATAAAGAAAACATATGCATACATGTATAGATACTTTATTAGATATGGGCGATCCTGACACGCCAAATAAAATGTATAGATACCTTATTATGTATGGGCGATCCTGACACTCCAAATAAAATGTATAGATACCTTATTAGGTATGGCCGATCCTAACACGCCGGGCTATCCTGACATGCCAAATAAAATGCATAGATACCTTATTAGGTATGGGCGATCCTGACACGCCGGGCAATCCTTACATACCAAATAAAATACATAAATACCTTATTAGGTATGGGCGATCCTAACACGCCAGGCAATCCTTACATGCCAAAGTAAAATGCATAGATACATTCCAATATGCAATATAAAATAACAAGGTGCATTATGATTTAAATTTGCACAAACCGTTATTTCAAATCATCTAACGTGAAATTATCATCATAAGACAAATCGTTCACAAGTAGACTATAATCAAGTATTTGATGGGCATTTATATCCTTAAAAAAAATTACATTCAAGTAAATCAAATAACTCAAACATCCATTAAAGAAGCAATTTCCCAATTCAACCTTCAATGCACCCAAATATATGAGGGAGTATAAACCTAACTTTTATCTAGGTTTCTGGGCATATTCTACTGCTAAGAACACTATTAAATCATGCTGGAATTTCCTAGAATTTTTGAGAATTTTAAAAAATATTTTTTTCTAGCAAAAAGAAAGTAAACATAAATTGAGGCATACTTTCACAACCAACACAATCACAAGGGAGACTCATTTTCACATGAAATTTCAAACCCAAGTGTATTTTAATCCTATAAAGTTACCTAAATTTTTCTAGAATTTTCTGAAATTTTAAAATATTTTCTAAAAATAAAAGAAGGTGAAAATCCAACTTTTAGACACTTTAAAAATAAATTGAACAACAAGGAAAGATTATTTTGAGTTGAAAATGTAAACCCAAGTGTATTTATCCTCCAGAGAATTACAGTAAAAATTTGGGAATTTTTGGAATTATAAAAGTATTTTCTAAAATTACAGAAAGTGAAAAATTCAACTTTTGGACACTTTAAAAATCAATTGAACAACAAGGAAAGATCATTTTGAGTTGAAACTTTAAACCTAAGTGTATTTAACCTCCAGAAAGTTACAGTAAAAATTTCAAAATTTTTGAAAATTTTTAAATATTTTCTAAAATTAAAGACGCTGAAAAACTTAGTTTTTAGACACTTTAAAAATTAATTTAAAGACAATGGTAAATCATTTTGACATGAAATTTAAACCCCAAGCTCCTTAAGCTCCCAGTAAGTTGACATAAAATTTTGGGAATTTTTAGATTTATAAAAGTATTTTTCCAGATTTTCAAGTTTTCCCAAAAATTTTAAAAATACAAAATAAAAATAAAAACAATTCGGAATGGGCCCATATTGGACCCAGAGGTGGGCCCCAGCGAGTGGGGCCTGAAAATAATTTCCCGGCCACCGGCGCCGGCGGACGCGTGGCCCCTTTTTTTTTTTCTTTTCTTTTTTCTTTCTTCTTCCTTCTTCTTCAGCTGAAGCTTCAGCGGCCAAAAATGGAGGCCGAGCTTCCCGATCACTTTCCGATCACTTCCGAGCACCGAATCGCGTATATGAATATACCATTGAACTCGTATCGATCTAAGCTACGTATTGGTACCAAAATTATCCCCTCTTGCGGACTAAATCAAAAACGCCCAATTTCAAGTTTCGAAAATCTAAAATTTTAAACTCAATTTCCCGTCAATCTACCCAACGGTTCTTAACAAAACTTTCAAGGATTGTTCTAGGAAGTAAGATCTACTTTTTAATCGGAACAAAATCCCTCAAAAATGATAAACACAGTAGACCCAAATTTCATGTTCGTATATATATACACCCGCCTATACAATCATATATACATGTATATACATATGCAAAAATACCCTAAAACAGTACCAAAACTCCAAAATCCTAATGTTTAATTCACAGAATTATCTTAGCATGCAAAATCATTTAATTTCATAATTAAATGCATACAAATTTCTAACAACATGTCTATACAATTAGCATAATTAATTCCCACAAAATTTATCAACAAAAAAAAAACATACAATTATATACAAATTTTCAAAATAAACACAATCGTCAAACCTAAACTATGCATACGGATTCAAAGAGGAAGAGAAGAATCAAACTTGCCTCTTTGACGGTTCAAACACTCGTTCACCCGAACTCCTTCTCTCTTTCGTTTACTCTCCTGATTTTTGTGCGTAATGCAAACGACAGAAACTCTAGTTTCTATTATCTTTGTTCTAATCATTTTTATTCTATTATTATTATTATTTATTTTTTCTAAAAACTAAATAACTAAAAATAATAATAATAATAACCATAATAATATAACTATAACCATGGCCCAACAACTTAAGCATATCCTTAGCCCAACCATTCCAGCCCAGATTCCTCCCTAACCCAATCCAAAGCATTTAAAATATTTAAATCAAATTATACACAATCAATAAACAATTCATATAAATCGATAAAAATAAAAATAGAGCAATTCACATGAAATGAAAGAATTTATAAAGACAACCAATTCACATAAAATAATAATTGTATAAAGACCTAATAATTCACATGAAATGATAAAATGCATATAAAGGCATTCCACATGAATTGAAAAATAAAAATAATAATAATATAAAGAAATTTAAATTCTTTAAAATAATAGACGTCCAAATTTTTCGGGGTATTACACAAAATGCTCCCAGGCCATTTAACGTACTCTCTCGGCCTCCGTTTTCGATTTCAAAAGTGACTACGGCCTCAAAATACTTTCTTAACTCTTTAAATATTTCATTTGGCCTATAATCAAAAATAAACTTTTTTCAAATTTTTTTCAGATTTTTGGACCCACCCGGGCCGCATCCTGGGGCCTCGTTGACCAAAAAAGTCAAACTTCTCCAACTGTTCCAAAAACTTTCAAAAATATTAAATCAACCTTCCAAACATATTTTCTACTATCGAAATATCCATAACATCGTTTAAAACTCATTTATAAAAAAATGATGAATAAAAAGAAAATCGGTCAAAATTAGATCGGGTCTCTACATAAAAAAGACTCCATGATTCTAATATATTTGGACAAATTTACTCTTTGAATTTCTACATGTAGGGTAAAGATTGAATAGCAAGGCATGAAGAGTATAACCAAATTTCATCATCTTAATTTATTTCAGTATTGAGAGCTATACAAAACCAATTAAATTCATTGAGATTTTATTTCTTTTTGTAGAAAAAGAGTAAATTTAGAAATATATATTAATATTAAGTAGATGGATATAATTTCGTCACTTTTCAATGTCAAACAGTATAATGATCATATTTTGTAAATAGAAGTTAATTTTTCTATTAAAAATATATTTAGATTCGAATAAAATATCAAATTATAAAAGTTTTATCGTTGAGTTCCTTATAATTAATTAACCCTAAATTTTGTCGTGAAAAACCAAAATTAGTTCATCAAAATTTCCTGATTTTCCATGAGCTAGCTACCTCATAAAATAAGTAAGCTGTTGAAATCTTTCAAGTTGTTTTTGCTTTTAAATATTTAATTTATATGCATTCTTCACAGTTTTGAGGTGGTGAGTTGTAACTTTTTTTTTTTGGTAAGATAAGTTTGTATTAAAGATAAATGAAAAATTGTACAAGAGAGTGTCAACAAACAAACAGATATAATGAAAATCAGAGGCAAAAAACCTCAAACAAGAGTTTGAGTGTCAACAAACAAACAGATAGTACTAGACATGAGGATTCACACTAAAGAGTAGCAAAGAGGATGAGAAAGGCAACAGATCAACAAGCAGCAATTTATAATTCCAGAGCTATAAGTGGGCATTCATAATAGATGTTACCATGTTGTAACTTGTTTTATGTTTTGAATAATATGAACTTTTTGCTTGAAAACGGCATAATATAATCAGACATCTACAACAATTATAAAGTATTACTCAGTATCAAACTTAATTATAACAACAGAACATAGACAAATTAACTCGTACTTTAACCACATATCCTCACTCCAAGAGTAAGCCAAGTAAGAACCACTCAGCCTCTAATAGTATATTCTCTTCCTTTTAAATGAAAAGTTGAATGTTCAAATCCGAATAACTGTGGGCGTGTGTGAGTTGTTGAGTGATCAATTTACCTACCAAAAAGAAAAAAGAAAAAGAATTAAAGCCACGCTGCCAAGATGGTGTAAGCAAAAATGTGATTTACAGTCGAAACAATAGAGAGATTGAATATAAACTAAGGTACTTATACAACAGAGAGTAGATAATACTTTTAGGAATTGTGTCAAATTTCTACTCTAATATATAGGTTTCACATAATCTGATTGATTGATTGATAATCTAATTCATATATAGTATCAAATGAGCCCAGGAGTTCCCCCAAACACTTCAGCAGGGTCCAGGGAGTGTTGCACTTTTGTCCCCGGTGAAGTGTTCAGGGGAACTCTAGGGGACACCTGATGTTAATTCCCTTAATCCTACTAGCTAGCTACTTGTTCTGAATATTGCTAGCTAGCTTGGATAGCTAATGCCCAATACTGACCATCTGCTATTTATAGTGAATATATATTGTTGTGTTTGCATCTACTTATATTGACACCAAAGGAAATCTGAAGATGAACCTAGTCGCAAATGTGGGTAAGATGAAAGGTAGATAGTCACATGAGTAAGTTGAGTGGCAATAAGGGCTCCTGTCTTTCTTTTCATCTGTCCTCTCTAAGCCCTTTCATTTTCAGCTTTTCCATCTTATAGGTACAACATTACTTTTAACCACAAAACCAGCTAGTTTTTGCACCCAAGTCTGAAATGGCTTCTAATGCAATGCCAAAGCTTTGCACCAAAGTTGACAGCAATGGTGATACAAGTCTGACCCACCACGCTTTGCGACCACCATGGCTTGGCGGCTCTGCATAAGATCATGAATTAATCCATGTTATATATAGTGATAATTTGCATTAAATATTGGTTATTTATACCTGTTTTCAAGCAGGCCAGGTTTCAGCTACCTTGAAGTTCTTAAGCTATTATATATATGCCGTACTGGCACATTACTAAGAAAATATATGTTTCTGATCCATGAAAAAGATTGAAAAGGATAGGTGAGAGGAAGAGTACTAAGAGAATCTAAATAGTGATGACAAGTCAATATTATTCCCAAACCTTCATTTGACACACAATTCCGACCAGGTTCAAGATTCAAGTCTGAAAACTTATTCACAAAAAAAAATAAAAAAATAAAAAAAGTAACCATATACTATTTGGTTCAGTTTACTTGTTATTAGGGAACTGAAAATAAAAAAGTAGTACATAAACTTGTTTGATTACCATTATTGTTGATTGTTTCTTGAAAACTCAGTTTAAAAATATTTATTTTCTTCTTCATATTTCTCCCCCTCATAGTGCTGTCCTACACACAAAAGGAAACCCTATCTTAAGAAAATGAACAAAATTCACTGTAAAAAAGTAGATAGGTTGTGGATTAGCTTATCGACCAACCATATATATAGTACTCGGCTAATATTGGATACTCACTATTTTGAATGATAATAAAAAATATCCACTCATACAAAAGATATTACATTGTCAGTAGCTCGAGATATTCAATACTTCTATATAAAGTGTTTGGAGGAACTAAATGGGTGCCACCAAACACATGCAATATGGTTACTGAAGTAAGAAATGTTGGTTGGTGAATTGTGATTCCATTCTATATGTGATCCTCTTCCTTCGAAGCACCATATGCAAATGCCAAAATTAAGCTTTGAAATATCCAATATATGGGCATCGCAATTGTAGCATATTGGATCAATCATCATTTTGTCAGAACGTGACTTTGTTAATTTAGTAAAAAAGCTTTGTTTTCTCACTTAAAATTACCGACCATGAAGGTGGTACATTTATTTAGTTTTCCTTGGTTCTTCAACGATATTTATAGGCGTGTAGCTGTGAAAAAGAACAATATCACTGTCACGGACAAGTATTAATGTACAACGTACCTTCACTGTTCTACTATATTTTCTCACTTGTATGCTCTCGGATAATTTACTTCATTGCAAATGCTTTTCACAATGACAAATCTTCTTGTTATTTTTGTGGGTAATGTGATGATTGTATAAAATATAGAAACTGTACGAGTACACCAGAGGGCATAACCCTTCAAACACAAATTCATGCTCAAAAACACAGCCAGGGGCTGCTCCAAAAGATTCCAGGCCAAGGAAATACAGAGCAATAGCCTGCAATAACCTAACCCCACAAGCCACATCCCAAGGGCAGAAACACAATAATACGGATAAACCCATCGCGAGCCCATCCCAGAACACTGAATTGGCCATAGAGATATATAATTGAACCAGAGACACCATGGACAATGGAACAATAGGTGCTTAGAATGTTCTGTCATATGTCCTGTCCTTGAATACAGGTAATTGGAAGTTGCCACTCAGTCATGCATTCCTTGGTCTTAATTGGTGTGAGAGAATCCTTGAAATTGAGAGAACGTACATAACTTGCTTCTAACATATTCTTTGATTTGATAAATAATTTCTTAAAGTGTACGTCCTTCTAGTACCAGCCAAAGTGTAACTTAGTATCGACTAAATCAATTTCTGAATAGAAAAGTTTACAAATATTACAAGAGAATATACAAATAAAAGTGTAACTTATAAGTATCTATTAATACAAACAGGTTAATGTAAAAAACATATCAATTCTTTGCTCCAGACTAGAGTACCACAATGTGAGTTCTGAGCTTCTCAGTACTCATCAAACTTGTGCAATGAAAAAATGTAATATGAGCGCCATACTTAGTGGTATCAAATGAATCCAGGAGTTCCCCCAAACACTTCAGTGGGGAGTGTTGAATCTCTTGTTAATTGAAACAAGAGTCCTCCTCAATGAAGTGATGAAGGGAACTCTAGGATACACCTGATGTTTCTTTCCTCACTCCTAGTTGCATTTTATTTATTTATTAATATTTGTATGGTAATTATAATGCCTGCTAACTCACTAGTACTTATAAGAAGTTGTGCCCTTCGCATTTTAGTTGTGGATGTTTGCTTCCATATCTGTTAGATATGTATGAAATCTGGGAGAATAAAAGCTTTGGGCAGTGTACCTAGTCGCGAATGTGGGTTCAATGGAAGGTAGAGAATCATATATAGTCATGCATGGAAAATTGGCAATATACCCTCCTACACTTTTCCAACTTGCAGGTCCCCTAGCTAGATGGCTTTTAATTTTCAACTTTTCTCCAGTGATACAAAGCTAGCCGCCTCTAACCAGAAGTTTGTATTTAGATTCAGCTGCATATATATATATATATATATGCAAAAGAAGAACTTAATTTAATCCAATACAGGCATTACAATAAACTTTTTGTCAAGTTGATCTCAACCGAAATGCATGCCGAATTATTATTCCCTACATTTCATTTGGCTCACAATTCCAACCAGGTTCAAAGTCTTGAATTCATTTATCTCCCTTCTTACATTACATTACTCAAAAGGCCACATTTCCCAACTAAAGGGAAACAGATCGAGAGACTTCACTATAAATAGAAGGTGTCCTCCATTTATATATACTTGCATATCAAGCGGCCATAAGAAGGGAAGGGATATATATATATAGTTGGAGTCAGTTGTCCCCTAGAGTTCTCCTGACTACTTCACTAGGACTAGGACTAGGACCCCCTATCCTACTGAAGTGTTTGGGGGAACTCTAGGTGCCCCCTGACACTCATTAGGAAGATAAGGTCCTTGGCTGATCTTAGTCATCTTATATATGTTCATATAATACTTTTATATTTTTGTTACATTAGAACTATACAATTCCTAGCATTAGGCCTTGAACTTGTGGTGCTGTTGCTGGTTTTTAGCTGAATATATGTTTCGTATTGCCTACAATATTGTTTCACATTTTGCATTTTGCATTTTGCATTTCAGTCATAGTTGTACGGATTTTCTTTCTACGGAAGGCATCCTGCTGTCAAGTACTATTCCACTACTTAAGAAGCTTATAAATTAAGATAGCGGCTTCACAAATAACTTCCAGAAAGATTGATTCAGAATTTGATTTTTATATAATAGTTTGGTGAAAATTTTGAGGGTTATTAGAACTACTTTCTACACATTTTCAAACGTACACTTCAACCAACTTGACATGGTTTTCCTAAACTTTAAGACAGTCAGTAGCAAAATATTTTTGTTTGAAGTTAGCACCATCACCCATATACATCATCCACTATCCTAAATTTTCAAAAGGTAATTATGATATCAAATACAGCATGCAATGTGATCTGCTGTACGTACGTTCTGTATAAATTAAGTTTATTGTATCTTTCCACTTGATACAAAATAGATTCCCATTAATTCAAACATTTGTTTCCTTTATTTTGGCAAGTATATATATTTGATGTTGTTTTTCATTAAATCACTTTCTACATTTCCTATGGTTGACATGATCAGTGGTTACAGAGACACCAATTCCAACAGAAGACAAGCTTCAAGTATTAAATACTCGAAGAACCTCTTCCTTGTAACTGCGCGCATTTCGTTATGCATCACAAGCTTTCAAAACATTCCATTTTCCATCAGCAGTCTAGTACGTCGATCTCTTGGACGTCAATTATCAATCGTGTGATGAACTTAAATAAACTACACGTGTCTGAAAATTAACATAGTTATTACTTGTTGAATATTGAGTAGCATTTGACATATTGAGTATAATTGCATTAAAGTGTTCTTGAGATGATATGTGCATGGATTGGATATGAATGCATGTACACTTGTACATTTGCACTTTTTCATAGGGGCCGTGTTTTTTTTTTCTTTTTTTTTTCTTTCAGCAAATATATATATATATATATATATATATATATATATATATATATATAAGTGTATGTAACTGTACAAGATGGTTCATTAAGAACAGGGCACAAGTCCAAGAGATGAACACAGGGGAGGATAGGAAACCAAACCAACCCAAACAGAAGGCCCAAATAATAGCCCATCCGTTAATAAAGGATGTTCGATGTTGAATCGTTGATCATCCGATGGCATAGCCATAGAGGCCAGACAGAGCTTACATGAGGTAAGCTCGAACAAGGGTGCGTGCCTAGCTAGTATGAGAGATGGCCTACCAGTGACAACTTAAGAAGTACGGATACGGGTATAATATGACACGGATATAATGACATCTGAAATTTTTAAAAAATAAGACATGAATACGGCGATGATACGACTATAAAATAATAATAAAATATATTAATATATACTCATTTTTCACAAAAAAAAAGAGTACATTACAGAATATTTCAATTCATCATGATGCAATGAAGAACCAAACAAAAATAGACAAATAGATTAAAAAAGTAAACTTATTCAGCTATGATGCTTCAATTTTTATTATTTTTTTAGTCATATACGTTTAGCTCAGATTGTTCATCATAATTCAGTCTTGTATAATTTTTTTTCAAAACACTTACATCACTGCTATGAAGTGTCCTATACGTGTTCAAAAAAGAAAAATTTAAGAATATGTCTATGAAGTGTCTGACACGATGTCCAAGTGTTTAATACCGCCACGACACCCCTCAGTGAAGTGTCTGCGCTTGTTAGGTGACAACTTTAAGTCTAGTAAAGGAATTTATGCTATGAAGTTAACCCCAATTTCTTTTTAATGAAGAAATAAAAAATAGGACATCAAAGTTTCATAGGTTTTCTATTGGCTGCCTTGTAGAACATCGAAATCTTTCAAGTTTTTTTTTTTTTTTTTTAAAATAAATTATATGCATTCTTCACAATTTTGAGGTGGTGGGTTGTAACTTGCTTTGTGATTTGCAATAATGAACATTTTGCTTGGAAAAAACACCATATAATCAGGCATCTACAAGCAAATTATAAATTATAATTCATATCAAACTTAAATCAGCAGAACATAGACAAATTTGTGAGTTACTCGGTGTAGAAACTGTTTAGTTAATTTAGAGTGTGATGCTAATCTTTAGACTTAAAAGGGGGTGAAAAGGTATTCTTGCCAATTTTTTATGATTGATTAATTATCCACAACAATTAATAATTAAGCATCCAAACTAATCACAAAAGAAATAAAGCAAGTAAGAAAAATTAGAGATGACATCAGAAATTTTACGTGAAAATTCTGGAAGGAAAAAATCACGGCAGTGAGGCAGACCCCTCTAAAGAAACCAATCTACTTTCTCGAAACAAAGTATAACAAACTCTGTTCGAGACTCACATCCACTCTACTCCAACAAGAACTTTGATGCGGAATGCCCCAGTCTTACTTCTTGCGACTCGTCGTCCAATTATTGCAAACTCCCGGTTAACGTCACAATTCTTCCAGAAAGGTAGTTGAAAGAACACAAATATTCTGTAACTTAAACACTCCGTGTGTGTGCGCTCTCAAAAATATAAACAGAAAATCAAAATTCTCTATGGAAAGATATCTTCTTTCTTTTTTTCTTTAAAAGATTTTTTGAAATGTAATGAAAGTTCATTGAAAATATTAATTTTTTTCTCTCAAAGAGAAAACATATGAGGGTTTATATAGATAATAAAGGCCTAATTTTTCTTGAAAAATAAGTTAAAAATTAATAGAAAATGAAATCCAATGTTTAAGGAAAGTTTAGAGACAAATTCGGATCAAAACAGGACAAAGAAGGCAAAATCCGTACACCAGAAGCCTTGGACCGGTCCAGCCTTCACTTGGACCGGTCCAACTTCTGTAGCAATCTCATATTGAGATGCTCAGACCTCTTGGACCAGTCCAGCTTCACTTCGACTGGTCTAGCTGTGTTGGGGACCAAAAATGAACTCTTGAGAGCTCTTGGACTGGTCCGGGTAAGACTTGAATCGATCCAACCTTGAAAAATATAAAATTGTGACTTCGAAACTCTATATTTCAAGACGGAAAAACAAGTTTTAAAAACTTATGTATCCTCACCAACTTACCTGGACTAGATGATACTTAAATCATGATCAACGACGACCATGCTTACTTGAATGCTTCATTCAACCAAAGTCTTTGTAGAGATATTTTTTAGATGATGCATTTGATGAATAACACACTTCAAGCTCTCAGTCTTCAACTTCATAATCAATTACAAAAAGATAAACAAAAGATTACAACTCGATCAAACTTAATTTTGACATCGAATATTGCTAATTACAATTATTTGCGTCACAATCTCCCCCTTTGACAATTTTAAAATAACTAACCTAAATTATATGTAATCTAACCTACAACAAAATAAATAAATTACAAGTTGTAAAAAACACAAAAAAACACAGCTGAACCAAGCCGAGCATTCGTGATTTGCAATAATAAACATTTTGCTTGGAAAAAGCACCATATATTCTGGCATCTACAAACAAATTATAAATTATGACTCATATCAAACTTAAATCAGCAGATCATAGACAAATTATCTAGTACTTTAACAAATAACAATATACCGGTCGTAAGTAAGTATCACTGAGCTTCTTTGTAGTATCTCTTCTTCCTTTCAGACGAAAGGTTGAAGGTTCAAGTAAGAGCAACTGTGATTGTGTGTGAGTTGGGTGCGTGAGTAATTTACCTACCAAAAAAACAAAAAAATAAATTAAAGGAAAAAAATGTCAAGTTTACTTACGGTGCCAAGAAGGTGAAGCAAAATTGTGATTTACAGTGCAAATAATAGAGATAGAATATCAACTGAATAATGCAATTTTACAAGAGAGAGTACATATATGACAACAGATATACGTACTCCAAGGATCATCTCGATCATATATGCATGTATAAAATGATCAAATGGGCCCAGGAGTTCCCCCAAACACTTCAGTAGGTCCAGCTAGGGAGTTAGTGTTGCACTTTCGTCCCCAGTGAAGTGTTCAAGGGAACTCTAGGGGACACCTGATATATGTTAATTCCCATAATCCTCGTCCTACTTCTTCTGATTGCTAGCTAACTTGGTTATATAGCTAATGCCTAATGACCATCTGCTATTTATAGTGAATTGTTGTTTTTGCATATATACCTATATTTATTGACATCAAAGTTCGAAATATCACAAGAGAGAAGGAAATCTGAAGATGAACCTAGTCGCAAATGTGGGTAATATGAAAGGTAAAGAAGATATCACATGAATAAATTGAGTGGCAATAAGGGCTCCCCTATCTTTCTTCTCATTTGTCCTCTGTAAGGCTTTGTTTGGATAAACAAGAAAGGAAAAAAAAAATAATAATAATATTAGTTATGAGAGAGAAAAAAAAGAGAGGATAACATGTATTTTATGTTTGGATAAATTATAAAGGAAAAGAAAAGAAAAGAAATAATTACACTATTGTTTGGAAAAGATAAATGAGAGAAAATAAAAGAAACTATTTTAATCAATTTATTATCGTGCCATTTTGTGTTTATATTTCAAGATATATTCAAATGTTTTTTAAATTTTGTTCTTTAAAATATTAGAATTATTTTTGGTATTATAAAATATTTACTTATTCTTATTATTTCTTTCCAAATTTTTTCACTTTTGAGAGAACATCATATGAGATATTTAGAGGGATAAGCTATTCCTACGAATCACTCCTAATCATTTCTTTTCTTACTAATGATAATCTAAACACAAAAAATACTATCATTCCCTTTCTTTTATTTTCATTTCATTTTCTTCCAATTTTATCAATCCAAACAAGGCCTAAGGCCTTTCATTTTCAGCATTTCGATCTTATAGGAACAACATTACTTTTAACAACAAAACCAGATTTTGCACCCAATTCTGAAATGGCTTCTAATGCAATGCCAAAGCTTTGCACCAAGTTGACAGCAATGGCGATACAAGTCTGACCCACCGCGCTTTGCCACCACCATGGCGTGGCGGCTCTGCATTAGATCCTGAATTAATTAATCCATGTTAATTATAGTGAGAATTTGCATTAAATATATATTGGTTATTTAATTAGACAGGCTTAAGCTACCTTGAAGTCCTTAGGCTATTATATTATATGCAGCTAGCACTGCCACACATAACAAGAAGATATTTACTTTCTGATCCACATTCCACCAAAAAGATTGAGAAGGATCGGTACTAGAGAATCTTATCAGTCAACACAAGTCAATATCATTCCCAACCCTTCATTTGACACACAATTCCGACCAGGTTCAAGATTCAAGTCTGAATATTTATTCAACCAAAAAAAGAAGCTTTAGTACTGTCCTACTCAAACATTCATTTACCAAATACTAAATTTCATTTAGTTTTCAGTCAAAAAAAAAATAGTATCCCTGACCATTGACTGGGATACTTACATTGTCGAGGATATTATCAATAGACAGTAATGCCATTTGGCTTAAACATAGCTCCTTAAGTGAAAATAGAGGTTGAAAAGGAATCTACAAAATTTCTAGGAATAGTTTTAAACCAATCTAGTATAAAACTTCTACAACATATAATCTCTAAAGTTAAAGAATCACTAGTAAAAATTCAAGACCAAAAAAAAAAAAAAAATACAAAATCTACCAAGAATTTTAAACTATGGAAGAAACTTTATAAAAGGATTATCTGATTCCTCTAATAAACAAATTAAAAAAGAATAATACTTTTGAATGGACATAAAAACATAAAAATTTGATTAAACAAATCAAAGAAGAGTTAAACCATAGGAAAATTTGAAAAGGAATTATTAGCCCTAGGAAAAGTTTTATACCAAAAAGAAGAATTATTTTGTGATTATAATTCTGACAAGTTTAAACCAAATGAAGATCAATATGGATGCAGCATATTGTAAATTGACTAAGCAAGTGGGCGGTGGGATGGTGGTTCGTGATGAATGGGGGTTCTCCTATCAAGGGCTGTCAGTAGCCTGTCACTATTATCTTCGATCATGTTTCGGACGCTTTGTTGGCTGAGGCATTGGTCTTGAGGAGGGCTGTATAGTTGGCGATAGAGTGGCAGCTGAGCAGAGTACAGTTTGAATGTGATGCCGAAATTGTGTGCAAGGCTTTAACGAAATCGATCTCTTCTCCTAGGAAAAAAAACATAAATATATTATTTTTTAAAAAGAATTATTAACCATAAAGTTGGTCATTTAAATATTCCAAATCTATCTGGCCCTGAAAATTTTATTTTAAAAACGGATAATCAAGCGGAAAGATTTTCTTACCAATAAGTAAAATAGCTTTAAAGGAAAAGGAAAGAGCTTAAAATGGTATATATATATATGAAGGACACCTCAAAGCAACTTACAATTTTCTTTCTGAAGACTGTTAGACTAAAACTACTAGATTTTTTTTTTTATTTTTTTGTTCTTTTCAGGAACTTCCAATCATTTTCAACAAGGAGTTTATGTTTAATACGAGAAATTATTATATACCATGAGAATTTCGTGTATTGGATGAATCCTACCACTAATAAGATTTTATTTTTTTATAATTTCTTATAATAATAGAAAATAAAGTTTTATCACGGGTTGAGTTCCTACATTTAAGGAATTTTCGGAGTATTGTAGAATTACTTGTTTAATACGAAATAATTTTCTTGGAGCATGTTATAGATCTTGTAATTCTTTGGAAGAAGCTAAACAAGCTTTATCCTTCTCAAGCCAAATGGGCTAATATAGTTGCACAATTATCTCAGATGGTGTCTAATCCAGACTATTTTGAAATCAAAGATTTTTATAATTTAGGAATTCCTAACCATTCTTATGATGATTTAAGTGGAGCCCGGAAAACCCATGTGTCTAATCAACGAGGGAAATTTAGACAACACATGGGAAGATTAATTAGCCAATAATATAGTTGAACTAATAGTTACGATTAATCGATTTAAAGAATTAAGTTTCAATATCATCAAACAAATGATTTGGAACGAAGACTTTACTTTTAAAAAAAAAAAAAATCTCTTATTTTATCTATTCACTCTCTCTCTAGTTAAAGGTTTAGTTGAAAGAGTCGTACGAATGATGATGTGTTCTTAAAAATAAAGGTTGAATAGTATATATTAGTGGCTTTATCCTAATTTATCTGAAATAGTTGGCTGCAAAATCTGATCTCGATCGTTATCCAAGTGATAAGTGATCATCATCTCCTCTACCCACCTCTGGTCATCCCTCCCCCTCATTCTGCTACTTCCTCACCTCCACCACCCTCACTTCCTCAGCAGCTGCATATTCAAGTCTGCCACCCACCCATCACACTTTTCAATTATGGTTCTCTATCCATCCATTTCCCTACTCCAACCTTGCAACCTCTTCGCAACTTGCCTTCCATTCTAAGCCTTTTAATACCTTATTCCACAGTGTCATTTCCTCCTGTTTTGCCTTCTTCCTTTGCCTCAACTTTTTCACTACCAAGGAACTTCAACCTAGCCATTTATGATTCTTCCAAACATCAAATTGAGCGACTCTTGGAAGAACTTGAATGGGCTCAACAGAACTTGGGTGAAGCTGAGGAGATAAGGAAAGGTTTTAGGAAGATTATATCCAAGTTACGGTTTGAACTGGCCAAAAGCTCACTTAATATCCCTCTTACTGCGACTAAAAAGAATCTATCCAACTTAAGAATGATTCCAGTTATCCCATGATCAAATTTTTTAATGTTCCCCTTCAATTTGGGATTGACAAGGGACTGAGCCATATTGTCAACTCTGTGGATATTCCACTCTATGCTGATCAGGCCACTAAAGCTAGGACAAAAATCAAGTTTGCAAGAATTTGTATTAAATTTGACCTTGATAAACCACTATTGAAGATAATGAAGCTCAAAGTGGATGATGATTGCTTTGTTGACATATAACATTGAATATCAATGGTTACCTAACTGCTGCAAGAGATGCAAGACTCTCTCCTATTTCGATTCCAATTGTCCATTCCCCTTCTCAGACAACTATAATATTTTAAGTCTTTTTTATTTTTAAGTTTTTCATATCCCGATTCATACTTTCTAGTAGACATATCTAATATTCTGATATCCAAATTTCAATAATATAAATAACAATAATTACAAACAAAATATACAATTTTATAATAACAAAAAATAATAAGATTAAAAAATAATTTAAATTAAAAAACAATATAACCTGATATTAGAAAAATCCACTATAATGCTCCTTCAATTATTTTGTAGCTAGTAGCTTGAAATCTTTCAATAATTTTATGGTTGCGATGAGTGGAGAAGAAAAATATGTTGCAATGAGAGACTGAGAGAAGAGAAAGATGGAGATCTGAATTTGGAGAGTCCGTGCAAGAATAGAAAAGATAAATGTTGCAGAAAAAGAAAAAAGTCAAAAACGTGTGAAGGAAAAAAAATAAAAAGTTAATAAGAGATGAAAAGTTTTTGAATTTCCTAAAATTCTTGGTTGGTGTATCGATTAGTGTAAAAGTCAAGTATTAGTATATATTAAATATAATATTTCGGCTGGTGTAATGAGATGAGAGAGAATTGTTTTTAGGAATTTGCCATATTAGTTGGGGTTGAATAATAAGAGAATTTATTTTAAAATAAGTCAAATAATAGTAGATTATTTTTTTTTTTTTGAAAGATTTATAATATAAGGAAATTTTTTTTTTTGGATCTTCTATTGGCTGAGGCCTTAGGTGACCACCTAAGTTGCCTAAGGCACCAGCCAGCCTGAATGTAATGATTGTGTAAAATATAGAAACTTTATAAGTACACAGTGGAGATTACCCCACAAACACAAATTCAGGCTCTAGAGCAAAAAAAACCACAGCCAGGGGCTGTTCCAAAAGATTCAAAACCAAAGAAATACACAACAAAAAATGAAAATACAGAGCAACAGAGATCATTGACCCCACATCCCAATGGGAGAAACAATAATATGGATAAATCCATTGAGAGCCCATCCTAGATCATTGCATTGGCCATAGAGATCATTGACTCCAGAGACAACAAGACAATGGAACATTAAATGCAAGTGATGTGTGTGTAGAAGAAGGATGTAAAGATAAAGTATAACAAGAGAACTCTTTCTTAAATAGTAGTAAAAATGAAATGAATTTTTCTTCTATAATAACTGTTTAGTAGTGAGTTCCATGTATTTCAAGCCCATGAAACACTTTCAGATAGCTTCACAACAATTGCAACACATAACATATTTTTGTTATCGACTAATCAATTTGTGTAGAATTTTACAAATATTAATTATAAGCCAATATATAAATAAAGTGTAACTTAGTATCTAACTACAAACAACTTAAAGTACCACAATATGAGTTTTGAGATTCGATACTCATCAAACTTAATGAATGAAAAAATGTGATTGATGGATTTCAGAACAAGATGATTGATATGAGCACCACCGACCTTGTCATACTAAGTGGTATCAAATGAACCCAGGAGTTCCCCCCAAACACTTCAGTAGGGAGTGTTGAACCTCTTGTTAAAACAAGAGTCCTCAATGAAGTGGTCAAGGGAACTCTAGGGTACACCTGATGTTTGGTCAATTCTAGTTGCATTTCTTGGTTGCTTGGTAGGGTAATAATATAATGCCTGTGGTATCAAATGAACCCAGGAGTTCCCCCAAACACTTCAGTAAGGAGTGTTGAACCTCTTGTTAAAACAAGAGTCCTCAATGAAGTGGTCAAGGGAACTCTAGGGTACACCTGATGTTTGGTCAATTCTAGTTGCATTTCTTGGTTGCTTGGTAGGGTAATAATATAATGCCTGTGGTATCAAATGAACCCAGGAGTTCCCCCAAACACTTCAGTAAGGAGTGTTGAACCTCTTGTTAAAACAAGAGTCCTCAATGAAGTGGTCAAGGGAACTCTAGGGTACACCTGATGTTTGGTCAATTCTAGTTGCATTTCTTGGTTGCTTGGTAGGGTAATAATATAATGCCTGTGGTATCAAATGAACCCAGGAGTTCCCCCAAACACTTCAGTAAGGAGTGTTGAACCTCTTGTTGGAACAAGAGTCCTCAATGAAGTGGTCAGGGGAGCTCTAGGGTACATCTGATGCTTCCTCAATCCTAGTTGCATTTTTTGGTTGCTTGGTAGGTTTAATGATGCCTGCTAAGCCAACAGTACTTATAAGAACTTGTAGCCTTCACATTTTAGTTGTGAACGTTGGCTTCCACATCCGTTTGAGATGTAGGAAATCTGATCGAGAGGGTAAAAGCTTTGGGCAGTGAACCTAGTCGCGAATGTGGGTTAGATGGAAGGTAGAGAATATATCATAGTCATGGATTGCAAATATACCCTCCTATATCCTTTTCCAACTTGGTCCCCCTATATGGCTTTTAATTTTCAAGTGATACAAAACTAGCCACCTCTAACCAGAAGCTTGTATTTAGATTCAGTTGCATATGCAAAAAAGAAAAGAAAAGAAAAAGATCTTAATTAATCCAACAGAGGCACTACAATAAACTTTTTTGTCAAGTTGGTCTCAACAGAAATGCATAGCATACCCACTATTTCATGATCATCTCAAGTACTATGACCAAAAACTGAATTTTATTCATGTTCTAGGGACTATTTATATGATCTACAAATATTTAGCAGACTCAGCTACCTTAATGTCCTTAAGCTAATGCTGCCCCCATAAACTGCACAACTACATGATTCTAGAATGTAATTGCTTTTTAGATCCATGAAAAAGTTGAAAAGGATAGTCCTGAATGTGAAATGCTAGATGATTCTCAGTATTATTCCGTTCCTTTCATTTGGCTCACAATTCCAACCAGGTTCAAAGTTCTGAATGCATTTGCTTAAGAACTCTCTCTTCTTACACTACATTACTCAAAAAGGCCACCTTTCCAATTAAACTAAAGGGAAACAGAGCGACTTCGATCACTATAAATAGAAGGTGTGCTGCATGCATATTTGCTTATCAAGCGGCCATAAGAAAGGATAGGTGGAGTCAGTTGTCCCCTGGAGTTCCCTTGACCACTTCACTAGGACCCTTTAACTAAGGGTAGCCCTATTCTACTGAAGTGTTTGGGGGAACTCTGGGTGCCACCTGACAAAAATTAGGAAGATAAGGTTGTTGGCAGATCTTCCTCATGTTTATATAGTGTTGTTATATAGTTTTTACATTACACCTATGCAATTCCCAGCATTAGGCCGGCCATGAACTTGTGGTGCGCGCTGTGCCCCATTTTTAGTTGAATATTTCATATTGCCTACATTGTTTTCACATTTTGTATTTCAGTCATAGTTGTACTGATTTTCTTTCTACAGAAGGCTTCCCACTGTGAAGTATATATATTCCACTCAAGAAACTTCTAAGCGAACTCACAAATAACTTCCAAGTATTCCAAAACTTGAGACAGAAAGCAGGCAAAAGATTTTTCTTTTAAGTTAACACCATAACCCATATCATCCACTGTCCTAACTTTTCAAACAGTTAATTGTGTTATCAACTACAATTAACAGGCAATGCTATGTAACCTGTCCTTTATATAAAATTAATTTTATTGGATCTTTTTCCACTTGATACAAATTAGATTCCCATTCAAACATTTGTTTCCTTTATTTTGGCAAGTATTTGATGTTGTTGTTCTTCAAATCTCTAATAGAGGTGATGCCATTTGCTGGTCTACAGGCAGGTGTTCATTCCATTCAGTTTGGGAAGAGATCAGAACTAAAAAACATATGGTCCCTTGGTCAGCTCTTGTTTGGAACAAAGGCAGGCCTAGAACATGAGTTACTTCGTGTTTAGCTATTTTGGACAAGTAGCCTTCTTTTGTTAACTTGCAAAGGAGAGGAATTCAACTTGTGTCAGTCTGTCACAATTGTATGTCTAATGTTGATTCTGCTGAGCATTTATTTTGGACCTGTAGTTTTGCTGCTGAAGTTTGGTTTTGGATTGCTGATTTTGCTGCCTGTCATATTCCTCATTTGGATTCTTTTGTTAACTGGTGAGTGTGGTCTTTCAATATGAGATCCAAAAGGAATTCAATATATAGAATATTTTTTACCTCTGCTGTTTGGTATCTTTGGAGAGCTAGAAATTAGAGGTTGCATCAAGAGATCAATACCAGTGCTTCTGCTGTTCTTGACCTGGCTGCCATCTCCCTTGATGATTGGAATGCCTTATAGTAGGTGGACAGAGTTCCTGTACTTTATTGTTTTATCTTTTTATATACAACCCATTTAGAGAAAGAAAAAAAATACTCCAAGAACACTCTTCCTTGTAACTGTGCCTTGTGATGAATGACAAGCTTTCAGCACATCCCATTTGCCATCAGCAGTGTAGTCTCTTGGACATCAATTATCATTTTATCAAGCGCCATCACATTGCTTAGCACATACGTCGTGGCCTCTCACTAAAGTGACCACATCTCAGGGATCGTAACTTCCTTGAGGTGCCATTTAATCTCTTTGGTTTATCAACCTTAGGATATATAACCAAAGGGCTTGTAGCCAAATGGTATAACCTCCCATCCTTAAAAACCCAATCAGGAAACCATGAGGAAGAAGTGGAAAAGAGCATATTCTTACTAGTCCTTTTGCCAACATATGTTTTTTTGATTAATCTGTTTACTGTAATTGACAGCTAAAAATATTGGTATCCATGATTTTGATTTTAGCCACGGAATTTCTTGATTTTTTCCAGTATATATTCCTTGATTTTCTGCCATATTAGAAGAGAGAAATGATATTTTCAATCAAAAATTTTTTTTAAAGGAAAATGGAACGTACGCAATACTATAGACTCAGTACATACTTACTAATGATGAACAATGGTGATTAATATAGGCAATACATAGGGTAACAACAAATCTGGAGTCTTAGAACCACTGCAATAAGCAAGATATCATTGCTCTTTCCACACACTCAGAGCATATTTTATGAAAGGATGTTACTTCTGTGGTCATTTTGAACAAGAACCCCTCCCTACCCCAAGGGTAGTGTAACTGTTCTAACAACAGCCAATCCTGTCTGACTTCAGTATTCAGTTAGTAAGTGATAGATAATGATATACACACACAAAACAACACATACTATTTTGGGGCATCCCCCAATCGCATTCTAAGACTTAAAATTTAAATAGGATATAATGTAACACCTTTAAAATTTAAATAGGATTTTGTTTTTATTTCTTTAGGACCTAAAGATAATTCTAAGACTTTGTAGGGGTGGCATGGTTCTAGAGTGTGTGCTATTTTTTATATTGATTGGTTAAAGGAAACAAGAGTGTTTTGCCAATACAAATAGAAATTTGAAATAAATGGCAGACAAAGTTTTACATGGTTGACAAATGAAGGACATGGGGAGACTCACTTTTGCATGTGTTGACCGGCCACTATTGTAGCTTTGGTGCACTTGCTTTGTAAGGAAAAACACAAAAAGAAAGAGAGACTATCAGGAAAAGAAACAGAGAGAAAAAAAAAAAAAAGAAGAAGAAGAGAGAGAGAGAGAGAGAAGAAGGATTCAAAAAGTTCATCTTGACGGCAAGTTGATTCTTGCCCAATTTTCTTATATATATATTTTATACACTTAAGTTTAATTGATTTAAATCTTTAAGTAAAAGTTTACCAAAATGTGTGAGAGTATACAGGAATCCTTTGTTTCCTTTTATTAATTATGAAATATGATTCCAAATATGAAATACGATTCCAAATAGGCTTTCCGGTGATATGTGCCTACATGCATCTATATATATGCAGGAATAATAATAATAAAAAATAACCTGTAACACACATGGTTTAATCATCGTAGGAAACTGTTTGCAGTAGTATATTGATTTCATATGAACTGAGTTGTGGGTCCTTTAAGGAATAGTGCATATATTGTGTATGGTTGGCTGAGAAAGTGTAGGCATTTTATATGCAAGCATATAGGTCCTACAGGTATATATGTATGTACACATATGCACTGATTTTGACAAAGTCTATGTCTATATTATGTTTAACATAACTCGTTATAGATCCCATGCTTTTGTATCTTTTAGTCTTGTAATAATCACATCAATAGTGATAAATCTTTTGAAATTCATGCATAGACTGCATATATTAGCTTTATGGTCATATTTCATTGTATTGATATACTCGTTGGTATAGGTTGATTTGTATGTACAAGTAGTTGAATGAAATTGTAGCTTTGCCCAAAAAAAGGTGTGATGGGTATATATAAATAGAGTTATATATTCTTTCTTTTTCGATTATAGTCGATATACCTATAGTCATAAGATATAAATCTTCTTTATATTTACATTTATATATATATACTTATGGGTGTAGTTACTGTGGTTATGCATGTGCATGTATAATTAATTTCTGATAACTATTATGTGGTTGTGTTTGGTTTCAAATTAATTCTTTTGGGTTGGGTTTTATTTGGGTCAAGTGAATTCAAAATGGATTAGTTGTTTGGGTTGACCAAAGTGCTGGGCTACTGTGAGTTGTATTTGAAGATGGTCTTGGTTAGTAGTGGGCTTATACAATTAAGTTGAGCCTATATAGAGAATTTGGGCTGGAATGGGTTTGAGGTTGATTTTAAATTAAGTTTGAAATTGTTGAACTATGTCTTAGGCCTAGACAATTAGCTGGGTTTAATGATGGACTTAGTGGAATAGATTGGGTCGGAATTTAAAATAACTCCAGTATCATTTAAAAGAAATACATGGTGGTTTGACATTGGACTGGGCCGAAATTAAGAATATGTCTAATAACATTTAAAAGAGATAAATGGTGGCTTGACGATGGATTGAGCCGAAATTAAAAATAAGTCCAATAACATTTAAAAGAATATAAGTTAAGTTAACAATTCTGTTTGAGCATATAGTGTTATGGACCTGTGGGATTAAATTTTTTTTTTTTTTTTGTTTCAGCATAATAAAACTTTTTATGTAGGAATAGTTGGTTCTAAAGATTAGAACTCAAATAACGACTTTTGAGCATGTTGAACACACAACTTGGTTATTTAATTTATTAAATGTTAAAAATATTTAATAAATTATAAAAGATGAAATGTTGGAATAAAGAATGTTTTGTTTTTCTTTCATTTAAAATTAGAAAATTTTGAAAAAAAATATCTTTTAATGCTCTAAAATTTTAGAAAATCTTAGAGTGATACATTTTGACATAATAAACTTAATTATGGTAAAATAATTAATTTCATAAAAGATTTAAGTGGTGAAATCCTAAAGTGATAAATTAATGTGATTGGTGATCACATTAAAGAATGATTTGATTTATAAAATGTTAAAAGTATTTGGTAAATCTTAAAAACTTGAAATTATGAAAATGAGATAAAATTCCTAAAGGATTTCTTAGGTATGGTAAGTGACCTACCTATTGGTTGTGCACTACCCTTTTGTTATGGTCATTAGGCGAAACGTGTCATTATTGTGTGAACGTGGTTTGGGACCATCTGAGTGAATAGACATACAAACACAGTCACATGTGCGATCTTCGATAGTCTGGGACTATGTGATGCACATCACTTGTTGGCTAAGCATGTCATTAATTTGAGGAAAGCTTGAGCTCATCTGAGGTTAATAATTTTTAAGTTAATCTAAACGATTAGCTTAATAAGTAATTGTTGAAAATATGGTTCCCATGTGAAAGAAATTGTGGATATGATAATTAATTAGAGTTTAATTATCATAAAAAATTTGTGAATTTAAGCAAACAAAGATTGTTGTACGAGTTCTTATAGATATGAATACAAGGCATGGTTAATTTGCTGAGCAATAATAGTATTTTGCAGTTTTCTTGTTGAGTTTGTTGAGCTCAGTTCATTTTATTTTCAGGTACCGGGTGAATGGAAGCGCGGTACAAGACAAATGAGACAATCTACATGTAAATCTCTTTGGCATGTAACTTTTTTGTAGTACATAAATGATTTTCAAGATGTAGGACGAGGACTTCGTATAAAGTTTTTGTAATAGATGATTTAAATGATCATATTTTGATTATAGTATGTAAACATCGGATGAATGTATGATAAGATAGATGTTGTATTTCAGTTGCACACGAAATTTAAGTAATGGACTAAAGATTTTGGTATTTAAATTTGGAGCGTCACACATAAATAGATTGATAGAAGATAGATAGAGAGAGGAGAGATAGAGAGATCATGCTTTATGACTGATTGACTGCTTTATCTCTACAAACACTTTATCACTGGACACCCCAAAAAGCATGCTTATCGACAGAATTTTTTGACCAATATCCCCTACCTTTGCCTTGTACTTCATTTTGGTCTTGATGCTTACTGTGGTTGCTTGAGATGTGTTGCTATGCTAGGGTGATGCAAATTGTCTCTCTGCTTTCTGGTGGACCTGCTAGTTAATTGTCTGATGCCTGGGGATCTTTTCACTATATTGTCTTTCTGTCTTATGATGTAATCAGCCATTGGCTCTGTTTTGCTTGTCTAGCTTTTTTCTGCTGTATAGCGTTGTGGCTCTTGACTGGCTAGGATATTTGCCTTGCTCCTGTGGAACATTTTACACAATTTATACAATTTAATTACCTTTACCAAATATATATATATATACACACACACACACACACACTAATGAAACATCACATACATTTTCTGATCCCACAGCTTGGCTTCGGATGCATATTCTTCTGTATTAGAGAGGCTTGCCTCTCTTTCCTTGTTTGGTTTGTTAATAAAATGCTGCTTAGGTAAAAACATATTCTCAAACATATGATTTCCATTATAACGAAAACCTGTAAATTGTTTGAAACAATTATAAATATAGCAAATCATAAAACTACTAGAAACCTTTAATTATCTTCTCCTTGCAGGGAAAAATAAAGTGACCAGTGTATTTAAGGTTCAGGAGGATGGTTATCCTGATTGTGCTTTTCTCCTCCTAACAATTTTACTCAATCCTTTATAGCAAACTTCATCTCAAAATTACTGCATGGGGAACAACAGCAATAACATTGTAAAAGGATGTTAAGATAAAATATAACAAGAGAATTCTTGATTAAATAGTAAAAATGAAATGAATTTTCCTTCCATAAGAACTCTTTAGTACTAGTGAGATCTATGTATATATATTACAAGCCCCTGAAACTCTGTTAGATAGCTACCCAACAATGGCAACAAATTAATAACATCTCTATGTTCTCGACTCAAGGATTTTTTAGTAAGTTTTCCATTATTAGAAGAATGTGAAAATAAAGTGCAACTTAGTATCTAACTTCAAAAACTTGATTTTAAAAACAATGATTATTTGCTGCAGAGTGCAGACTATAGGGTACCACAACATGAGTTCTAAGCTCCAATACTAGTCAAAATTATGGAATGAAAAATGTAACTGATGGTTTAAACAACATGATGATTCATAAGAGCGCCGCGGACCTTGTCATACTTAGTGGTATCAAATGAACCCAGGAGTTCCCCCAAACACTTCAGTAAGGAGTGTTGAACTTCTAGTTGGAACCAGAGTCCTCAGTGAAGTGGTCAGGGGAGCTCTTGGGTACACCTAATGTTTCCTCAATCGTAGTTGCGTTTTTGGGTTGCTTGGTAGGTTAATAATGCCTGTGGTATCAAATGAACCCAGGAGTTACCCCAAACACTTCAGTAAGGAGTGTTGAACCTCTTGTTAAAACAAGAGTCCTCAATGAAGTGGTCAAGGGAACTCTAGGGTACACCTGATGTTTGGTCAATTCTAGTTGCATTTCTTGGTTGCTTGGTAGGGTAATAATATAATGCCTGTGGTATCACATGAACCCAGGAGTTCCCCCAAACACTTCAGTAAGGAGTGTTGAACCGTACCTCTTGTTAGAACAAGAGTCCTCAGTGAAGTGGTCAGGGGAGCTCTTGGGTACATCTAATATTTCCTCAATCCTAGTTGCATTTTTGGGTTGCTTGGTAGGGTAATAGTGTCTGTGGTATCAAATGAACCCAAGAGTTCCCCCAAACACTTCAGTAAGGAGTACGTGTTGAACCTCTTGTTGGAACAAGAGTCCTCAATGAAGTGGTCAGGGGAGCTCTAGGGTACATCTGATGCTTCCTCAATCCTAGTTGCATTTTTTGGTTGCTTGGTAGGCTTAATGGTGCCTTCTAACCCACCAGTACTTATAAGAAGTTGTAGCCTTCACATTTTAGTTGTGAACGTTGGCTTCCACATGCGTTTGAGACGTAGAAAATCTGAGAGAATAAAAGATCTGGGCAGTGTACCTAGTCGAGAATGTGGGTTAGATGGAATGTAGAGAATCATAGTGATGGATGTCAATATACCCTCCTATCCTTTTCCAACTTGGTCCCCTAGATGGCTTTTAATTTTCAACTTTTCTCAAGTGATACATCGCTAGCCGCCTCTAACCAGAAGCTTGTATTTGGATTCAGATGCATATGCAAAAAAAGAAATTTAATCCAATACATACACTACATGCAATAAACTTTTTGTCAAGTTGATGGCATTGGAAATGTATTAGGTCCACATCTATTTCATGACCATCCTTCAAGTATGACCAAAAACCGAATTTTATCCATGTTCTAGAGACTATTTATATAATCTACATTTACTTAGCAGGCTTAGCTACCTTAATGTCCTTAAGCTAATGCTGCCACATAAACTGCATAACTACATGATTCTATAATGTAATTGTTTTTTTAGATCCATGAAAAAGTTGAGAAGGATAGGTCTTGAATGCGAAATGCTAGACGATTACTGAGTTATAGCCACTCAACTTGATATTATTCCTTACCTTTCATTTGGCTCACAATTCCAACCAGGTTCACAGTGCTGAATTCATTTCTCTCTCTTCTTACACTACATTACTCAAAAGGCCACCTTTCCCAACAAAAAGAGAAATAGAGAGGCTTCACTATAAATAGAAGGTGTGCTGCGTGTTTATTTGCTTATCAAGCAGCCATAAGAAGGGATAGGTGGAGTCAGTTGTCCCCTAGAGTTCTCCTGACCACTTCACTAGGACCCTTAACTAAGGGTAGCCCTGCCCTACTGAAGTGTTTGGGGGAACTCTGGGTGCCACCTGACACTGATTAGGAAGATAAAGGTTGCTGGATGATCTTACTCATCTTATCTTTACATATACAGTGCTATATTTTTGTTACATTACACCTATACATTTCCCAGCACTAGGCCTTGAATTTATGGTGCTGTGCCCAATTTTTAGTTGAATCTTCATATTGCCTATATTGTTTTACATTTTGTATTTCAGTCGTAGTTGTTGGATTTTCTTCCTCTAGAAGGCATCCTACCGTCTTTTTTTTTCAGTAAGGTGGTGATGATGTATTAATAGACGTACTGCATACTTAATGAGCATTGGTTATTATTAATAGACGCACTGCATACTTAATGAGCATTGGTTATTAATAATAGACAATACATAGCGCACCTAGGCACGGATCCACATTGGGGCCAGTGGGGGCATCCGCCCCACCCAACCCCCCGTATATATATTTTTAAATCTCTCTTTTCCCCTCTCTTTCTCTCTCTTCGTCGCCTCTCTTTCTGTCTCTCTCTCTATATCTATAAAAAACAATTTTAAAAGAATAAATTCATTTAATTTTTTAATAAATTAATTAAAAAATAATAAAGTAAATGTTTTTTTTTTCAATAGAATTATTGCGATGGTTTGAAAATTTTTTTTTTGTTAAAGGTCGTCCCCTCACAAAATTTTGTAGATCCGTCACTTAGTGCAACCACAAATTTAGTAATAAGGCAATATATCATTTTGTACCCCCATCAAGTTAACAGCTGATCAGAAGATCAATTCAATGGAATATCAGAACCAGCTGATCAGAAGGTCAATTCAATGGGATATCAGAACCCTGTGGCCATATACCTGGTTAATCTACAAACAAGCATATTTTATGAAAAATCATGCTACAAGTTGCAACTTTGAGGCAGTCGCATAGGCGTTGGGACCCACATCCAATATGAGTAATCAACGGTTACAAATGTCACATGAAAAAAGGTTTTTCTATTATGAAAGGTTGTTAGTTCTATGATCACTTTGCACTAAGAATCCCAGAAAGCAGGCTTTTTGACCAATATTCCCCTCTTGGCAAGGGTGCTGTACGTGACTGTATCAATAAGCAGCCAAGCCTGCCTCCCTTCGTTGTCCAATTAGTAACGGCACTATATATAATAATATAGAGAGAGAAAACATCACATACTATGTTGGGGTATCCCTTGATTTGGATCCATGCATGTTCCATTGCTTAGGCGAATGTTTAGCATATAAATGGTTTACAAAATCATGACCATGCCAAGAGAACAAAGCTAAAAATCATTAACACACACACATGAGACATATATAACCCTTTAGTCACACTTAGTTGGCTGACTTGTTGCTCTGAAACATCAAGTTCCTCACTATGCCATTGAGCAATGCATGAGCTTAATTCATAAATTTGTTCCCAATTTCTGAAATTGCTCATTGATTCCAGTGTTCATATAATACTTCAAATTTCTGATTACTCAAGGCTCTGTAGATCGGCCAAATAAGTGGTTTGAGTAGCTTAGATGAGTATTCAAAATGTGTGCCTGGCTAAATAATGTTCTTGGAATCAGACTAGTGAGAACATGACATCCTTGACAGTTGTTGCCAGATAATGAGCAGAATTTATGTTGCTTTAACGCTTATCTGTTCTATGCGATACATCGATAAAGTTCACATAAAAATGTTCCAAAACAATATAAGCTAACCATTCACGTACCTCCACTACTTCTTCACAAATTATAAGCAGCCTCCTACTTTCACATCCCTGGAGTAAACACTTCATAGCGAAGGGCTTTAATGCAGATGTTAAACAATCATGGCACCCTTGTTATCCTTCTCATGCCACTGTGTTTATCCATGCTTGTCCCTAATACTATTGCAGATGTAAGTACTAGTTCCTCATTGCAGTCTCTTTTTTCCCTTCCCTTATTTCATTCTACTTGTAGAGCTTAGCTAGCTTTTACATTTGACTTCAATATTATAACAAGTATTTTTTATTTTTTTTTTGTGTCAGTGGTTAAATCACGGAGGCGATATAACTAATAGGAGGTATGCCAATGGAGAATTTCTGATCAACCCCAAAACTGTAAGGAATTTGCGGCTAAAATGGAAATTCATTGCTGGAAAAGACATAACTGCAACGCCAGCGGTAGCCAATGGAGTAGTGTACTTTCCCTCTTGGAATGGATTTTTGTATGCTGTGAATGCCTTCACTGGTGCTCTTATATGGAAACAGAACCTTGGTCAGTTGACTGGTCTGAGTGGAACCGGGACTGTGGTGAATGTGTCGGTGTCTAGATCCACCCCTACGGTGGCTGGCAACCTTTTGATTGTTGGAATCTATGGTCCTGCAGTTGTGATTGCTGTTACTCGTTTGACTGGAAATCTGGTGTGGCTCACTCAGCTAGACCAGCACCCTCTAGCTTTAATCACTTCATCAGGAACTGTTCATAAGGGGTTAGTCAATCTCTCTGTGCTAGTCATCATATCTATCACAAGGGCAAAATCTAAAGCCTTTATTTACTATCCTATATCCAATGCCTTTATAACAAAATCTAGAATCATCTTATGCTATTCAAATTTGTTATAACTAGTAGTACCAAAATCTAGAACCATTGCGTAGATAGGACCAATACACAGAATTAATTGGTTTCATGACTCTCATCCCACACCATAAGTAAAGCTAATTAATAGAAATCCTTCCCTATGAAAGAGAAATTTTTGTCATTTTTTGTAGGGCAATCTATATTGGAGTATCGTCATTAGAAGAAACAGTACCAGCTGAACTGTGTTGCACATTCCGGGGCAGCTTGGCAAAGCTAGATGTTAGAACTGGTGCAATTTTGTGGAAAACTTTCGCGCTTCCAGATAATGGTGGCAAAAGGGGGGGTTACTCAGGTGCCGCTATATGGGGAAGCAGCCCTGCCATTGACACAAACAGGGGACTTGTTTATGTTGCAACTGGCAACCTCTACAATGCTCCACCTGAGGTGCTACAATGTCAAGAAGAACAGAACAATCAAACAAAGCCGACTCATCCTGACCAGTGCATTGGGCCAAATATCAACTTCAACTCAATACTGGCATTTGATATTGATTCTGGAAAGATGATATGGTCGAGACAACTAGGGGGCTACGATGTTTTCTATTTCGCGTGCTTAGATCCTAATAATCATAACTGTCCACCAGGGCCAAACATGGATGCAGATTTTGGAGAGGCTCCCATGTTGCTTAGCATAATACTTGCAGATGGGAACATTCGCGATATTGTTGTGGCAGTGCAGAAGAGTGGATTTGTTTGGGCTCTAGACCGTGACAATGGTGATATAGTCTGGTTTAATGTAAGTACATTACTCTAGATTACATTCCACCTCTATTGTGCAAATATGAAATTTTTTGACATCACCTTCACAATACATTATACTATACAAGTATGCAAGTTAGACTCGCAATTGTTAGCTATCTCATTGAAGTTGAATTAATCCATTGTACATGGGATTTGAGATAATCATTTGCTAAAGTTCTCTGTTTAATTTTATAGTTAGCAGGACCAGGAGGCAAGGAGGGAGGAGGGATATGGGGAGCAGCCACAGACGGAAAAAGAGTGTACACAAACATAGCCAACAGTGATAGAGTGAGCTTCCCTCTTTCACCGTCTAGGCAAACAACAACAGCCGGTGCATGGGTAGCACTGGATGCAAATTCTGGTAACATTGTATGGACCACAGCCAATCCGAGCAACAACACTTCCCAAGCACCGGTGACACTAGCTAAGGGTGTCCTTTTTGCTGGTTCAGTAGCTTCTAATGGTCCTATCTATGCAATGGATGCCAATACTGGGACTATTTTGTGGTCATACAATACTGGTGCTACTATATATGGTGGTGCATCAGTGAGTTATGGGTGCATTTACATTGGCAATGGATATACAGTTAGTCTGGCAAAGTTCCACCCAACTTGGACTCCAGGAACTTCACTCTTTGCCTTCTGCATTGCATGAAAGACTCGTCTTCTTGGAAAAGCTATGGCAGGATTGTTAAGAGGACAGGATGCTTTGAATGTTGATAGGGACCTCATAATAAATAAAACTGGACTCATTTTATGCTAGCTTGTAATATCAGATGATTACAGTATGGAATGATTGTGATTTGCAGGTTCAATTTTGTCTAATGGCTGATAAAATATTGATTTTACTTTGAAAGTATGGCTACAGAACAACAGCAATTCGCATTTAGAACTACATTAAATTGTCAACCAATAATAAATTTTTCTCATAAAATTATTAAAAAACATTTTACTTTGGAGTCATTGCATGCGATGATGAAAGTAGAGTTCGAATCCGAGAAGAACCTTTTTTTTTTTCTAATAAAGGAGTGTCAGTAGCAAATATACGGTCCTACTAAGTTGTTACGAGCCTCTATAGTCAAACCTATTAATTTGGTGTTTTATATTTTTATGGAATATTAAAAATAAAAAAAATTTAGGACAATATTATCCTTTTAATATTTTATTATTATTTTAGACAAAAAAAATTTCCTAAATAGGAATAAACAATATCAAATTTTAAACTCAACCTGCTCCATTGACAAAGAAAGCATTAGCAACGACCATTTAATAATGATACCAGACAGGGTCCAAGTTTACTCCTTCGCTGCCGCTTTAAATAATTGGTAAAGAAAGAATCAGAGTTTGTGCACTCATTCCAATCTGTCACTTCAAAGACCAATGGTGATGCTGCTAATTTTGGGTTCATCCCATGAAGCGCGAAATAACAAAACTAGTAGCAGATGGACTCTACAGAGAAGCTCTCTGCTTATACTCTCAACACCACTCTTCCTCTCTACGTCCCAACAAATTCACCTTCCCTTCTCTCCTCAAGGCCTGTGGCAAGCTCAAAGCAGCCCCTCAGGGCCAAATGCTGCACACCCATATCATCAAAACCGGTTTTGGCATAGATATCTACACCTCTACAGCTCTCACAGACATGTACGCGAAACTTCATTGCTTAGAAGATGCCCTCAAGGTGTTCACTGAAATTCCTGAACCAAACGTGGCTTCGCTCAATGTTGCGATTTCTGGGTTTTTGCAAAATGGGTATTACAATGAAGCCTTGAGGGTCTTCACACTCGTTCGCACTTTCGGGCCCAGTACAGTTTCTATAGCTAGTTTCTTGTCTGCGTGTGAAAGTGTCAAACATGGCCTTCAAGTACATTGTTTGGCACTTAAATTGGGAGTTGAGACGGAAGTGTATGTTGGGACATCACTTGTAAGCATGTATTGTAATTGTGCAGAGTTGGTTTATGCGGCCAAGGTGTTTGAAATGGTGTCTGATAGGAATGTGGTCAGCTATAATGCATATATTTCAGGGCTTTTGCGAAATGGAATTCCTCGGGTGGTCTTGGATGTCTTCAAGGACATGAGGGGATTTTCAGGTGAAGTTCCCAATTCGGTGACTTTCATTTCTGTTATCTCTGCATGTTCGGATCTTCATTATCTTCGTTTTGGCAGACAGGTTCATGGACTTGTCGCCAAATACAATATGGGTTTGGATACTATGGTAGGAACTGCATTGGTCGATATGTATTCCAAGTGTGCTTGTTGGCAATGGGCCTATGACATTTTCAATGAACTAAATGGCAACAGGAACTTGATAACATGGAATTCAATGATTGTGGGAATGATGTCAAATGGACAAAGCAACAATGCCATTGAGCTCTTCGCACAGTTAGAATCTGAAGGACTAGAACCAGATTCTGCAACGTGGAATTCAATGATTAGTGGGTTCTCACAACAAGGGAGGGAGGTTGAAGCTATCATATTCTTCAAAAAAATGCAGTCAGCTGGCGCAATGCCAAGTCTGAAATCTATCACAAGTCTTCTACCAGCTTGCTCGGCTTTGTCTGCTCTGCGGTGTGGAAAAGAGATTCATGGACACACTATTAGAACTGATATCTGTAGGGATGAATTCATCTCTACTGCACTCATTGACATGTACATGAAGTGTGGGCAATCATCTTGGGCACGCAAAATTTTTGATCAGTTTGAGATAAAGACCAGTGATCCTGCAATCTGGAATGCATTGATTTCTGGGTATGGAAGAAATGGAGAAAATGAAACTGCTTTTAAAATTTTTTATCAGATGGTGGAAGAGAAGGTACAACCAAATTCAGCAACTTTCAATATCATTTTATCAGTGTGCAGTCACACCGGTCAGGTTGAAAAGGGATGGCAAGTCTTTAGGATGATGAACAGAGATTATCACTTAAGCCCAGCTCCTCAACATTTTAGTTGCATGGTTGACCTCTTGGGTAGGTCTGGCCACCTCAACGAAGCTTGGGAACTATTACAACAAATACCCAAGCCTTCTGCTTCTGTTTTTGCTTCTTTACTTGGTGCTTGTAGGTGTCATTCGGATTCCAAGCTGGGAGATGAAGTGGCTGAAAAGCTTTTAGAGTTAGAACCAGAGAACCCGACTCCATATGTGGATTTGTCCAACATTTATGCTGAACAGGGGAGGTGGAAGGATGTGGAAATGGTTAGAGAGATGATGAATGATAGGAAATTGAAGAAGCTCCCTGGCTTAAGTTTGATAAGAGTAACATAAAGGAACTGCATATACATAAAACACTGATAAAACAAACTTGACTGATTTTCTTGTCCTGAGCCAGAATTGGGTCATTTGTGAGAACTCATGAAGTTTTACAGATTTTGATAACAAGTGCCACTGATTCTGCAATTCTTGCACTGCAAATATAAAGTAGTTATCAAAATGGTGAAAAGCTAAGAAGCCAACAACTTCATAGTCCTCAAGTCGTGTGAACTGACTTGGATGCAAGACTCTGGATCATGTATTGGTGTGACAACCTATAAGTACTGTGGGTTGTTGAGGCAATGGTGTTCATGAAATCTATCGCTAAGGATCATGTGAATACAGGTCAAGTTAAACTATCAAATGTAATTTTTAAGGAAGAAGGAGATGGTCTCAAATGAGTGATGAATTTTACTTGTGTGAGCTTCTCCAGCAACAAAGTGTATTTAACGATTGTTTGGAAATGAAAACCTAACTTTGATTATTTTATATAACAATGATCATGATGTTTTGCATTAGTTGATGTTATTGTTCTTTGCACAGCAAGATCATTATAATAAGAATTTGAGATATAAGATCACAAAGATCGGAGAAATTTATAATTGAGAGGATGAAAGTCCAAGAAACCAATGACATAAATTGTGAAACTGTACAGGTGGTCACTTGCTCGTGGAAAATTTGCCTTTCATTCTACCTGAAATTGGAGAAAAGCTCAGGTCTGAGCAACAAGTATTTAATGTTACTAATGCTAACAATTATTTTCCTTTTAACCCCTGGACAGCTGGAAGACCTCCTATTTGGGGTTATTTTTTAGTTATTTATTTATTTGCTTAAAAGCTTCCATAATCAGTTTGTTGCCTGGATACTAATGACCTGACCAACACAGAGGAGCTCTCTTGCAACTTAATATCTGATGGTTAGTCAGAAGAAGAGTAATTTGAGGTATTTGTGAAAATCCCACCTCAGACATGAAAGGAAGTCCCAGAGTAAAAGTATTTGTGACAATCCCACCTCATTTAGGATGTGCAGAAATGCAATCAAACAAATCCCTTTATTTGCATCCCTCAAGACCCTGAATAACTGCAGATTGAGTAACTGGGGCTCATCCCTTTATTTGCATCCCTCAAGATCCTGAATACCGGACCAAGCAGAAGGTTCATGGAGTTAAGCTTTTCCCTGGAAAAAGAAGAATACTTGCATATTACTGAACTTAAGCCCCCTAAAGCAATCAGTAATATTGTTTGTAATTCAGAAATTAAATACCCTTTTGAGGATAGCAAAATCCCTTGAAGCTCCCCCATCAAGATCCAATGTGGGACAAGTTAAGGACAACAAAATCCCTTGAAGCTACCCGTCAAGATCCGATGTGGGACAAGTTAGCCCTTCTAACATTTTTCCTCACCTGAACTCGCAATACTTTTGTTGCAATTGGGCCACCCTGCCCACCCGAAGTGCACCCAGCCTCTTCCAAGCCGCGCACTCTACGTGATACTAGATCAATGACTGAATTTAGTTCTGATACCAAATGTATCGGGTCGGACGCTTGTCCTCTAATAAAAAAAGACTAAGATATTGGATAGTGCTATGGGCCACCCTGCCCACCCGAAGTGCACCCAGCCTCTTCCAAGTCGCGCACTTGACGTGACACCAGATCAAGGATTGAGTTTAGTTCTGATACCAAATGTATCGGGTTGAATGCTTGTCTTCTAATAAAAAAAGACTAAGATATTGGATAGTGCTACATATTCATCCTTATATATCCAAGTCTTTCTCCATTCAGATCCGATATGAGACAAGTTAGCCCTCTAACATTAGGTCAAAGTTATAGAATGTGACTGGCAGCAGCTTATGAGTTTTTGATTGACCTGTCGTTATAGTACAGTCCGAGGTTAAACTTGGTGATGCTCTTGGTATGCAGCCATAGGAGTGTGAAAAGCCAAGATGGGATTTTTACATGCCTGTTGTAACTAACAATTGTCGTGTTATACCAACTGGTTTGTATAGAAACCCTTAAGACTGACTTTGTAAGAGCAATTGGAATTGCATATTTTTACAGATGATTATGGTATTGCTTAATATGGACACTTCCAAAAATTATGACAAAATCTTATAAGCATAAAAAAAATTAGCCTTCAAATAATTTGAAAAATCCTTGTAGCCAGTTTTGCTACATAATACCTAATATCTTTCATATTCATCTTGTAGACCTTCACCACTCTTTTAACATAAAAAATGCCGTGAAACCCAAGCTTTTTAAATTTAAAAATCTACATGGACATGGCAGAGTAAGCATAAAAATCTTAGTGAGGATCAAGACTGAGAATGCATTATATATAAACACACACACACGCACAAATAACACATTTAATGCAAATATAAATATAGGATTTCCTTGCTTCTAAGATTTTGTATTATCATTCCAAAACTCTGTAAAGAACAACTTTGATTCAATTTCAGCCATTTGATTATCTCATACTGTTCTTAATTATATACTCATAAAATTTAATAAATAAGGGGGAGAGTCCACTAATAAAATAAAAATAAAAATAAATTAAGAAAAAAAAAAAACCTTTTTCTCCTCTGACATGACCAATCACACCTTGCCATGGCACTACAAATTAATCTTGAAAATTTCCAATGGAATGGCTTAGATATTATTGTTGCAATGACATTTTTAAGAGGAGGCATACATGTGTTGATAGAGTTTGAAATTTCCAATGGAGTGGATTAGATATTTCTTCCTTTTAAGTGATGCAACTTATTGTGGTTGGTTAAATGCCATAAAATCACACTCCACAGCCCATCAATTAACTTGAGACATACATATCAACATAGCTTGCCAACTACCTGATTTTGAAATAGAAATTTTAAACATGATTTTGAAATATTTGCGCCTTACAACCTTCTAGAGAGGAAAATCATTGTTTAAATAATCTGATAAGGAACCAATCAACTATTTTTTTTTTGGCTACGTTTGCTGAATTATTGATATTTTTTATAGCTATGTTTACTCAACGAGCAAAGTACAAATTTTGCCACCACCAGAGCTTTATCAAATTTATCTTATGTTTATAAATAAACTATATACAAAGTATATGAAAAAAAATGCCACGAGTGTTAGGTGTTGAATTTTTAATTTAATGTTAGTGTTGTAATAAGATGTGATATGGTGCATGCATAGTGATATAGGCGGATTTTGTTTGATTTTTTAAACTTAAAATTCGTTTTAGCGCGTGATTTACTTTATATTTAAAATGCATTAAATGGCACTAGAGGTAAAAGTGCACGTTTGAATTCTATGTTATAATATAATATATGCATGTGTGATGTAGCGTGTGGTTTACTGTCTATTTAAAATGCATTACATGGCACCGGAGGTAAAAGAGCACGTGTTTGAATCCTATGTTATAGGAGTAATGTATTCATGTAGTGTAAAAAATTTCTGACATACTTAAAGCATGTTTTAATATATTTGTTTTAAGTTTTAACATAATTAAAATTTATAACAAATGTGTTCAAATACGTTTTAACAATCTCTTTTCAACATTATTAATTTTAATTTCAAGACATTTAAATTGAATTTCAACACCTTCTTCGTTGAAATCTAAAACAAATGAATTTAAATGCGTTGAAAATTCCTGTGTGGTAGAGAGGATCCTAGTAGACAGGAGTGGCGCCCGCCTGTCTCTTTGGTATCCACACGAAAAAGGATTAGAATCCTGGAGCATCTATCTTCTCTGCATCCCATTCCCTTCCATCACCGAGCATTCCTTCTCTGTCTCTCTCTCAATTCATATAAAATGTCGTCACTTTTTTCCTCCTTCAGAGTTTTGGTCCCTCAGTGGAGGCACAACAGAAAAGTCCGTTTCTTGATTTTCCTTCACTCCAAAAGAAAGATCACCTTCCTTCCATCCCAAATCTCGTTATCATTGAACGATGATGATTCAGTTTCAACGCCTCCTAACTCAAGCCAGGCAATTATTCTCTCTCTCTCTCTCTCTCTCTCTCTCTCTCTCTCTCTCTCTATATATATATATATATATATATGCATGGATGTATATACACATTTAGTTTTCTCGTCTGAGTTGGGTGTTTTGTGCACCTCTAGGAAATTGGATAGGATTTGGGAATTTCTATGAAATTCATCTACATTTGTGTGTTTTTTTTCCAATCAATGATTATCTTTTCCCTAAATTGTTACTAACAACTGTTTTATGTCTTTCATTGACAGGTTGGTTATGATCCTTCAGAGGACCTCTTTGGGCTTACAGCCGATTTACAGCCAAGGTTTCAGCTCTCTCACTCTCGTGCCGTCTCTCTTATCTATTTACATACATGCATATAAGTTTGAGATTTGAAGATATAGAAAATGGTTGTTTGTATCATGTACTCTACGGGTGACCGTAGTTGGCGTTTTTCTAGATTCATTACAATTTACACACATTTATTGTGAACTTACATTTATGGCCTAGAAAGCTCAATTGAGATAATATTCTGATTGATATTTCAATTTTAAAGTTGAGATTTGTTATTGGGCATTGTACAAGTTGATACATTTATGATAAAGAACTTGTTTGACATAGCTGTAGCTTACCAGTAAGTGATTAGTAATAGGTGAATGTGGAAGAAATGATTAGTGATGAGCTGGAGATAACTATTTGGCATGAGAGTTCGAAAGTGTTGCTGTGGTCACTAGTGATTATTTTGACTCATTAGCAGACTAGCTGTTAAAAAAGAAACACAGTGCAATATCTTAAAAGGAAACCCTTGATCATATGTAATTGCAGAAACTTTGAAAAATGACACATACATGAAATTTTGCTGCAGGTCGCCCTTGGTCATAGTGCATGTTGCTCATTCTCATTGATTGTATTTGTTGCAAATGCAGCTAAATGGCAATTCCATTGTTAATTGCACTAATTGGTGGAGAATGATAGGGAGGAGAGAACATCAATTGTGAGAGAAATGGGAGGGGGAACTCTTATGTGCCTTATGTAGGGACACGCGTGGTATAGTGACTATGGTCTAGCTTTAAAGAGGGCATAACTGGAATCCTAAAATGATTCAATAAAGTTCTGGTTGATTTTAAGTTCAGCGGCACCTTCTGAGTTACTTTGCCAAAATGTGGTTTTTTAACTTATTTTAAGCTGCTTATCAACACCTTAACGATCTTAAAAACAACTTATGATAAGCAAGTTCAAAAGTTGCAGTACATAAGATGTAATAAAGATGGCTCAACTATTCTTGTTATGTTCTCAGTGATGCTGACACAGTGGCTCAATTGTATTTTATTTGTTTTCCTATGCACAATGACGGTGTGACATATTCTATTGTCATTTTAATTCAGGAATAAAATTTCTGGTGCACCCAAGCCAAGATCCTGGTTTGGTCCTAACGGCCAGTACATCAGAGAGTTACCTTGCCCAAGTTGCAGGGGAAGGGGTTATACTCCATGTACAGAATGTGGAATAGAGAGATCTAGATTAGATTGTACAGAGTGTAATGGAAAGGTAAATGATCTTGCTCATCTCGTATCTCAAATTCCACATAGATAATTAATTTAACTAGTATCTTTCACCTGACTGCTTGACTGATACTTGTCATATAATCAATGGAGGTACTTTCCCTGGTCAATCTTTGTTGTACTAATAGATTTATCCTCATACTCATGTTTTTTCTTTCCTTAATCTTCAACTTTAACAGGGTATAAGGACTTGTCATCAGTGCTTTGGAGAGTGTGTTATATGGGAAGAGTCAATTGATGAACGGCCGTGGGAGAAAGCCCGCTCCAGGTATGTAACTGTTTCACATACTGCTTTAATGTTTAATATACCAAACTTATTTTTTGTGTGCTTTTGGTTTTTTTTCTTTTTTCTTTTTTTCCTTTTCCTCTTTTTGGTTCGACGTATTGCTGACCCCTATAACTAAGAAACACTCAAACGAGAATACAACGCTGCTGATACATCGGCAAAAGAAGCTTGCCAATAGCTAGAGGAGGGTCAGGAAAAACTGAAGCCAATTTGGTCATTAACTTCATGTTATATATTCGTACCCTTCATATTATGTTTTTATCACCTGGCATCAGAACCTATAATTATATAATCATTAACTCTATACTTTTTATCACTTGTAGACTGGAAGATAAATCAAGTAATGTGCCAGTAAACAAAAGAAAGAAAGAAAAGAGAAACTTTAAAGACAAAGCTTCTCTAGTCTTTTCTCTCAGTATATATATAGGGTTAACACAGTTATTATTATTAACTATTGGGTGGACAGGATTTATTAATTTATGTAAAATTAATTTGTGAATTGGGTTTGGAATTCCCCTGTCAGACAATTCACATAGCAGAAAACCTGGGTCTTGAGAGAATTATGTTCATAATTGAGTTTTTACTTATTTTATTTACTTTTAGTGCTCATAACCTTGGGACATAGGAATGGATCAGACTCTTTTTCAGGTTATTCATCCACATAAGTTTCCTTAATAATAGTATTCCTAAGAAACTCTTTTTAGCTTATGCCACTCCTTTTTATTAAGGATGTTTTTTTTTCACTTTTTAGAAGTTCTTACAATTTATAGAACTATGCAAGTTATAGAATTGCTCAATGATTGTTTCTTTGTGTTTTACACTTCATTTAATGGATGCGGGTACTTTTTAATGTTTATATGCTTTTTTATTCATTTAAATGAATATACCTTTTCAGTTCTCCGTTTAAAGTAAAGGAAGATGATGAAGTAGACAACCTAGACATAAAGCTGGATGTGAGGCAAAAATCAAAGCGTGTATACCAATCTCCATCTCCTGAAGTTGGTTTAAAGATAAGCAGATCATTAAAAGTTAGTTTTTGTATCAATATTTGTTGCATTTAACACGTGAATTTGTTCTGTTAGATAATATAGTTTATATGTTCTTTATTTTCAACCTATACTGATGATTTCTGATTTTTCATTTTGGTACTTTTTATTTTAATATAGGAAGATGCTGAAATACCAAATTGCAGTAAAAATGCAATGTCAATTTAAGAATATATATATGCCAATGGAATATCAATGAGATGGGAATTAGACCCTTGAGGCTTTTTTTTTTTTTTAGTAATCATTCAAATCCAAGATGTTGAGTAATTATAGAGTTTCTCCATTTTCAGGATATCCAGTCTCTAATAACCCACGCAATTAAGTATTCTATGACGTTTATTTTTTCTCATATTTTCTTGAACAAAAACATTTCAAGTTTCTGTATGGATGATCTTTGTGGTGTTGAGGTTTTACAGTTTGCAAATTCAAAATAGTTTCTGTTACTTCAGTGAAGATCATTTTTATTGATTGTCATAAATTCATTACTTTTTTTCGAATAAATTAATTATATTAACCTTATCATGAATTTTAATCTTTCTTGTTTAGTTGGATGATTGCAGAGCCTCAATGCCAGAACTGGACTCTTTAGTAAGAGAATGAAGATTATCCATCGCAATCCTATGCTTCACGCACAAAGAGTGGCTGCAATCAAGGTCCGAATTGTGAAGAACTTTTATTCTCTGAATTATGGGATTTCTAATTTGATTATATATTTATAGAAAAATAAGAATCCGGACTTAGTGTCATATTAGATGATGGTTTATATACGCGCTTCACTTCTTTCAGTTTAGAAGGTTTATGAATTATAAGAAGATGGTCAAACAAATATTATCTTCTGGAAACCTTTATTTTTATTTTTATTTTTCTTGGAGGTTTACTGCAGGGTGGTAACATGCATATTTATAATGTTCTGTTTTTCTGATTATTTGTGTTTCAAAAGTAAGAGCATGTAACTTTTGTTTGGTAACTGAAAGTATTAAGCATCACTAACGAATGTGTATGAAGCTTGCATCATTTCTCAAAAGCTTGGTAGTTTGCGCGTATATGTAAAATAGTCAGGAAGAAAAGTAATCAATGCACAATAATTTAGTGCAACTTAAACATGAAGGTCAGATTTAAAGTACTATATTTTATGCAGAAAGCTAAAGGGACTGCTGCTGCAAGGGAGCACGCTTCTGAAACTATGAAAGCTTTCTTTCGTGATCCAGAGAACCGTCGTAGGAGAAGTATTGCCATGAAAGGTCTGTTTACATACTATTATAGATGCAGCTCTCAGTGACAGCTTTCGTTTACTTCATAGGAATATTTTTGCATGATGCAATATTTTATTGGTTCATTTATTGTGTTGGTGTGCTGCCAGGATTTTGAACCATACTTGGTACTGCCTTGCTCAGCCCCTTAAGTTTTCATGCCCTGTTTCATCTTGTTGGCGAACAATATTCTTCTGTGTGCACGTCAATTTTATATAATAAGATTTATTTATTATAATCCATCATCCGGATCTTTTCCTAAAGCTTCAGTAATATAAAATACGATTAGTGCTTGATTTAATTTGTGACAAGACCTTTTCAATGAGGCCATATTAGACTGCTCTCCACATTTATTGAAAGATGAAAAACACTGGTGGTTTTCTTTTCACATGAATTATCATGCAAATATTGTTCAAATGAACAATTACTGTTGTCGTGAGTGCAACAGTAAAATTGTAGATGACTGATATCTCTTTAGCCACACAAATTTGACTGCTACCAAGTTCTTGATCAAGATTACAGATTTGTTAAACATCACTCAAATTTCTCTTTCTCATGCAGGAGTAAAATTTTATTGCAGAAATTGTGGACGTGAAGGGCATAGAAGGCATTACTGCCCAGAACTTCAGGATAGACGGTTCAGATGCCAGTTATGTGGGGAGAAGGGGCATAACAAAAGAACCTGTTGGAAGTCAAAATCAAATGAATCAAAAAGCAATGTCCCAAGGCATCACAGTTGCAGGATATGTGGTCAAAGCGGTCATAATCGCAGGACATGTCCCCAGCTCCAAGGCACTAGAGTAAAATTAGATGTTGTTGAAACTTGGAAAGGTCTTATTGTCTCTAAAAGTAGGACCTATACCTGCCGGCTTTGCCATGAAAAAGGGCACAATATCAGGACATGTCCTACTAGAAAGAGAGAACCCATTCAACATTAGTGCTGAAAAACCAGATCATCTCCAAGTACTTGCTATGTTTTTTCCTTTAATTATTCACCCTCTTATTTTCCCCATGTCACAGTGATTTGATAGTGGATTTGGACCATATAATGTATGTTCAATTTTTGTTATGGAGGACAGAGAAAGGGCACCTATTGTCAACGAGAAATTAGGAAGGAAGAGGCCTTTTGGTGTCCCACTGTCCCCTCTAGTCAAGAATTCAGGCCTCACAATGACTATCCAATATGCTTTTACCTTGTGCCTCTCTTCATTCGTTGTTTGATATTGTGGCCTTTTAGGCTAGAGGAATCACACCGATCCATCCTGGCTAAACTCTACTGTGGTGACGATGCTCTAGGGGTAGCACGACACCAGGGTGATGCTTTTCTTTTCATAAAAATTAAAATGAAACTGTTTTTGTTGAAAATTAAATTTGAATAAATTAATTTTTTATTATCTTAGTGGTTGTTATGGTGTTAGTGGAGCTAATATTGTGCTAGTGGAAGACATGGGAAAGTTGTGAAGGTGCTAATGGAAGTCATGGGTAAGTTGTGTTAGTTGAGTGGAAGACATGGGAGTTCATGTTATGTTAGTGGGTGTAATGGCATATACATATAGGTTTTACATAATTGTTTTGAAGCTTATATAATGCTATGTTTTCTACCAAAAATTTGTGAGAAATAAAGTATTTTTTAAGAGTTCTTTCCTTCATTTTTCTCTTCCAATTTTATTATTGTGTAGGTGTGAATTAGCCACAATTTTCAACAGATTTGACATTGATTAATGAAATGGGAATCAGAATTTGATTCTACTAGTGGCCTGGTACTATGTTGGCATATACTGTCTTGAAAGTAAATGATACCACTTGCTTCTTTGTTGATCTGAATAGGGCTCAACAAACTGTGGTGAGTTCCTGTCTGTTCATCTTGATTCTTCTAAAATTTTGAAACTAGAAACCCAGAATGTACCACCCTCAACCCTATACAGATTGATTTAACATTTTAACCTTCGAAAACTGGTGTGTGCTGTTAAGAAGCCCCATAATAATGCAAGTGCAATTTTCAGATAATTTTCCTGAGGCTCGTTCAATTTTCCTTACCATAGATATATAAAAAAGAAACTTACACAATACAGACTTTGCAATTTGGGATTCATTTGGAAGAAGTGTTTAAGGAATAAATTTTAATTCATCAGTTAAATACCTTGATTCAAAATTTTTGTCCAAAGTTGCAAACAATGTACTCTGCTAATCTGGGAATGTTAAAAGTCTCTGCTTTTCTAATCCATTCATCTTAAAATTCTTATACACTTGAAGATTCTCCAAGTTCAGGATATACAAATAAAATCTTAACCAAGGGTCACATTCTTTAATATATCCATTCTTTTGTTGGACTGAATTTTTTTTTTGAAACAGATCAGTTTATTTCAGACATGAGTACAGATTTTGCGTAACCCAAGGTTAGTTCACTTCTCTGTCTTCTACTGCTAAACAAGAGACTACCTCTCCTCATCTGTTTCTGAGTACCAGTCATTACCCTTGTAAAGAGTTACAATTGTTAGCTAATGGATGGAAGAAGGCATGTTTATGGCATCATTCCAGAGGGACTTATGCGCTGTTCGATTGTACAATGGAGACACATTCTCCTCCCCTGACTCCAAGCCAGGCAACTTGTCACCATTGGAAGAGCACACATATGGTAAACTGCCAGTTCCGGCATAAAAGATCCCTCCAAACTCATCATCAGTGCCACCCCGGAATTTTTTCTTTGTGTCATATTCCTCGGCTTCTTCGTCAGTGACATTCGAATTCTTTTCAACCAGTTCTCTGAACATAGAAGATCTAAGGAGGAGGCCAAGTGCAGTTGGAGAAGACGATGACGACTTGGTGCGAGGACTAAGGGGCATCTTCCTTTCATCAACTTCTTGTTTCAGAGGAATAGCAAAGTCTCTCATGGTGTAAGAACTAGAATACAAGGGAAATTCAGTTTCCTCTCTTGGAATGTAGTTAGAAGAGGTATGTACAAGCTGAGACTCCATGTTTTGCTTTGGATCCGGAAAGCCAAGTGAATTGTCACCCGGTCTTAGCCATCTGATATATGTGCTCAAGTCAAAGTTGGTTACTGCATTCACCCCCCTGTATTCAATTGCTGCAATATCATAAGCTCTAGCAGCCTCTTCTTGAGTGCCTAAAAGCAAAAGAACAAGTCCTTTATGAGATACATGGACCTCTTTAATCTGATGTGAATGGGGTGATACATACACTCTTATATATATCACAAGAAGAAAAACATCACAGGTTCAAACTCACTGTATGTACCAAGGTAGAGATATTTGTTTCCGAACACCCTCCCTATCCGCGCCTCCCATCTACCATTGTGATGGTGCCTGCAGGTCAACCAGAATCACAACCTCAGAGTAAGCAGTTTAATCTTTAGCAATGACAGTGTAATGGTAAAATATAGATGTCGAAAACTTCTGATACCTTGCAACTCCTCTGTACTTTGATACCCCTCTAGAGAAACCACTGCTTCTCCTATAATAATCAAAGAGATATCCAATTTATTTTGGATTAAATCAAAGCTTGTATTAAGGGGTAGACTAGTGAGTGATCCTAGTGTTAACTTACCTTCTCAGTGAGGCCAGGTACTCCTCTTTTGTTATGTTCTGCATTATCTCAATCTCAGTCTCATAATCAGATACCTATGGAAAGAGAAATCATAGAAATGTTCCATAATAAGATTAAATTAGATTTTATCCATGAATTAATCCAACAAACACTGTTAAAAGTAATAAAATCAGAAAACATACTTGGAAATTTGTGAAAGTTGTTGGTCCCCAATACTTGATCGCAGCCAAATCATATGCTCTTGCTGCTGATTCTTCTTCATCATATGCTCCTGATGAGTTAGCAATGAAACAAGGTTAGTATATATTTTATATTTAGATTATCAAAAGTAATATTTGTTTGAATTAGTGCTTGAGTTACTCACCAAGGTAGACTGATACATGCCAACAATTGTGTCCATTTGGAAGATCAAATGACAGAACAACAAAGAAGCAAATGATTAATCAAGAATAGTTCAATATGAAATTAAAGCAGTTGTTACAAAACTAATGATTTTTATATCTATCTACCTTGCTTTCCCTTCTTCCTCTGTGTTGCATTCCAGGACCCTTTGTCCCATAAATGAGCTTCATATCGCCCTGTCCATCGATGTCTGTGAAGGAAAACACAGTTAATTTCATTTCAACATGATGTAACATAGAGCATAAAAACCGAAAATCTTTGCTATATCAGACCTGCTGACTCCTCGAAATCTTGAACTTCTCTTCACAGTAGTTGTAGTAGTGGACTGATTCTGAGGCTGCAACTGGTTTTGTTCTCCTGGATTTTCCGCGCAGCCAAGTGTAACCGCTGAAGGATCTCTTCTTCGTCTCTTGGCACACTTGATCACAGGAACATCACCTTCCACAACGCACAAGCGACGCCTTCCTGGGCTTACTTCAGATTTCACAATGGCCAACTCCATCACTAATTTTCCTGAGTATGAAACAGCAAGAGACAATGGTTTGAATGCTTGGTAATATAATTAAGAGACTCTAACCAAGTATATTTATATATGTATGATTTCTTGTTTTTCATTTGTTTTGTTTTTGTTGTAAAAAGCTGCTACAGTAGAACAAAGACAAAGCTGGTCGATGATTTCAGTATATTCAAACTGTCTCCTTATGATTTTAGATCATGTATAGCCAGTTAAGGGGGAGGACACAGTTCAAGCTCTATGATTTTATATCATGTAAATTTCACCACGTAAGAGATCTCTGCAGTTAGAATTGGGAGCATTCATCGGTATTATCAAGGTTCTGTGTCCTGACAAAATTCTTAAAAGTTTCATTTCAAGCCATTCCACAACTTATATACCCAAAGTCAATCCTAACACAATTTATTTGCACAAATTTTTTTAAAAAAGAAAAGTTGTTGAATGGATCTTCCCAAGCAGTGTTTTCACCCAAGCTTCATGCAAATGTTACATGCAGTTTCAATTAGTCACGTGGCTAACACACTAACCACTTCGGCTCTCGCCATTGCAAAGTCCAGGATGGATCATATGCACGCAGTCTTACCTGACACGGAAAGACTATTTTTTTGTTTCAAACTCATGACCGAGAGGTCGCGATCCGGTACTTTCTTAGTCCGCAAAGGGGGCAAAGTGGGTATTGTGTTAGTTTTTTTTGTCAATGTTACCTGAGTAAAAGCTTGGGCGGACAAGAGTGACGATGTGGTTTGGAGTTTGAATTTATACAATCACTTTCTTCAAAATAATGTTAAAAAGTAAAAATTGCCTCTTGTTTTCTCATCCCCAACACTCCGCAAATGTGTTTTGACCAAAAGCTCTATGGTTTCAATGAGTATTGCACTAGTCTGTGAAAAAATTAAAAACAGAAAAAAATGTACTCAACTTGAGTAAGAGATCGAATTGCAGGACTCTAGCTAGCTTACACCAGTCAGAAACAATATTTTGTATCCAATATAGACAAAAGAGGAGAATAAACCAAGTGGTGTAATCTATGAATGACTGAAGTGGACAAAGTGATATTATATCAGATGTGAGAGTGAGACAAATCAAAGTTGGCTTATCCAGGTTGAGAGAAGCTCTATAATATTTCAGGGTTTTTGTTTTCTGGTATAAGGATAAAAAAAACAAACATGTTGTTTGTGCTCTTACGCGACAAATTGGTCTTGTCTTTCACCAGTTGTGGTTTAGCCTTTTCTTTGGATTCTTCGTCCAGTGGGAGTTGGTGTTTGAAGGTTATTTGGATGTGTATTGAGACTTTAGTTGCTCTCTTTGCGGGAAAATGGAGTTTCTGTTTTCCCCAGGAGATCTTGTGACGGTCTTACCAATGGAATCATGTCTTATACTACTCTAGATAGAGATGAAGCTTAAAGTTGGTTTTGTTCTTTTCGCTCCACATTATATATATATATATATCTTCTCCCTCTGATGTGAAGAGCTTGACCAGTAATTTGAGGGATGTCTTGACTCTACAAGTTTACTTTTTATTGTAAATATTTGCGAACAAATTCACACTTTTTGACAAGGGTTGGACTAAAAAGACCATTATTCAGTCCTGCCATGTCAATATTGTGTTTGGATTGAGGAAAGTGGAAAAAGAGAAAATAAAGGAAAAATTAAATAGAAGTTATGTTTGGTATAGCGGGAGGGAAAAGAAAATAAATAATAATACTAGTTATGAAAAATATTTTTAAAAAAAATGTGGAAATTTTTTATTTATCCTTTAATATTGTAATTTTTTATTTCAAAAATTCATTGAAAAACATTGAATATTATTATCCTCTAAGAAATTATTCAAACAATATTACACTATTAGAGAATAAAAAAATTTCTTTAGACAAAATTAAAGATGAACATTAACTTTCAATAAATTGCAAAAATAAACAATTATAAATTATAAAGGATAAAGTTGAAAGTTTGGGAGATTTAAAATTAACATAAAGTATTTATCAAAGTGTATGAATTAATAGTATTATTGAAATTTGATAACATGATCATTCAAAGAAAAAAAGTAACATTTATTGATTTTTTTTATTGTAAAGATATTGGCCCGCTTGTTTTTTTTTTTTTTTATGCATTTTCTTCCCCTTTTTACATTTAGAGGGGTATTTTTGTCAGAATCACTCCCTTGTGAGGTTTTCATTAGTTGAGGGAGGTTTTTGGCTCCAAAAAAATAAATGAGGGAGGGTTTTTTGGCCAATGAGAGTCGATGGACCTTTCTTCTTCTATTTTTTTTTTTGCAATTTAGCCAAAAAAAAATATTTTTTCATATTTAATGTGCCCTCAAATAAATTACTGAACCCATCACAGTTAGGGGCAAATGCACACACGAGTGGGGGCATCCACCCCACTGATTTTTGTTATTTACATTAGATGCTTAAAAATTTTAATAATGACCCTACTGATTTTTTTGTAAAGCTCCTCTAAATATGCTTGGCCACACGGCCCATAATAAATTGTCTCCACTCATTTTTCTTGTCTTGTTTTTTTTTAAACGGTAAAAAATCATTTATAGTGTATATTTTGAACACATTTTATTTCTAAATCGCCCACCGTGGGGCTCGAACCCACGACCACAAGGTTAAGAGCCTTGCGCTCTACCAACTGAGCTAAACGGGCTAGTTTCTTCTATTTCACTTTGTTATACAAGTTTTTCAAAAATTATAAAATTGCACCCTCAAAAATTTCAAAATCTTGAGTCTTAGAAAAATATTTATAATTTAGTGACTGAAAAATGACTTTTACACCACATTATTGTATTCTTTCTTTTATTTTGTTTTGTTTTGTTTTTTTAAAATGGCATAATTATCCTTTCAAAAGTAGGGGTGACAAAATTGAACATGACATAAGTTAAATATATTTGAGTTTGAATTAAATCGACACGTTTAATTAATAAACGGGTTGACACAAAGACGACATGCAAAAAATGTGTTGGATTTGGGTATAAATTGTTTAATCCGCGACACAATTACGACATTAATTATTAATATATTCTAGTTTTATTAAAACTTATATATACATATATTTATATATATATTGCAATTATGATATTGTTATGATGTCTTTTCAATTGTTGAATCATCTGAGTATGTTTTTGGAGTTCATATATAGATACAAAATTTATAATATAGTTTGATTTTATGACTTATGTACTTTATTTTTTATATGATCTTCAAACAAATTTTTAGGAGATGGAGAAACTCATATCATATAAGTTAAATGAGTTAAAAATATTATTAAATGAGTCGTGTCATTATATGATATGTTTATTAAACAGGTTACACGGCTCCATACGTGTAACACGTTTAATAAATGAGTCGAGTTAGAGTAGAACTGTTTAGCATAATACTCATAAATTGACACGATATAGGAACATGAATTCCCAACCCTATTCCAAAGCACTCTCACCTCCAAATTTTATTTTTCTTTTTAAAAAAAAAAAAACACTAACACTTTACTAGGTAATTGTTCCTTTTCAAGTGAATTTCAAATGTTGTTTAATTATAAATAAAAATGTTCCTTTTCAAGTGGATTGCAATAGTCTAAAGTAGAGTTCGAATATTAAACTACATTGATCAAAATAAATAAATAAATAAATATATATATATATATATATATATATATATGTTAACTACTCTTTGGTGAGTAGGAGCAATCTACTCAATTTTAATTATAGCCTTAGGATTTAATTTTAAAGCTATTAATTCAACAAGACTTCTTTACCTTTATTTTAAGAAAATTACTAATATTTGAACATTATTAATGTGAAATGACAAGAATGGACATTCCTTAAAGAAAGAAAAAGTTTCATACTCGGGTATTAATACCATATATATATATAGACATATATATATATATATATATATATATATATCTTGTTCAAGTTATTTTTTTCCTTTTATTTCTCTTGGATTTTTCAATATTTACTTTTTTGGGAAATACGCTGTAACATCAAAATTAACATAATTTTTTAGGGAGCTCATATTGGCACTCCACCAATATCCTCTGGCACTCCACTTCCACCTTTTTATAAAGTACAATTACAAATGTGTCCCTCTACTATACAACATTTGATTCTTATATTTTTAATACCCTAATTGCCCTTATTTGATAATGTTAGAATTCTTAACTCCAAATTGCAACTTCTCTCTCACGTTCTTTTTTGGTGTGAAAATACTTCTTCGTTGATTTTTAAAATATTATTTTTTCATGTTGAATCAATTTATCAATATTTATTTTAGAAGTAAAAAAGTTTAGGATTCAATATAATGATTTAGAGAGTATCAATCAAATGCATGTAATTCGGATAATAAAAGTTATATGATTAGATAAGTTTGGAAGAAATTGTTAATAATAGATTACCTAGAGAAATATTAAAAATGTATTTGAGCTGAAAACAAACATTATATCAATGAATTAAACCGATTTGAAAAAAAATTAATTATATTTAAAATCAAAAGAAAGTTTAATTTCACTTGAATAAAAATTATGATATATAATACTTTAAGAAAATTAAGGAAATCTTTTTTATTTTAATAGATAACTTTTAGAAATTAAAAGATAAAAAGAGAAAAACATGATTCTATGAAATATTTTTTCAATTGTAGTTGTCTTAATTTAACTAAGAACCCTCTGCACCAAAATTTCAAAAGATAAAAATAAAAAAAATAATATGATATTTTTCTTCATTTGCTTTTTATTTTCTCCTCCTTCCTTTCTATTTTGTTTGTTCACAAATTGATGTAAGTTTCAATATTTTAATTTATGTTATTTTATAAATAAGACACATGGAAAATAAATTACACATTTGGTAAGTAAAAATAGAATATTTCAAATTTTGGATTCTTTCAGTTATATAGCATATGGACACGAACAACAAGTTTCAATTGAAAAATGTCTAAACTATACTATTTGGGTGGTAATAAATGGATTGTTATATTGTAAACCTAAAGTAAAAAAGTTGAAAAAACTTTTTTTTAAGAAAAATAAAATAAAATTAAAATTGAGTCTTGAATTAGAAGGGCAATTAGGGTACTAAAAATATAAGAATCTAAAATGGTATAACATAGGACCACTTTTGTAATTTTACTTTACAAAAATATAGGATTGGAGTGCTAGAGGATATTGGTGGAGTGCCAATATCAGCTCCCATTTTTTATTACATAAATAATAGTGTTTTATTATTACTTGTCTTTAATAATAAATGAATATAGCTTTAGATAGTTTTTTTATTACATGGCTTTGATAATATATGAACATAGCTTTAGTAATGGTGTCCAACCTTAACATACAGTGTACATTCCTTAAAGAAAACACTATCATTATCGTATTTATAGAGTATCGGTTTCAATAGTGTACATTTCTTAAAGAAAAAAAAATTTCATCCCTAAATACTGATACCGTGTGTGTGTGTATATATATATATATATATGGTGTCCAAGTTTTTTTTTTCTTTTAGTTCCTTTGGGTTTTTTAATTTTATATTTTTGAAAAAGACGATGTACTAGTATATTTCAATTTTCAATTGTAACTCTTTCACAGCCTAACCGAATAAATAATATAAAATTAGAATTCTTCCACTGTGCTTTACTTGAGAGACGATTTGGACTGAGAATATTGAAAGAAAAAGAGTGGAGAGAGTTTGCATATGTTCGTTTTACAAATTAAGCATGTTATGTCCAGCTTGGGCTCGCTAATTGAAACTCTATCACAGTTCAATCTAAATTTAGACCATCATTTAGGTAATAAAAAGATATGTTAAGCTTGGGCACACCATTATTAAAGTTATGTTCATTTATTATTAAAGCCACGTAATAGTAAAACACTATCGTTTATGTAATAAAAAATTTATGTTAATTTAATGTTAGAGCGTCTTCCCCAAAAAAATAAATATTGAAAAACCCAAAAGAAAGAGAAGAAAAAAAAACTTGAATATTATATATATATATATATATATATATATATATATATATGGTATTAGTATCTGTGTATGAAAATTTTTCTTTCTTTAAAGAATGTCCATTCTTGTCATTTCACATTAATAATATTCAAATATTAGTAATTTTTTTAAAATAAGGGTAAAGAAATCTTGTTTAATTAATAGTTTTAGGATTAGATCCTAAGACTACAATTAAAAGTGAGTAGTTTGCTCCCTACTCACCAGAGAGCAGTTGAATACTATTATGTGTATATATATATATATATATATATATATATAAAATGAAATTGTAATGTTTGAGATGAAATTAGTTGCTATGTTTATTATTATACAACTATCGTGACCATGATAATTGTTTTTTAAATTTTTAGCATGATCATTGTCTTTGAACCTCTAAGTCCTGTTAAAAGTTCAAATCCAATTCAATTTTATAATCATTCAAATCTAATCTAACCTAATATTAACTTTTATAATCATTCAAATCTAATTTAACCTAATATTAACTTTAAAAATAACAAAATTTAGTGTCATTTATCACATAAGCTAGTACAGTAGATTTATAACAGTGTAATTTCATAACTCAAATTATCTTGTGTCTTAGGATTGATATTGTTTGCCAATACAACAATTTTACATAACTTATCCAACAACTTTGTATCATTTATGCAATAATTTTATATATCATATGTAACAACTACTTAAATTTATTTTTTCCCGTAATGACCTTGCATTGTTAATTCACAACCAATGTACTCTGTTAATGTAAGTTTTAAATCACACGTGCATGAGTAGCTTTTGACCCAATTCAATACATGCACAGCTAGGTTTACCATTTCTATTTATTTATTTATTTGGTAACAATTCAACTTTCTTGCCTGATTTACAAGACCGTGATAGATTGCAAGACGGGCCAGAAGTCATCTGTTACGTTTGATGATGAAGTCAACGGCTGAATTCGTTTCTCTTGCACAAGATCAAACGGTTGAGATATTCCCAAAGAAACACCTAAATATATATATATATATATCTATATATCTATATATATATATACAAATAAATTCGACTGCCTCTACATATTATACAATAATCCAGTAAGTGAAGAGTGGCACCTCTACTACTGTAATCCTTCCAAATGTTTTGAAAACTATTTGATATGGTCCAATCAAATATTGTTATTTGTCCCAAATATAATAAAATATTAAAACAAAAATAAATGAACCGGGTCTTAAGAATCCATTTTCAAATTTTCACTCTCTTTCCCTCAACAAATCTTCACCAATGGCAGAGTCGTTGCAATCTCTACCATTTAACATTTGTTAATTACTCTAAATGGAGTCTGATTGATTTATACAAAAAGTGGCACATGTGAGAGAAGTGTTCGGAATCCATTCAAATCGAACCCTAATTATGAATTTATTGTTGCTGGATTTTTTTTTTTTTTTTTTCCAATTGCTCTACCTTCTTGGGCAAAACCTGAAATGGTTTGGAAAAATGTTGTTGTCAATGGTGAATGACACATCTCTATTATTATAAATATTAGGGAGGCAATACCACTCCCATTTTTTACAATTGCATTCCGCTTGTTTTTTTCTTTTAAAAGAAATGACAAGAAGGTCCTTAAACTAATTAATACATCATTTTTTATTTTATAATTCCACAACTATCCTTTATACTATACTATAAACTTTAACTTTTTTTTTTTATTTTTTATCTTCTTTACCTTTTTTTATTACTATTTTTTTTTTTTGGGTTCTTGTGAAAAGAAATAATGTTTTTACATTCTTTACTTTATTTATTACTTTTTTTGGGTCATGTGAGAGGAGTTAACTTTTTCTTAGGTTTTTTTGTTATCCCGTAAAATGGGATAATTTATTCAACAAAGATTACTTTTTTTTAGTCCTTCCAAAAGAAATAATTTATTCAACAAAAATAATTTCTTTTTTCGATCCTATCAAAAAATATAATTTATTCAATAAAAATAACTTATTGTGGGATCTTCTCAATGGAGATACTTTATTTAACAAGAATAAAAAAAATTTAGGTACTTTTTTTTTGTCCTGTCAAAGATATAATTTATTCAACAGGGATAGCTTTTTTTTTGGGTACTTTTTAATTTTTGATTCCTGCCAAAAGAGATAATTTATCCAACCGAGATAAAAAAAAATTTTGGTCGTTGTCAAAAGAGATAATTTATTCAACATAAATAACTTTTCTTTTTGTCCTTTAAAAATAGATAATTTTTTTTTTGGGTTATTTTTTTGTGTATTTTTTTTTTTTATATTTTTTGTTTATCATGTCGAAATAATCTGAAAACATTAAAGATTGGAGAGAGAGAGAGAGAGGGATATCTAAAGGACAATACTTGGGTCCAATCTTATGTGAAATCAAGTTGGTTCTTTTGAGTGATGTGGCCTAATAAAAGTGTGACATATGTCTAAAGGGAAAAAAAATTAAAAATGGATATTACCCACTTTTTACGAGTTAAACCGAATAACAATGTTCGACTCCGAGTCTTTAATCGCATTTTAATATTCACCATTGTTGAACTTTCCACAAATTTAATACAACAAAACTCAAATTCCCATATAAAAAATGGCATAGATCTAATTAGATTTAAAACAAACCATCATATATATTTATATGAGTATATATATATATATACATACATGGGTATCTTTACTTTAAATATAAATCCGAATAGATTGAAAAGAGACCAAGATGTTATATAAATGAGAGAGATTGTGGCAGATGAGAGAGAATCTAGTTTGGGTTACGGGTTAACTTGTTAAAAAAATAGATTTGTTTCGTTTTTAACCTCTTTTAATATTTTTATAAATTTTGTACACATGTCACACTTTTATTGAGTCACATTATTTAGGAGAACCAACTTGGTTCGCATAGGGTTAAATCCAAGTATTGTCCTTAATGTTTTTGGCCTCTTTTGATTGGATCCAAAAAAAAATTATCTCTTTTTACGAGACCCAAAAAAAGTTATCTATGTTAATAAATTATTTCTTTTGACAAGACCAAAATATATATAGATATATCTGTTGAAGAAATTATATCTTTTGTCGTGAGATAAAAAAACATCTCTGTTAAATAAATTATTTCTTTTGGTAAGACTTAAAAATTAAAAAATATCTAAAAAATAGTTATTCATGTTAAATAAATTTTCTCTTGACATTATCCAAAAAAAAAGGTATATAACATTTTTTATTCTTGTTGAATAAACTATCTACATTGAGAGTACTAAAAAAATATATATATATCGTTATTGAATAAATTATATATTTTGATAGGTTCAAAAAAAGAAATTATCTCTATTAGAAGAAATAAAAAAAAAATTTATTTTTGTTGAATAAATTATTCATTTTTAGAAGACAAAAAAAAAATCTATAAACAAGATTTAAAAATAAAAGTAGTAAAGAAAGTAAAAAAAGGTAAAAAAAAAAATTATCTCTTTTGATAAAACCCAAAAAAATATAATAAAGAAACTAAAAAAGGTAAAAATTAGTTTAACTTTATAATATAAAGAGTAGTTGTGGTATTATAAAATAAAAAATAATATATTAATTAGTTTATGAATTTTTTTGTCATTTTCTTTAAAATAAAAAAGTAAATAAAATGCAATTATAGAAGAAAAAAAAAATACGAATATAGCCTCCCCTCTAAAAAAGCTGAGATTTCATTAAAAATGAGAGTAGAATCGAAGAGAAGAAAAAGGACGTGACTCCCTTAAATATTATTATTATATTATGTTTTAAACAGATGTCACCTTTGCACTGGTCCACCTCCAGGAATTCCTGCTCATATGTCGTGAGGCAAGTATTATCCAAATAAATTGGGGTTTAATTTTATGTATTTCGAGCTAAAAGAACTCTCTCTCTCTCTCCATATTAACTGCAAAAGATGGGGAAGGGTCCAGGTCTCTACACAGATATCGGCAAGAAGGCTAGGGGTCAGCTATCATTTGCTTTGATTATTATTATATACTTAGTTATATATTTATATATATATATAACATATGTGCATATGGTTGTTTTTGATTTTGTTCTAATTAATGTATTGTTGTTTCAGATCTTTTGTACAGGGATTACCAGAGTGACCATAAGTTCACCGTCACTACTTACACTTCCACGGGAGTCGTGAGTCTCTCTCTCCACACACACACACATATATACAAATGACAATTTTGGATTTACTCTGTCGTTGAAGCTAGAGTATCTGCTCCTTTCGGTTATTCAGTTGAGTTTGATTGGTGAGAAAACGGTCGAAAACAAGTAAATTGTAAATTGATTTACTGAATATTTAAAAAATGCAACACAAATATTCCAGATAATTGTATTATTGTATTAGGCACAGCTGACCTAACGTCTTTGTTTTCTTGTGGATTTAATTTTTAAAAATCTACAATTGAATTCTGTTTTTTACATGTTGTCTCAGCAATTAAACATAGTTTTTTTGCTCTTTTTTGTATTGAGGAATGGATTATTGATATGGAAAGCTATTTCTTTTTTACTTCTATTTCTATATTTCATGTATATTAGAATCCAAGTCCAATGCATTTATATATTTTATCATTTGATGAATTTTCTTGTTGCTGTCTGCCGACAGTGATAGGATTGAAAATAAAAGAAAACGTGGAATCTTACCTGGAATCATTCATATTATGCTCATATTGTATTGTATGGTATCACAATTTGTTAACATTCAACTAGCTATGGAGGAGCGTTCTAAATGAAGTTGATTTGCAGTTATGATTTATTAATTTTGTTATTATTACAATGTGTTCATTATTTGTTATTTGTGGCACATGTTTGGTAGTTCTTTTAGAACCATTATACCAAATGAGACCACTACCCAGTATCATTCCTGTTAATTGAGTGTGCTAGGAGGGCTGAACTGAAAAAATTAGCCTTAACGTTATTTGCACAATGTGGCTTCCTCGTACTCGAACCACATCCTCATGCATGGCAGCAGCCCAAGCTTCTACTGATGGACCAAGAAATGGCCTGCATTTTGGAATAATTATGCTATGATTATGATTTTAAGGTTCCGATATTTCACTCTTACCAATTCTAAAGATCCAATGCTTTTACTATTAGATGAAATTATGGTTGTCATACACTACTGATATGTAATTGGAATTTGGTTATTCCTATCCATGATGTGCAATTCACATAAGGGGATTACCTGTTATTTATAAATGACTGTGTCACCTTATATATGCATAGTTTGTGTGTTGCCATGTTAATGTTATCTATGCATTTTTAGGCTCTATAGAAATTTTTATTTAATTGACAATGCTTCTGGTATAGTTTTAATTATCAGTCTCAAAGCCTTATGGGAAATTACATATAATACTCCTAAAATCTGATTTGTTTTACTCTGTAATGTTCTGAATTTTTTATTCTTTTTTTGAAAAGTAATTTTTTTAGTCTTTTCATATCTCAGGCCATAACTTCATCAGGAACTAAGAAAGGTGAGCTACTTTTGGCTGATGTGAACACTCAGCTGAAGAACAAAAATATCACAACTGACATAAAAGTGGATACAAACTCTAATGTAAGTGATGGAACTTCATCAGACAGCTTTATTTTTTTATTTTGAAATTTAAGATAGATTTTTAATGATCTTCACTCCATTGGACTATCTCGTCGTGGATTAAATATTGGTGCATAATTAGTCTTGAACAGGTAGTGTGGCAACCATTTATTTTCCATGTTTCTTAAGTGTTAAGAATTGCAACTTGTTAGAGCCAGTTGTTTAAAAGATATTTGTTATATTTGTTCTGTGCTTTCTGAATTAATTCATCTGTTTAGTGTGTGCTACAATCTACATAAATTTTAGGTCATTGTTGTATACAATTTAACAAAATTACTATTTCTAATGCAACTGACAAGACCACATTTCGAACAGTAGTTTGGCCTGGTGGGAAAAATCTTGTGAATGTTCAATATTGCCTTTCTTATTTTTATTTTTATTGAATGTAATTAATAAAGTTGGGGTCTATATTTTTTTTTACCCCGATTTCCACACAATTGTAACTCCTTGCCTTTGAATTTTATTGTTTTTTTTTTGTTCATGCAATTATGCCCATTTATTGAGGAAAAATTGAGTTTTATCATTTTTTGTGATGGAAATGACTTAATAATTATCTATTTTTATATATGTTGATGTTTCATGTTTTTTAGTAATCTGATAAATAAATTTCTTTACTTATTATTTTTTTTCCTTTTCAAAGTTTATAGGGATGCCCATGTTTACCTGCGATTTCTTGTAGTAATGAATTGACAGAAAACACTGCATTTGTTACATTGGATGTAGACTAACCTTCTGTTCCTTCTATCTGCTGATATGATTTAAGCATTCAATAGAAAATCATTTTAAAAGATGCTTTGGTTACTTGGCTAGTTTACATCCATTGTAACAAAGACATCCATTGTAACAAAGGCCAAGCATGCGTTCTCTGTGCTGCCCGTCTTTACCTGTAATTGTTCACATGCATTGACAGAAAGCCACGGCTTTATTACGTTTGATGTAAACTAGCATTCTTTTTCTTTCCCTATTTAACGGGATGGTTAAAGCAATGGTACTTTATTTATTCAGCTGATAAGTTCATGTGCACATGTAGCTTCTCACTACCATCACTGTTGATGAACCTGCACCTGGACTCAAGACAATTTTCAGCTTTGTTGTTCCTGATCAGAAGTCCGGCAAGGTAATAACTTTTAGTTGTTCTTCATTCTGTCTTCTATATTGATTTCATTGTGAATTTCTTGAACATCCTGTTCAATTACTAAGTGGGCCTATCTTACATGCACTCTTTAAAGATTTGTAAAGTAGCTCTCTCTCGACAACCAAACATGAGTATGGGATATGTATCTGACAATTTTGTCTGGTTGGACATGTACCTAACAATTATATCCAATAATTCGAGTTTACTATGTAATTGTACATAAAAGTCTCTTATTGTGTTATTTTGTTACATTAATACTTCAAAACGAGTGAAGTGCCTGTCTTATCTTGAGTGCTTTTAAGATAGGTAAAGGCACATGTTTGTCAAAGCTTGTGTAAATCCTCTCACTCCATTGATGTGCACATTATATTTTGTTATTCTATGTTTGACTTGTGGTGATTGTGGTGATAGGTGGAACTCCAGTACTTGCATGAGTATGCTGGAATCAGTACTAGCATCGGATTGACTGCGAGTCCCATTGTCAATTTCTCTGGCGTGGCTGGGAACAATTGTCTTGCTCTTGGTACTGATCTCTCATTTGACACTGCCACTAGAAACGTCACCAAATGCAATGCGGCATTGAGTTTCTCTAAAGCTGACCTGATTGCTTCCTTGATATTGTGAGTACCCTTCATTTGTGAAACAGGGGAAGAATGTGAGTACCCTTCATTTGTGAAACAGGGGAAGAAAATTAAGGTTCTTAATGCGTAATCATCACATACTTTGATTGTGACTCAACTAGTTTTCATTTTAGCCTAGTTTTACCTGTATTTCAAATATAAGGTTGATCGTTGAAGTCAAATAGCTTGGATGGTGTTAACCATTTGTTTAAAGGAATATTTTACGTGGAAAGAATAATGTAAAAGTTGTTAAAGGGCATGGGGATAAGGCCCATTCTATCTTATAGAAGTATATGCATTGCTAGTTTTGGTATGATAATAATGAAACCTTAAGAATGGCTGGATTAACATTTCTCATGATCGAGGAAAAAAGAAATGAAAAAATTGTGAACCAAATTTGAAGTTCTGATATTTTGGCTATGTGAATGGTGTGTCTTGGCATATTTATGTTTGGATTCCGTGTTTCGCTTGTTTGACGAGTTTTATCTTGGTTGATGGATACAGGAATAACAAAGGTGACACCCTTGCTGCTTCCTACTACCACACTGTCAATCCATTGACCAATACAGCTGTTGGTGCGGAGTTGACTCATAGCTTCTCAAGTAATGAGAACACTCTCACCATTGGAACGCAGCATGCGATAGACCCACTAACGACCTTGAAGGCTCGAGTGAACAACTTTGGCAAGGCAAGTGCTGTCATCCTGCATGAGTGGCGTCCAAAATCCCTCTTCACCATATCAGGAGAAGTGGACACTACAGCTATTGAAAAAAGTGCTAAGATTGGACTGGCTTTGGCTATAAAGCCATGAATTTAGATAAACCCATGGTAATGGTGGGAGATGAGCCGTAAGGTAAGTAGAATAACCTTAGAGGTATATATATGTGTTTTGTTAGCCCGTGAAATTTTGGCTGGTAAACATGGTAGCATTGGTTTCCTTTTACTCTTGGTGGTTACGGATTGTAACAATAATCTTTGGCTGGTGGTACAAACCAAGCATCATTTTTTGCTTGTTCATGTAATGGTACAAATTGATCTTTGATATTTGGTATTTTTGGGTGGGTAAAAGTTGTTTCAAGATTTTTGTGCATCTGTAATTACACTCTAGCAAATAGTTCAGCCCCACTAGTTACTCTCACCTTATTTATTGATAAGGTAACCTCCTAATTTTGGTGGGAGTTGATAATTATTGTTTTGAAGTTAGGGTATGCAAAAGTAATATCTACAAAAATGTAAAATATTTTGCATACAAACAAAAATGTTGAGAAAAAAAAATTACTCCCACCTTTCAGGTACCCTTAGATTACAATCTTCCCTAGTGAGACGACACTTAAAATCACAACAGCAATCACAACAGCATTAGTACAAATGTTTCATCAACAATTGCCCCATCAAAACCAAATGGTAAAAAGAGTGGGAGAAGAAGGGTAATGATGACGAACTGCTATGACTTACCATTGGGTTTTGGTGAATTATGAAGGAACTGACAATGAAATGGAGAAGCCTGTGAAGTATTTGGTATCGAAAGGCTCCTCGGATGCGGATGTTGCAATGCGTTCCTCGGAAGCAATCCACCCTGTGTTCGAATACCGTTTTTGGCGTTGAGGCTGGACCTGATGCGGTCAGGTTGCATGGTCTGGAAGGAGTACCATGAGCTGGCCATGTCCTTAAGGTTTGGCAGAGGCTTTAAGGCTTCAACTACTTCACTCATCAAAGGCCTGACTTTTGGATCTTTGCTTAGGCAGCGAGCAGCCAATTGTGCAGCTTTCTGTGCACCTTTTATTGAAAAATGACCTTCAAGCCGAGGGTCAATTAATCGGTAAAGCCTTTTTTTCTCTCCCAAATGCGGCCGGGCCCACGCTACAAGGTTGTGTTCTCCCTTCGGGCGGTTTTTGTCCATTGATCTTCTGCCAGTCAACATTTCAAGGAGGACCACACCAAAGCTGAAGACATCACTCCGTGATGTAAGGTGCCCTGAGACATAAACAAGAGAATTTCATCAGAAATAATGGAAGGAATAACGAAGAAACCTAAATTAAAAAGCCATATATGTGTGGCATGAAAGAACTTTAAACCTGGTTAATATAGAAATATAGTAAGAGAATTTTAAATTCTACACAACAGTTATTAGGTCAGTTATCACAACAAAAGTGCATCATGTCGCTAAAATGATAATGTCAAGATGGATTATAGAAGCAACAAGATGAGATAAAATTAATGATCGTGTTAGAAGGAGTGACATATACAATGTAGACAAATAAGGAACACTAGTAAAAATAGAATGTAAGAGAAAAACAGGCAGACCAAAACTAACATGAGATGAATATTCACAAAAGATCTTAAAAAATTAAAATATAATAGAAACAATAGATAGAAATAGAAAAGAGTGCACGAAGATAATTGATTTGGCTGACCCTAGTTTGATTAGGTTCAAGAGGAAGATTTTGATGATAACAAAAACTTTGAAATTAAAGTCCTCCATGATCATTCCATCAAAAATAAATAAGAATAACCTCTATTGTGATCTGAAGGTCACGAGTTCGAATTAAAGAAACACTCTCTCCGCAAGCGGAGGTAAGACTACGTACATCTGACCCTCTTAGACCTTGCAATGGCGGGAGTCTCATGCATTGGAATCTACTTAATACCAGATACCACCGTTAACAGGAATCTACTTAATCAAAACCCTGCAACACTAACATAATTAGCAAAGGCAAGGTCCTAAAGCCAAGAGTTCTCCGATTCAAGCTTCCTAAGAACTAGAAAATTTGAATACATCATGCATACTAGATGAATTTAAGACTATCAATCACATTCACCATGAATACGGGCATTCACTAGAAAAAGGCAAAAGATGGCACCCATAAAAGTAATCAAGTAACAAATATTCTGCATATCAATATCTTTGTAGGAAGGGGTAACATTGACTCAGAATTTGATTTCCAACATTGTATCATTCAGAGATTTGAGATGAATCGTAGTCAATCTCACATGAAATAAGCAATCGTGCAGCTGGCAAAGATAAATGAGCAGACCAAGCCAGTAAATCAAAGCGGTCATCAAGTGAAAATGGTCTGGAGAAATGTGAGGGGAAAACAAAAATAAAACACTTGAGATACCTCGTAATCTTTATTTTGATAGGTCACATACTAGCTGCTCTTCACAGAGGATGAGTTTTGTTTCTTTCTTTTCTTTTTAAAAAATAAATAAAACAAGAGAACATTATTTTCAAAGCAAACAGGGGAATCCACAGAAGGCAGGTAGGAAGAACAGTATGTGCTAGACAAGAGCCTGATTAATCCACCCCCAGGATCGGAAGGTAGGGTAATTGAATATTGAAGACCAATTACACTTACCTGTCATCACATATTCTGGAGCTGCATAACCAAAGGTTCCCATCACACGAGTAGAGACATGAGTGTTATCTCCCTCCGGACCATCCTTGGCAAGTCCAAAATCAGAAAGCTTGGCATTATAATCCTGGAATAATATTAACATCAGAAACACTGGGCATATTAGAAGAACATTGTATACTTTCTCCAGTGTTTTTGTCACATACTGTATCTAATAGGATGTTGGAGGTTTTAAAATCACGGTATATCACAGGCCTTTCGGCTTCCTCATGAAGAAAAGCAAGACCTTTTGCAGCACCAAGAGCAATTTTCATCCGGATGGACCATGGAAGAGGCAATGACCCTGTACGGAATAATGGTTATTAGGAGAGATGAGAGAAATGATATGAAGGCAAACTGCCAATTGGTATCCAGCCATGAAACATACAGTTTCTATGATCCAACACCACAGAACTGGTACATAAAACAAAATCACATGGCTACTTAATTGGCCCCATGCTTCAAAAAAAAAGTAACATGTGGACATGTTATCTATACAATGGTTAAAAATAAGATCATAAAAAAAGATTAAAGCACACAAACCAATTTCTGGCAAGCTGGAAGACTTTACTATTCAAAAAGTTTGTGAAACCTGTTGATCTTTGTTCTGATAAACTCAGATGCACTTTATCTGTAAAACACTTTCACTTGTCTGTCTTTATTTTTTTTTATTTTTTTGTTTCTGTTTTAAGCCAAGGAGAGCAAAAGGCCATCACCCAGTGTTGAACTCCATCATTTGCATTACTGGCATAAAGAGGCTGCCCTCATACCTCATACTTGAACCCACACTCTCACCCTTTATAGTTGGAGCTATTATCAATGGACCAACCATTGGCCAGAGAAATTATTCTTGCTTGGGTATAGTATCATAATACATCAAGGATGCACCACAACTAAAGAAGACGCCCCCGGAAGAAAAGGATCATGAAGCGACGATGATCAGAGGACAAAGATTTGCAAAAAATGCTCTATACAAGCTTGTCATCATACATGTAATACCTCCATCTCCATAGCAGAACCCTAACACACCCATACACACACCCCTATATCTCATACTTAGAATTAAGATCCTATTTAAGATTTGTTTTCTCCTTTTGTCTTAGATTACAGTAAGAATATTAAGCTGTATATGCCCACGTAAATGTTAGTATTGCTTAAAAAATGTACCTTGTCTTTCTTTTAAAATGTTAAAACAATTTTTAACCAATCATAATTGGAGGAAATTCAATTCTAATAATTCTTTTAATTAATGGATTTAAAGTCTGACAATTATTAATTATTATAGAGTTGATTGTATACTCCAAGCCCATAACTAAGTCAGAAAGTTACAAAAGCACAAATTTTTGGGTTAGATTCCACATAATCATTTAACTCCATTTCAACCAAACAGGATAATTATACAAAACCTACAGAATGCAACAAAATAGTAATATACATATACATACATCTATACTGCTGTTAAAAGTACAAAGGAATTTTATAGTTTCAGTACACTATTTTTTTATTTTTATATTCAAAAATAGAATTACTCAAGCAAAATCATTTCCTTTTGTATTTTAAAATTAAAAAAATAGAATTACCCAAGCAAAATCCTTTCCTTTTTTATTTAATTACAAAAATAGAATTACCCAGCAAAACCCTTTCCTTTTTATTTTGAAATAAAAATACAAAGGGATTTCAGCACACTATTTTTTTAATTTTAAATTAAAAAAATAAAATCACTCAAAGTAAAATTCTTTACTTTTTTTATTTTGAAATTAAAAAAATAGAATTAACCAGGCAAAACCCTTTCCTTTTTTATTTTGAAATTAAAAATCTATATCTATACTACTATTAAAAGTACAAAGGAATTTTTTTAGTTTCAGTACACTATTTTTTTATTTTTAAATTAAAAAAATAGAATTACTCAAGCAAAATCCTTTCCTTTTTTATTTTAAAATTAAAAAAATAGAATTACCCAAGCAAAACCCTTTCCTTTTTTATTTTGAAATAAAAAAAAAAAGAATTACTCAAGCAAAAATTTTTCCTTCTCTATTTTAAAATTAAAAAAATAGAATTACCCAAGCAAAACCCTTTCCTTTTTTATTTTGAAATTAAAAATGTATATCTATATCTAAATCTATATCTATACTACTATTAAAAGTACAAAGGGGTTTTTTAGTTTCAATACATTATTTTTTTATTTTTAAATTAAAAAAATATAATTACTCAAGCAAAATCCTTTTATTTTTTATTTTGAAATTAAAAAAATAGAATCACCCAAGCAAAACCCTTTCCTTTTTATTTTGAAATTAAAATTTTATTCTACTATCAAAAGTACAAAGGGGTTTTTTAGTTTCAGCGCACTAATTTTTAATTTTAAAATTAAAAAAATAGAATTACTCAAGAAAAATCCTTTCCTTTTTTATTTTGAAATTAGAAAAATAGAATTACCCAAGTAAAACCCTTTCCTTTTTTATTTTGAAATTAAAAAAATAGAATTACCCAAGTAAAACCCTTTCCCAAGCAAAACCCTTTCTTTTTATTTCTAATTTTTAAATTTAAAAAAACAAAACCCTTTCATTTTTTATTTTTAAATTAAAAAAATAGAATTACCCAATCAAAACCCTTCCCAAGCAAAACCCTTTCTTTTTATTTTTAAATTTAAAAAAATAGAATTATAACCTGCAAAACTCTAAACACTTAAAATCACTCTTCCTCTTGGCTACGGCTCTTCATTCTTCCTCTTCTCTCTCATCTTCCTCTCCGCTCTCATCAACACGACTCTCAGCTTCCTCTCGAATCTCATAAACAACCATTCGATTCGGTTTCGTCTCGGCTTACATGTGAGTTCTTTTCCTTGGCTTCTTTTTTTTATTCTTACTCATTGTTTGCTATTAGCTTTTGAAATCAATTTTTTATAATAAAAAATTCCATTTGTAATGAGTAATGTTATTGAATTGAATATCTGATTAATAAATCGAACACAAATTTAATCATAAATAATTAGCCTATAATATAATCATATTGGTGTAGATTTTTTGTGTCTAGCTTGGAATATTAATTCTAATAGAACATGATTGGATTTTATATGCATAATGCACTTAGAGATATATAATTGATAATGGCTATGTAATAAATAATATTATATTTTAGGTGTTTGTGTTAGGGATGAAGTTAGAAAGTGAAGAAATAGAATTGGAAAAAAATAATACTTATTTAAATAATATTAGATTTTAGGAGTATGTGTTAGGAATGAAATTAGTGAGAGAATAAATATAATAACAAAAATATCAATATATAAGAATTACCGCTCTCATCTTCCTCTTGGCTCTCATCAACACGACTCTTAGATTCCTCTCAGATCTCATCAACAACCATTCGATTCAGTTTCGTCTCGGCTTACACGTGAGTTCTTTTCTTTGGGGTTTTTTTTGTTTTACTCATTGTTTCCTATTAGCTCTTGAAATCAAATTTTTTTAATAAAAAATTACGTCAGTAATGAGTCATGTTATCGAATTGAATATTCGATTAATAAATGAGACACAAATTTAATAATAAATAATCAGCCTATAATATAATCATATTTGGTGTAGATTTTTTGTGCCTAGCTCGGAATATTAATTCTAACAGAACATGATTGGATTTTATATGCATAATGCACTTAGAGATATATAATTGATAATGGTTGTGTAATAAATACTATTATATTTTAGGAGTTTGTGTTAGGGATGAAGTTAGAGAGTGAAGAAATATAATTAGGAAAAAAATACTTATTTAAATAATATTATATTTTAGGAGCATGCGTTAGGAATGAAGTTAGTGAGAGAATAAATAGAATTAGAAAAATATCAATATATAAGAATTATAATATATATTTTTTTAAAATAAAAAGATGGTGTGTTAGGTATGAAGTGTGAGAGAAATAATAAATAGAATTAGAAAAGTTATAAAAATAAGAATTATAGTTTTATTTTTATTTTTTCTGAAATAAGGATAATTTGTGTTAGGGATGAAGTGTGAACTAAATTGGAATTCTAACCTAATTAAGCCACTCTAAATGGATTTGAATTTCTTTAGACATTTAAGGAAAAAAAGAATTCTAATTAAATTAAATGATTTGAAACTCCGTAAATTAATTTTTCTAATCAAATTATTAAATTTTAAAAATAGGAATATTTTGTGTTAGATAAAACAATTCATTTGAAATGTATCAATATTACTAAAATAAATTTGTTCTTTTTGTAGGACGAGGAGATGAATGAATTTTACGACAAAGTGACAAGTTGCAAAGAATAATCGTTTCTTTTCATGATCAAGATAGACAACAATAAAAATGACGTAGTCAAAAATAGTTTTGTGGTGGCAGCTATCAAAGAAGTTACACTTGAGAATGATTTATTTGTAGAAGAACTCGGAAATATAAAAAGGATAAAATGTTGAGAATTTCCAAAAGAATAGTAATAAATTGTTTAAGAATGTTTAGAATTATACCTTATGATTTCTTATAGTTTATACTTGATTCCTTTCATGTGAATAATAGTTAACTTAATTTTTTTTTTTTTTTTTCAACACGTGAGTTTATATACAAGGTTACATAATGGAAATAGTTTTGGGTGTTTTAATTAATGTGTTTGGATATGTTATAATAGTTTTGAATGTTTTGGGTGTTATAATAAAATTTTAATTTATTTTGTATCCACGTGCTTCAAACTAGTATATATATATATATAGGGTCAAATTTTAGTTAGTTCTATACAAGAAGTCCTAAATGTTGAATATCAACGAGAAATTCAGAAAGGGAATATAAAAGGGGCAACTAGATTGAAAGAAAAGCAGTTACATACTCCTAAATAGGTGGTTTTCCAAGCTTCCTCGAGGCATAAACTCATATACTAGCAGCCTTTGATCATCTTCAATGCAGTAACCAATCAGTTTAACCAGATTAGGATGAATGAGGTCACCAAGAAAATTCACTTCAGCCTACCAAATGAGATAAGACTTGTGAAATGAGAATAGCATGAAGAAACAAGCAAGTAGATGAAAAGAGGTCATTAGTAAAACTTGTGAAATGAATTAGGAAAGTATCAAACCAGCCATTCTTTGTGACCCTGAAGCCCATTATGGTTTAGGGTTTTCACAGCAACAGTAAGTCCTGTGCCAGGTTTTACTGGTGCAGTTCCATTCTCTTCAATCCAGCCCTTGAACACACAACCAAAACCACCTTCACCAAGAAGACTCTCCGGTCTGAAGTTTCTTGTTGCCAACTTAAGATCATTAAATGTGAATTTGAGAAGCCGAGAAGCAACTTTAAGTTCCTCTTCAAGTTTTGAAGTGGATGAATTACTTTCTGCATTACTCGTGGTGGTTGATGATACTACTGCAGCAATTGGTTGGTCTCTGCTGCCATCATTTGAAGATTTACTTTCTGCTGACACAGAATGAAGCAACAAATTGAATCGTAGAAAGAAATAGAAAAGGTCAAGGCTGGTTAGACATAGCACTCCCCCACACAGTGAACCATTATGCTAACAGGTTTAAACAAATTATTAGAGATCGACCTAGAAAATGAATAAGATCCAATTTGATGAAACAAGGCTAAAAGACACTACTGTGGATGTGTACAAGGGTTTGAGGTTTTGACACACCAAGTAAGAAGTAAACAAAGAACTCTTAAAAGATGATGAAAGTATGGTTAGATCTATAAAATTCAACATGACAGAGCAAGACCAAAACATGACTGGCCTAGTGCCCAGACAAAAGTTTCAGAAATCATGAGTAATTAAAAAGCTTTGAGGTTGTAAACAGGACACTTCAAAGTTGTACAAGAATAAAAAGAAAAAAAGTATTCATCTAACTTACAGAATATTTTTAACAATTACTATCAATCCTTCCTTTAGATATGATGCTTGAAATAGGTCATTATATAAATATTGTTTATGAGAAGTTATTCTTCTCATATGATCCTACTCAGTACACCCTAAACAGATCCATCTTTTATATCACTTGAATTAGATATAAAGGCATATTCAGACGAAGAAATTAACATTGCCTCTGGTGGGGGCCATTTTGAACCCTTTAATTCCTGTTCTTCTTAAGGGCAAATTTTCTGGATTTCACCCCAAATCCAAAATTTGGGTTTAAAAAATTATCTGCAAAGTATTAGGGGAAGGTTTTTACCTAAAAATAATATAAGGATCCCCCCAAAAAAAGGCTAAAAATCGAAGTATAAGTCAAAGGTTAAAAGCATCAAACTTCAAACTTGGGGGCTTTCTTTTAATAATGTGGAAGAGGCTACATGAAGCAAATATATTTTATTATTTGTTCCTTATAGAGGCCATGTAGTAACAAAATGAGTCTATTAGCAATAACATTTCTTTTGGAGCTTATCAGCTTCATTTTCTCGTATTTATTATTATTCTTTTTTTCTTGTAATAATTTTTCTTTTGGAGCTTGTAAACTGCTTTCTCTTTTATTTCTTATATATATATTGTTCTATTTGTCGGGTTATTTAAAAAATTTCTTTTTAAACATGAGGCTGAACAAAACAAACAATGAATCTACAAACCAATAAGAAAATGGGAACATTACAATTATTACATACAGAAAGGGACAAACAAAAAAGGACAAAAAAACCCAACATTTTTCTCTTGAAAAGTGAAGTTTGTAAATACAAATATCAAATTCACCTCAAAAATCAGGCCAAAATCTGTGTCAACAAAATTAAGGAACAACTGGCAGGACAAAGGAGGAAGCAAATATTAATCACATATTGACATGACTTGTCCAAGCCCCATTAAAGCTTCAATATAGAATTATCATGTGGCAACCAACATCACTGAATAATATTATCAACTAGAAAATAAATATATATATATATATAAAGGCTTAGTGCCTGCCAAATGCCTCATGCCAAATGAAAATGTTACTGCCTACAAGATAATTTCATTCTAATGCCCATTTGCTCGGGCATAGACAAGCCTTTTGAGTAGGAGTTTTTTACCATTATATAAATCAAATAGTCAAATCGAATTGAACAGCCAAATACAATGTGGTTATCATAATTTTTATTTGTAGATACTCATCATGGATCTAGTATGATCATGAAGCTAGAAAATGGCTTCCAACATGACAACTAATAACTCCTCCCATGATATTTACTGGGTAATCATCATTAAAATATTCAAAGTTGTTCGATCATGGATCTGTTATGATGGTGAAGCTAAAAAATGATTGCCACGACTAAGATCTTCATGAATGACATTAAGTTGGTAGAATAAAGTTTGAAAACATCATGAAGGTCTTTTTCTTTTTCTTTTAATGCAGATGAAAGTAGGAATCAGTTTGCCTCCCATCTTTTTTGATAAATATTATGCCCCTCTCTTTTCCCCTTTAAAGAAAACCCTCGTCTCTCCCCCTATTCAATTGTCAGTTGGGACCCAAGCATCACCAGAAGAAATGAAACCAGTTTTGCATGCCAAAAAAATACGCTCCCGCATTTCCTTTCCTCCTACAGTGAAATTACATATATCCTTTAGTGAAAGACCCTGCCTCGCTTTGTGGGTCAGGACCTAAGGGACTTCCCTTCCCCACTGCCTCTTTCCTCAATGATGATCATAGATCTCGTGACCCCCCACAGCGTCATGCAGTGTTGACATCAAAACCCTAGCAAAGCGTCGATATAGCTCCACATCTTTGATGTGAAGAAGGAAGTTAAAGACCTACCTCAAAAATAAAATAAAAGCTCAAGCTCGAGCTTCTACTTTTATTTTTAATTACATTAAGATTTGAAGGTTTAAGAATTTCAACTATACGGTTGGATTCAATTATTTAAATTTTTTAGAAGGACGGGTCCTTTATACATATTATAACTTTTTTAGTATACTATTTTAAGTGCCAAGTTCCCACCATAAGCAGAAGACAAGCATTTATCACTAGGCCAATCAACCCTTTTACATGAGAATTGAGAAAAGAGTTTCAAGCAAAAGTTTAACAACTATCTTTATTAAATAAGATACAAACTGGTAGCTATCAGAAAACAAAAACTGTCTGTATTCGTGTCAATTTCAAATATAAGGTTTAATTTTGTTCTTTTTTGTAAAGTTATCTTCTAGCCATATCAAATCATGTTCTTTCCTCTAATAACGGAAATTGAAAGAGGATAAGTTTAAGGAAATGACAAAAACTATAACAGGCAATGTCAACATGCTTAAAGTTTTCATCAAGTAGGAACCACTTATCTCCCAATGTCAATATCCTTTTCAGTGAACCGTGCAAGTGGCTAGCTTACCGTACAGGTTGAAGGGTATGTGATGGTTCGAAAATTAAATATCAAATCAAGAGACATTAAAAAGTTAACAGAGAGATCTAAACATCATTTTAGGCAATAGATGCTCTAAATTAACAAATTTATTCTAACCACCTACAAGTTCGGGTTGACTCTAACTTAATGGCTTCAATCCCAAAAAATCAGTTTCTAAAATTGGCTTTCGTTGTACCTTTTGTAAGTTTTAAGAAACCAAATATCTAACAAACCTCAATTAGTGAGGCACTTATATCACCCCTAAAATTATGTAGTCCTTCTATGGATATAAGAAACAAAATTCTTGTCTTGGCCAGTGCTCTCTCTTCATCTTTATTTAATCAATTATAAGTTGTTACCACCTTCTATCAAATTCAAGGCAATCTTCACAGAACAGAATTAACACGGATGCTTTCAGAATTACAATAACAGCAAACATGCACAAGCTAACCAAACAAAATATATGCACAAAATATGCATATCTAGCAATTATATACAAGTCCTGCAAATCAATATATCAACTTAAATCAAAATTGATCGTAACCACAGAATACAGCAACAACAAAATATAAATTTTTAACACAACATAAAGCATCTTTAAAAAGAAAGGATACCATAGTGCGTACTGATGCCACTAATTGAGCTATCAACTTTAGATCTTGAAGAAATACAGGTGCCAATAAACCTCAATTTAACCCAACACCCTGTCTCTTCCCCAGCACCATCTTTCTTCTCCATATCCTTTGATTTGCTCACATCCCAAGACTCTACTTTAACACCATCAGCCCCTAATCCCATCTTTCACGTACCCTTGAACAATTCCATATATCATCCAAACCCCAGAAATAACCATACACACCCCCATTCACACAACCCAAGAAAATCTCCTCAAATACTCAACTTTCAAAATTAAATCCTCAAACCTCCACTCCCCCAAAGAAAATCAGATGAAAAAACTCAAACCCACTTCAGGAAGTCACACAGAAACAACATTAAAGCAACCTCCACCGTCTCACAACCCAGTAACAAAAGATTTCCAAATCGTTCTTCACGTCAGAAACAATTCATAGGATCAGACAAAGATGACACTGAAGGCCTGGAAAATGATTATGTGATTCAGATCACAGAGCTTTTACCTTCGATTAGAACTTGAATGAACTTGCTCAAGCACGGTATAAGCTGTATCAGATAATCTCAGTTCAAAAGTAACCAAGATATGTCTGCTCTCATAGATACTGGAAATATCAACAAAGACATAGATATAGATGTATATTGTATGTATACATATAAATGAAGGGAAAACGAAAAATAAAACAATGTGAATTATGCGTTCCTCTTTTCTTTTTCTTTTTCCGTATAATTGAAGGCTAGAACAGCAAATAGAAGCTACCCGGAGAGTAGGAGTAGTGATTCGTACGGAATAGGCAACAAGCATGGGACTGGAGGGGTACTTCGGGAAAAGGAAAAGAGGATAGCGAGAGAGAGAGAGGGAGAGGGAGAGGGAGAGGGGGTTGAAATGTGTGGGCAGTTTAGGTAGAAGAAAAGTAGACGGGCCCTTTTGATGACGTGTAAGACTCTGGTGTGCGAAACCACACGCGCGTCTTCTTTTTCAATTAAATAAGTGACACACACGCTCACATATACTTTTTTTTTCTTTTTTTGAAGAAAATTATATTTGAATGACTAAAATTAAAAAAATATTATTTTTTAATGACCTTAAATTCAATAAAAGGTGAATAGTGACCACACTTAAAAAATAATTGCTAATGAGCAACTATTTAATCTTAAAGTCCAAAATACATTTGCATCTCTCCATAGATCACCATCCTTTCTTTATTTTTACAAACTCAAATATCAGAAACTTTAAAGAATCTAATGATTTGTATACAATATATGAACATATACATTCTAAAGAATATATATATATATTGATAAGAAATATTAGAGAATAGGAATAGACTTAACTAATAAACCTATTGCCTACTACCCCATATCTTGTCGTATCTTTAGAGCCCTAAAATTCACCAAAGAAAAAAAAATTCATATATGCACATGAATTAATTGTAAGATGAACATATATGTCTTTATAGAATCATCTATATATATACTTTCTTTTCTAGAATCCTTTTATGTCTTTTAAATATATACGACATATATTTTTGGAATATGGCTGAACAAAATTATAAATATTTTTTATTAAAATTGAGGGTATGATTGTAATAATAAAGAAGTTCATTATTTAAAAAAAATAAAACAAAAAAAGACTTGTAATCCTAAACTGGCCGTGAGAGAGAAATAGAAGGAGATGATGAAAAGGAAGATCCCTGAGAATTTGAGTCATTCATGTTCTAGAATTAGGGTTTTTCTTTTTGTGTTTCATGTCTCTTATTTATAAACACATTTGTGATTACATTTATATTCATAATGTTGTGAAAATCTAATCAAAAATTAATTTTTTATATACAAAAATATAAAAAAAAAAATAGGTATCTTTGTCGTGCTCGTATCTTTTTTTTTAAAAAAAAATTTGTCATATCTCTGTACATGTATGGTGTTGTACTCATGTTTGTGTCCGTGCTTCTGCTAAGCCTTGTATTAATCAATCTTGTGCATACATTTTTTATTTATTTTTTTGTTTGTGCTTTTTTTTCTTTTTAGGATTTATAAAATATTTGAAACATTTAGTACATATAATATTGGTTTCAATAGAGAAATTAAAAAATATATGTTACAAATTATAATGTGCAGCATGTATAGTTTGATTTTGGTATAATTTTAATCAACAAGAGACTCGTTGTCTCCCACACATTGGAAGAGGAGCTCTATCCACTTGAGCTACATGCTATCTTTTTGCTAGTACGTCTATAATACACTTGGCGTAAATACACTCGTTGTAAATTTATTGAACGTGTATAACACGTATGATCCGGATAATGTATTTACAATACGCGCGCATGACATATTTTATTAAACATATATAACACGTACGATCCAGATTCACCCAGTATATTTATCCCAAATGTATTGTAAATCTATTCATTGAATAGACACCAACACTCACCCGGTATATTTATCCCAAATATATTGTAAATCTACTCGTTGAATAGACACCCACAATAAGTTGGGTGATAAAAATGATTGGATGCTAATATGAAAATTATTGTTTTCAATTATAACTTATTTTGCAAGAAAAGGATATATTTACCCTACCTACCTAAACTCGAAACTCAAGTGATTAGCTTTAGTAGGGTGGTGCTATAACCACTTTGGTTCACATGGGCAAAGTGAGTGTAGTCCACCGGTATAATCTCTAAAGAGTTTGAAAGTTGAATTACCCACAAGTACAATGTAAGTCTTATTTGCACATAACATGCATCTGATGCCCAGTAAATAAAGAAAACCAATGTAGCTTTAAATAATGGAATCTCTAAACGCTTTTTTTTTTTTTTTAATTTTAACTTTTTAACTTTGTTGTAGTGTTATTTCAATATTTGCAAGTTTTGCATTTAATCGTAACATGCTGAAATTACATAATCACCACCACTGCATGTGTGATAGTTGTATTTGATTATATAAAAGTATCATAGGAAACAATGAACAAATTTAATCCTTCAGCTAATCTTGAGCTTGTCCACTATTTGAATGCAATCCATATCTAATCCATATTATGCCTTAATTCACAAGCACAAGGCTTCTCTCCCACCTATTCTTCAAATGATCAAATCCTTTTGAGGTATGGAATTCCTACCTTAGTTAATTTGATGATTATATTAAATTTAAAAGTAATTTCCTTCTATACCCTGTCAAACAGCTAAAAGCACTGAACAAAAATGTGATATGAAAAACCAAGGATTGTACTTTAGTGGAATTTCTTCTACCTCCCAAAGTATCCAGGATAGTGAAGGTTCAAGCCTGATTAGAACAAATGGGTATGGGAACAAGTTGCTTGATTGAAGAAACTTGTATGAAGCAATTGATGAAAAATTCATTCACCTAATTAGAGGGACCAAGGAGGTCTAGGCTTCCTATCCAACATTGCTGCAAACCTCAGGCATATTTGAAAGCTCTTTGCCATAAAGGAAACCAGCTTATGGGAAAAATGGATCCACTCACCTAATTAGAGGGCAAAGTTTTTGGACAGTCAAAACCCTCATCTTCAAGTTCAGGCATTTGGAGGTGAGATACTTGGGCTGAGAGACATTGCAGGCTCCATGTGACCCCATTAAATCAGTTGGTGGACCAGGAAGTGATAAATGAGTCTACTTTCAGTGTTCACTTTAAGGTAGCAGAGGTCATTACCAGCCTTCCAGTGGAACATCCCACATTTCTTGTCCACACATGTACCACCTCCTTCAGCTCACACACCTTGACAATCAACCTTGGATTCCATCCCCTAACAGTGAATTCTCTTTCTCCCACACACTTGCCTTTCTTTCCTCCCCAAGCCCACTTTGCAATTGGCATGGTTCAAGCATAATATACCCAAACACAACTTCATTTTTTGGTTAGCAGTCAAACAAAAGCCGTGCAGCACTCTTGACAAACCAGCAGTAGCCTCTAAGCATATCCCAAATGCGTGTTTTCTATGGTTATCCCAAGCTGAGTCCATAAGCCAGCTATTCTTTCAATGCCCCTGTTCCCAGCATATATTCTCATACTGAGGCACTTCCTTGGCTATCACATATTGTTGAGCACATGGAGGCAGCTAGTGGACTCGTGTTCTGATCACTGGGCATCTCCTAGGAAATCAATTCATTTCCTAGTCCACAAAACTAACTCTCTGTTCATCAGTTTACTTCATTTGGCTAGAGACAAATGCTAGAGCTTTCAGGGGTAGATCTTCCGCTCCACAACCCAATTTTGATCATTGTTGTAAAAACATTCTGCCCAATTGACAGTCGGTGATAAAAAATTAGTTCACTTTTTTATCACCAGTCGTCATAATGATTTGCACAAAAAATAAAACCTCTGCGCATAAAAATGTAATATAACATTTGTATGACCTTAGGGTGTTATTCTTGGTCCATAAATCACTTTATGTTTGCCCGCATTAGTCTCGCACAAAAAAAGAAAAAACAGTTACCATTTTGACAATTGGTTATAAAAAAAAATAAACAAAATTATTATCACCAATTGTCAAACATTCTGCCCTGTTGGCAACTGGGGACAAACTCCAAAATGGTTTGTACAAAAAGTGGTTCTTGCCTGCACAAAAAGTGATACCTCTACAAACAAAAGTGGTACCCACATGCACAAAAGTAGTACCTCAACGAAAACTTCTTCTAAACTTTTCTACCAATTAAACATAGTACTATAACATTTTTTATGACCTTAGGGTGTCATTCTTGTTCCATAAATCAATTTATGTGGTATCACAGAAGTGGTAACATAGAACACTAGATAAAGCGTGCAGAGGTTATAGTAAAGCAAACAAAAGCTTAGGAGGAATCTAAGCTTGTGGGGAGTCCATACTCCATCTACCATCTTTGTCTTCATACTTGTGTGCTGAGAGAGGTAATGTCCCAATCAGTAATGATCTTCCTTGCTAGCTTCCCAATCATCTCTCTTTAATAACATACACTAAAAGCAAATATTAACAGAGTCAAAGAGATAAACCAGCTATATGAGAGTATTTGCACTCATGTTCCTGCATTCAACTACTAAGTCCCCCATATATGCTATATATTAACACAGTTACAAGTACAAAATATAAGCATACAGGTCAACATTCAACTCATTAGGTATTAGCATATATCTTGTCGCCTATGAGAGTATTTGCATTATAAACCTGCTATAAACACTAATCGAGTCAAGATAAAAAAACCATAGAGATAAAACCATATTTTACCTTATAAAAAACAAAATATATATATATATATATATGGTTTGGCAGTCCACTACAGTTTAAACAACTCAATCAAAAAGGTTATGTAGAGAAAGTCTTCACCTTCACAACATTCCTCTTCATCATCCTCCTTTGCTTCCTCCTTTCAAATATGGTTGTCACCGGCCTAGTGATTGAGCAAAAATGAAAAATATCAAAGACTAATTCAACAAATTAATGGATAAAAGTGGAAATGAATTCTGAAATAAATAACACGCCACCATGTCCAATTATAACAATAAATCGTTCAACTTCAAAGTTACATTTATTAACTAATAAAAAGTGTTAGAATTAGGCTAGTGTTGGGGTACGAGGAATAGGGATTCATACAAACATGATAGAGATTCATAATCAATTCACAAGTCTGTCAAAGAAAGAATAAACATAAGCATAAGCATGCACTATCATCAACAAGAACATACCTCAAGTAGTTGGGGCAGAATTCTTTTCAATACGGTTTTGCCTAGCCTCAAGATTGTCCAACCTTCGATCAAGATATAGCCCTTTAATTGTGTCGACGTCATTATCCAGGTCAATATTGGTTCTGTTGGATTAATTTGTATGTCGCAAGTGACCTAGAAGTATTAACAGAAAATAATAATGCCGGTTAGATTTAGCTTTCTTCTTGGTTGATATCATAATTTTGATCCAAAACAATAGAGCACCCTAACCCTAATAGAACCTTAACAAGCTAATTTGCTCACAACATCATGTTTTAAGAAGCATTGAGGTGGTTAGTAAAACGACAAAAAGATACTCTCAATTATTCTCTGGATCAAGGTCATCCAACCAGAGTTACGTTTCATCAGTTTCAACAATTCTAATCATTTTTTATGTTGTAAGCTATGTTTCATCAACTTAAAAAGTTCTAGAACAAACTTATGACTAGGTGACCTTACATAGCCTATCTGGAACCACCAGATTCTTCTTTGGATGCCCATAGTTACCAGATTCTTTTGCAACCTTCTATATGAGCTATATTTCCACTAAACTTTTGCCTTCCATTAGGGTATATTAGTTGGTAAAAGCTAGAGCTACAAATAAGAGAAGGTGAAAAAGAAATGGTTGAAACTTAAATAGGGTAACAACTGGTATGAAGGCCATATATTTTGTTATAGTCTCATCCCATCAAGTCAAAGGAACAACCAATTAATAATAAGGGTTGATGGCACTACCTGTGGAATTTCATTCAATTTAACCAATTCATATCATGCTAGATATCTAGTGGGTAGTCTTTTGACCAATTAGAGGTGATAACCCAACTGTGCAGTGGCACATGGAACTGATTCTTTAGCCTATGAAAAGGGCTGCAAATAAAAAAAGTTGTACAAACATTCAAGCTCACTTTGATAAAAGACTCGTGTTTGTTTGCCAAGCCAAACTTAGCAACAATTTTAAGCCGTTAACCAAACGAGTCATACCCAAACAACCAGCAGGCTGACTCATTAGACTCACAAACATGTTGATAAACAGATTTCCATTAACAAACTCATTATCTCGGTTAAAGCATTGAGAGGGTAGAGAGGGATGTATGGTCTCGGTGGTTAATGAAACTTTGAACAAGGACTGTACTGATCTTCTTTATCAATAAACTAACTACTGTAAACAAAAACACTTTCGCTCATATTAATAATTTGAATAGTTGGATGCTTAGGAGTTTTAAAAAATTGATCTCTAGTTGCAGGTTGCTTAATTTGGGTTTCAAGGACCCTTGTTACTTGGTGTAATAACAGAGGTGAGGGGAATACAATAATGGTGAGGTTTGTGAGAAAATTAGTTTTAAGTGTTGGCAAATTTTAATGTCAAAACTTGTGTTGATCGAATTGTAATTTTATTTTTACAGAGGTGAGGGGAATACAATAATGGTGAGGTTTGTGAGAAAATTAGTTTTAAGTGTTGGCAAATTTCAATGTCAAAACTTGTGTTGATCGAATTGTAATTTTATTTTTAAATTTGGCTCTCATTCATGGAAGCTGAACAACACAAGTGCCTCGACATAATTAGATCAGATATATCACTTAGAACAGGTATGTGTGTGAGAATGCTCGCACACCAAGTTGGGTTGAAAAAGCGTCCTAAAAATATGCTTTAATTGTTTAAAATTTAATTTTCAAAATTTCCCAACCAGATGGTTTGGCCCCGGGAGTTTGGATTTGCAAGCTTCTGAGTTTTCCCAACCGGTTGGGATTCTATCCAACCGGTTGGTTTGCTCTCTGTTGTTCAGTTTTTTTAACTACAGAGAGTTTTCCAGCCGGTTCATAAGTGTGTTGATGCATTTATATCTCTATCTTTTGGATACTCTTTTCAACTCCTTTTTCAATCAAACTTCTTGAGATGTCCAATAGAATTTTAACATCACTTTTCCAACTTGTATTTGGACTCTCTTGTGTATTTAAACCTCTCTTTTACCCAACTCTTTACAACATAGAGAGAGATTATTTCACCATTGTCAAAACTTTGAGTGAGTTTTTGAAAGAAAAAACATCCTGAAATTTTCTGGTTAGTTTTATATATTTGAGAGCACACACATACAGGAGAGTGTCTAAGGGTGATGCTCTTCATTTGATCAACGGAATTTAGAGTCTTCTAACGATCACCTTGTTATGTTAGAATGTAGTGGGTGTGAGATTGAAAAAGAATTGTGTAACTTTACTTCAAAATAGTGAATTGATTTGCCCAAGACAACTAGTTCCCGTGGTGTTTTCTCACTGAAGATTTTTCAAGTTAAAAAATCTGGTGTGTTCTTTTCTTTACTTGCATTATTTTATTTTTTAGTTGTGATTAATGTGAATTTAATTTTTAATCAGCGTGGATAATTAATCAATCATAAAATTGTGCAAAAAGACCTATTCACCCCTCTCTAGGTCTTAGGAACAACTAATTTTACTAAATTAACTAATCACTTTCACACCGCGTAACTCACAAGGTGAGACAGAAGCTTGTGCACTTTTGAGTGGTCGCAAACTATTCCTAACAATGCATTACATCACCTTACAGTTGCAGGATTGGATCATAAAGCTCTACTGTTAGATTTGAATGAGTCTTTGTCTAGGATTAAAAGACAAATTCATTTGACACGAGATCGTGCAAGGAGAAGGATTTCAATCCAGTTGTTAAACAGGTTTGGGAGGACTCGTACAATGGTTCAGTCATGCTTGGTATTTCCAAATCTATTCTATATCATTATAGTAGTAAAAGATTAAATCCAATGAATTAAAGAATAAAAAAAAGAAAAATGAAATAAAAAAACTTTGATGTTACATAAAAGCAATGACAATCGCAAAACTAACACACGAATCATTAAGAAAGAAAGATCGCTCATTATTTCAGGCTTCAGCCATTAAAAACTTTTGAAGGTAAAAACAAAGAAAAACTTTGCTACTATAGGATTGCAACAACCAAAAAGTGGTAAAATATAATATAAAAAAATACAGATCAAAATATAAAATTAGTTGAAAGAGAAACAGATAGAAACTCTATAGAACTCAGACCTATATCAACCACAGACATTTTCAAAAAACAAAAGTGAACTGAGTTTGAACTGAGTTTAGTGCAAGCAGGTGCGCCATTTTGATTACCGGTGGTGATTAAAAGTGAACTGAGTTTTTGTCGCAGATTGTCAATAATTAATTTTTTTATCACCAATTGTCAAAATGGTAAATATTATTTTGGTCACAATTGCAGCAAACATAGAGTGATTTATGGAGCAAGAATGACTAGACTCATAAAAATGTTATTTACCATGTTTAATTGTTAAAAAATGAACTGAGTTTTGATAAAAAAATTATTCATTTTCTTTATTATTTTTTAGCAAACATAAAGTGATTTATAGAACAAGACACCCTATGGTTATTAAAATGTTAAATTACCATGTTTAATTGAAAACAAAAGTATGAAAACTGTTTCTATTTAGGTATCACTTTCGTATTTGTACAAACCATTTTAAAGCGTGATCGAAAAGTGATTCGATCACGAATTTTTTTATCACTGGTTTGAGGCAGAATGTTTTAACCATCACCACTTTGTGCATGTGCATGTACACTGTGTTTGAAATGTTAGGAGTTGGAGTTCAAAAAGAAAGTTTGGCTCTGTTTGTTTCAAAATTAAATATTTTTTAAAAGATATTTTGTCATTTTTCTGTGTCTTATTACTTTTTAAATTTGACAAAAGGTTTGACAGACAAAATATTTTACATCACATGGCCAAAACATTTTCTCGGATTTAATTACAGTACCACTTTTGTGCTCGAATGTATCACTTTTTTTAGAACCAATTGGCCTTTGCTATTTTAATATACACTAAAAACGAAGAATAATAATTTAGAGGCAGATTGAACTAATCCGATTTTATTTTTATGTGAGTGAGATGATGGGTCCTATCACATAATGTCATGTGATAGACTCACCACTCCAATAATACAAAACTATTCTCGACTTATGTTGTTATTAGTTTGGTGGGCAAACCGAATAAGAAGAGAGAGAGGATTGGAACTTATTTTTCTTACGCCCCCTGTACCAAATTCCCGACCTTGCCAAGCTCAGACCAGCCCAACTCTTTTTCATTTTAAAGTAGCCGATTGTTTTTATTGGTCGAAACTTTTGTTAAATAATAATAATTTTCCTTGAAATTTGTCCGAATATCAGTAACTTTCTAACATAGATTAATAGTTTGTAAATACCGAATCTATCTTAAAATAGTAAAATGATCATTTTAATCAACTATATTTCAAGAATACTAAACTTCAACTCTTTCTTATGTGAGAAGACCCATTTTAAAAAACTTCTCTCTATCTACTATTTTCGGCTACAACCAGCCATTAATCCACCCTAATCTACCAAATAAAAATTGAATCAACTAATCTGTGACCTCTTTCACCATCTGCAACTAAAAAGCTAGGGTTCCACATATTCAATCCGTACATTTTTCTGTACGTTTCCAAGTATGTTAAACTACTACCATGTTTTATGTCTTCCTCAAATTAGCCATTCAAATCACAAGTTCATACAGTCACCCATCACCACACAGCTTCCCAATGTCAATAACACCGATTCGTACATTCAATCTCAGCTTTATATTATGTCGAGAACTTATATTGGCACTCCACTAATATCTTTTTGTACTTCAATTTCATTATTTCTTAAAATAAAATTATAAAAGTAATTCTATGTTATACTATCTTTGAATATTATATTTTTAGTACCTTAATTGTCCTTCTAAATTAGAATTCAATTCTATTTCTATTTTATCTTTCTTAAAAAAAAGTTTTTTCAACTGCATTCTTGTTATCCCAAATAATTTGTGATTGATTTTGTTTTTGTTTTAAGTTTACAATATAACAATCCATTTATTGTCACTCAGATACTATAGTATAGACATTTTTCAATTGAAACTTGTTGTTTGTATCCCTATTCTATATAACTAAATGAATCCAAAATTTGAAATATTGTCTTTTTAATCACCGAATGTGTAATTTATTTTTCATGTGTTTTATTTATAAAATAACATAAATTAAATATTAGAAACATACCATTAATTTGTCACGCCCCGGAATTCGGACCCCGAGACTCCCCCGGACCTACTCGAATCCCGAGTGTGAACCTATCCATTAATTCCTAATGGACCATCTTAACCTTTCATTACCACGGAAGCCTAGTCACCCACTTGTAATTACCTATGCACAAGTCAACATCACCTAACCTCAATGGCCTCAACCAAACAACCCTTCGAATGCTTCCAACCCACAAATACGAACATATAACTCCTTGTGAGTTTATAATCAATACCTGAAAATGAAACCATTAGAAAGAGGGTTTAAAAATACACAATTTCAAAAAAAGAATCATCGAAATCCGATTTGAAACGAAGGAGATATGCCCCTTTGAAGTTGGACAAAACACTGTTTGAATAGTGCATGCTGTAAAAGGGGGATCGATCGCCCAAGGTCGACCGAGGCCAGATTTTGGCCTTTTACAGGGGCGATCGATCGCCGTAAAAGAGGGTGATCAATCGCCGTAAATCCCTGGCGAATTTTTGGAACCCTAATTTAACTACAACTTCACCCAAATTTCAAATTCGAATATCTCACAATCTATAAGTCCGTTTGACCCGAAATTTGGAATGGATCATCCTCAACAAGTCTAGCATCCAACCCAATTAGAATCATCTAAAAATACCAACCAAAACCCGAGTTATATCCAAATCAATGACTATGGGTCAGAAATTAAACTCTTGCACTAAAACATGCATATCTTCCTCATTTTATATCCAAACAAGGCCCATGACCTATCAAATTGAAGCTAATACAAATATCCTTCAATACTATAAATTTCATCCATGCCATAAACTCAAAATGGACACTTTTGGGCACGTGTCCCCCCAATGGCTACTCTAATGCCTTAATGGTCATCACGTATATTCACACAACATGTATTTCACAATTGAAATGTAATTCCATCGATTTTTCCTTCCCATCTTCATTCAACAATACATGCATGCATTCATTCCATACTCCACTAACTCATAAATATCCATACAATAAGTCATAACTCAAGAGAAAAATAGTTCTATAGTTCCATACTTTTCCAACACATACACTTTTCTCAAGAAGCACATATCATTCATATGATTTTCCAAGTTTATAGTCATTACAAGAATTCATACATAAGATTCAAAATACAACGAATTCTATCATGACTACAACTAGATCATTACCGTACCACAAGCCGGCACAAATATCCAAATGTACAAATATCCAAAATGTAGCAAAATATAACTAAAATTCCACTTGGACACTCAAGTCCCATCCGTCATCGGCGCCTTATCTGTAAAAAGTTTAGAATAAATGGGTGAGCACCACTGCGGCTCAGTAGAGATACCCCAACCCCCTTAAGTGCCGACTCGACACGACCTACATGAATGCATGTCACCCCATTTCATGTATCATTCAACATATGTCATGTTCATTCACAAGCGATGCATATATAAATAAGAATGCATTAAACACGTGTATCATGCTTCACAATTTAAAATGAAAGCAATAACATACCCTCGTTCCTCTCTAGGACTCAACCTGGTACCCTAACATGGTTTTTGACCAACCATATAACCTGGGACACCTCTCACAACCGTCTCCCGACTTTGGCCCACTCCGCCAACGACATACTTTTGGGGCAATATTTTGCTTTACCCATTGGTGATTAGACCATATCAGCACCGTCACCACATATTTGGTTACTCAAGGTGATTAGACCATATCAGCACCGTCACCGAGTGTTACACGGCTCAAAGTGGTTAGTCCATGTCAGCACCGCCACTGAGCATAATTGAATTTAAGGTGATTAGTCCATATCAGCACCGTCACCGAATCATTGAGTGGCTCAAAGTGATTAGTCCATGTCGGCACCGTCACCGAGCATAATTGACCCAATTGACCAACACCTAATATAGACCACTTTCCCCGTTTCCTCACAACGGCCCATATATGCATTTTGAACATATTGCAATCAAGCACTCAAAATTCATGCTTCACAATGCATTCTCTAGTTATAAAGGAACATAGCATGCATTTCATCTCTATAACACCACACATAGCATACATATGAATAACTCATACATATAACCTCTCATATGCATGCAACTCCAAAATTTAGTATGTTTTTCTCATACTACACTAAATGCATAAATTTAGCACATAGAGCTCACATGCATTTAATTATCACACATTTCACATATAATCACATCAATATGTTATACATTCCACATTTATCACATATACCCCAAATTGAGCATATAATCATACATACTCACAAATTTTCAATTTATGCACATTGAACCCACATATTATACTCAACACAAGGTACACTATCTTGCAAGGAAAAGGAACTCAAGAGAAGTAGAATACATCCATCCCTCCCCTCTCACTACCACAAAACATGCAAAACACAACCTATACCTTCCATCTTCACCCAAAATCCTAGAATCAACAAGTAGAAGAGAAGGAGAACCCCTACCTCAAAATCCAAGCTTAGAAGTGGAAGACCCAAATTTCACCAAGCTTCAAACTCCTCCAACGGCAACTTTCCACCGATCAAATCGAAGAGGAGAGTGAGGAGAACAACTTTAATTCTTGGCTTTACCCTCAAATCTCACTTTTAGGCCCTCAAAACTTAGAGAGAATGAGAGAAGAGAACTTGTAGAGAGAGAGAGTGGTAGAGCCGGCCAAGAGAGAGAGAGAGGAGTGAAAAATTTGATTTTCCCCTCTTTTTTCCATGTATATATCATATATGTATAATATATTTGGCCATTTGCAACTAAACACTCCACCTCTCCTTATTTGCTCCTTGTTATGAGTCATTTGCACTTATTCGCAAACTAGCCTTTCCTCTTTTTTTAAAACTTCACTTAAGTCCTTAAACTTACATCCATACCCCCACGACACTTTCTAGAGTCCGCAGTTATTTTCCCCGGGTCACCCGAACCCATTTCGGTCCCACACCTAAGTCAAAACATAAAGAGATCATTTAAGTCCACTAAGCATGTTATCAAATAATTAATCATGCTTAAAAGTTACCGACCCATAATTATAATTTAAAAAAAAAATCAGGTCATCACAAATTTGTGAACAAATAACCAGAAAGGAAAGGAAAAAATAAAAAGCAAAGGAAGAAAAACATTATATTAATTTTTTTCTTTTTTGAAATTTTGGTGCAAAGGCTCCTTAGGATTTCAGAGTCATATTTTTCTCTTTTCATCTTTTAATTTCTAAAAGTTTTCTACTAAAATACAAAAGGTTTCCTTAATTTCCTTAAAGAACTATATATCATAATTTTTATTTAAGTAAAATTAAACTTTCTTTTGATTTTAAATACAATTAATTTTTTTCAAATAAGTTTTATTCATTAATATAATGTTTGTTTCCAAGTCAAATATTTTTTTAATATTTTTCTGGGTAATCTATTATTAACAATTGTTTCCCAACTTATCTAATCGTAATTTTTATTATCTGAATCACATGCATTTGATCGATACTCTCTAAATCATTATATTGATCCTAAACTTTTCTACTTTTAAAATAAATATTGATAAATTGATTCAACAAAGAGAAATAATATTTTTAAAATCAACTCAAACAATATAATTTGAAGAATAAAGTAAAGTAGAACAAAAAAACAAAAATCACAATACTATGAATCATAAATTTATGAAATCTCTTCAATACCGCTTGTCTTAATAATTTTAATGACATCCTTTAACTTAGACATTGAGGGAAGAAAGAACACGAGAGAGAATAAGTATTTTCACGCCAAAAAAGAGAGGGAATGTGAGAGAAAAGTTGCAATTTGAAGCCAAAAATTTTAACTTTATCAAATAAGCGCAATTAGAGTATTAAAAATATAAGAATAAAGATTATATAATACATGGACACCTTTGTAATTATATTTTAGAAAAGATGCTAGTGGAGAATATTGGTGGAATGCCAATATCAGCTCCCTATATATATATATATATATATAGACACACACACACACACACAAATAAACACATTCATAGATATATACGCACATAAAAACTTCAATAACAACAACCATCAATTAGGGTGAGTTTTGGAGATGAAATTGATTGTCTTCAAAAGGGAGAATAACAGCAACCATCAAATTGATTTTATATGAAAATTTCAAGAACAGAACCATCATATACCAAACATTAATATGCATTCCGTGAGCTCTCAAATGTTCAGATTGGAGAAGAAAATGATCAGATCTGATTGCCTTGGCATCTCAAATCACTCACCGCGGTGGTTGCCATGGTTGGGGCGGTGGTAAGAGAGGTGGTGGTCTTGGAGTATTGAATGTCACAAATATGAAGATTACTTATGAATGCATTGTTTTTTGTAATCAATTTGGAACCATCACACTATACTATTATATTCTTGCCTAATTTGTGAATATATAATATATATGGGTAAAGTGCAACAAAAAAAAAAACACTCCGTTATATTGAAAATGTGTAAGAAAACTTTTTGAAAAACTCAAAAGGACCATTTTTGTTATTTCACTTTTTAGCTTTTTTTAAAGGATAAAGTGCAAAAAATACCCTCACTATATATCAAATGTGCAAAACCTCCTGAGTGCTAAAAACTCCCTCATTGTTTACAAAATGTGTAAATAAGGACATTTTATCAATATAACAACTAAAATGTCTAAAACACTCATATACTCTAGTACCATATTTGGATGTCCAAAAAAGGCTCATCCGAATATTAATTTCTTATTTATTTAAAAAATGTGTGAATACTCCCTTATTATTTATGTAAGAAAATATATATTTTATAAAAAAATATTATAAAAGAATTTGATTAAGTAATCATAATTTTTTAAATTAGTTACGCAAGGAATATAAGATATTAGTAATCGATAGGTTTAATTTTCCTGGAACTACTTCTGGACAAGTTAGGGGTTTATATGCAATTATTTAATAAAATGAGGTCTTGTTGTAATTTTTGAATTCTAGGACAAGTCCCGCTTAGTCTGTTTCAAATAAAATACTGTTTTGATGAAAATTTTGCTTTTCTTTTGATTTGATCTGAATTTTTCAAGTTATCTATATTTTTTCTACAATTATGCTTTTAGAAAATCATTATTCTAGTGAGAGAGAGTTTTTAAACTATCTTAAGGAGAGAAATCTATTGTTATTTTTTAGAGCACACATTTATAATTCACGAGTGATATTTAGGATTGTGTTTTCTATGTGATTAGTCGTTCAAAGATTTCGTCAGAATTCTTCGCTGATCAAAATATTGAATTTGCGAATCTTCCCTACTATTTGCTTGTGAAGAAAAGTGAACTAAATCACACTATGAAAAAAACATAATACTTGCGAAGTGTTCTTGTTAACAACCATTCAGCAAAGATTGTGGTGTGAGTCTGAAGTCTGCCACAATTAGATATGGACTAGGAATAGTAAATCTAAAGTGTTCAACAACAAATTATTAGACATGAAGTAGCAAGAGTAAGCTTAAAGTGTTCAACAACAAATTATTGACAGAGTTTGAGATTGAGACAGAGTCTACTGTAGTCTACTTTGAAAAGTGGATTGGTTTTCCTGAAACGTTACCTCTCCTTTGGTTTTATATCTCTTTTTAGCGTTTTCACGTATATCGGGTGTTATCTTTACACTTTATTTAATTATTTTGTATGATTGTTTTATTTCTAATTAGACAAAAATAAAAAATAATCTGAATTATAAAGCAAGCAAGATTGATCACCTGTTCACCACCCTCTAAATGTTTTTTATCAAATAATCACAGCCACTTCCGCACCACCACACAACTCATAAGGTGGACGCCAGCACTAGAACTACCAAGAGGGGGGTGATAATGTCTTCAAAAGTCACGACACATGCATGAGAATGGTTGATTTGTAAAAAATAATGACAATAATAATAATAATAATAATTTTGATTCAAAGAAAATAAGTTACTTAAATGAAAACTTATTTTCTTGTACATACTCGTATGGGTTTGAAATAAGTGATTTCTTATTGGGCTTTCCAATGCCCACCCCTTATCACTGCTTCACAGGTCATGGAGTCGAAGAAGCATTGGACATGAATTATCACAAGTTGAGATCAAAATGTTGTTAAGTTTATAGAATTATGTAAAAAAATATAGGCTGAAATTTTGATATTTAATGATAATTATTATGTAAATATGTATAAGTTGATAAATGATTTTTGTAGACAAATTTATTAGAAGAATAACATGTAATTCAATGTTTGGAGGATATTTCGTTATCACAGTCAACATATTATGCTGCAGGCAATTTGCAACACAAACTCATGAAAGTTCACCAAAAGAAAGTTGTTGTACTAGTCCTCCAATAAGCTGTCAACCTTAAGCTGCTAGCATTCAGCATTCTCATTCATATTTAATATAAATTTCAAGTCAAAAGAATGACATACTAGTAGTCTCACATAAGCCATCAATATTAAGCTGCTATCATTCATATATATATATATATATATATATATATATATATATATATATATATATTTTCAAGCCAAATGAAAGATATACTACTAGTCTCACGGGAACTGTCAACCTTAACCTTTACAATCTGGTAGTGCTAATCACCATATTTTGCCCCCGTAGAGCCTTTTCTTGCTCATAATCACCATGTTTTGCCTGTAGAGCCTTTTCTTGTTCACCGTTATATTTTTCCTGGAGTTATATTCTCTCGCCTGGAGTTATCTCTGAAAAGAAAATACATATTTATTTTTGAGCCAAAAGAAGCCTATGTATATTTAACACCAATTACACAACAACCTAAACATAACTTGTAGTCAGCTCTTACGCAGCAACCACAACAAACTAGGATATAACATAACACAAAACCACAATACCTTTTGTATTAATTCTATTAAAAAAGGGCAAATATTTTGCAATAAAAAATGGTAAAATGTATATACGATTTTTCTTAGAGGAATATATTTACAAAATAATAATGCAACAAACCAATAAACTAAAAAACCACGAAGGTTGTAACTTAGTGGTACCTTCTCACATTTAAAAGTACAAGTTCAACCATTCAAGTCTTCGTAGAAACAAAGTAGGTGTGTGAATTTCTTGTCAGGGTAAAAATAAAATTAAAAAAATCTAAGAAAGAATATAGCTCCGAAGAACAATTTCTAAATTACTTTCTTTTACCCTAGAAGCTATGAAATTTATGAAGTAATATTTGGATTAGGAGAAACATGTTTGAGAAAATACATACACAAAAGTAGCATGAAAAAATTACGAAGAGATGGAACACTGGCTTACTATTAAATGAAACCAGTGTAATCTCCTAATCCTTAAGCTGCACAAGCTTTTTTCAAATAAATGAATAAAACACATACTTTCAACAACATAACAATTCCTAAAATACTTTCTTCTATCCTAAAAATCATGAAATTCATAGAGTATATTTGGATTATGAGAAACATGTTTTGAAAGGAAGTACGAAAAGATCGGACTCTGACATCCTTTTAAATGAAACCAGTGTAATATCCAAATCCTTAAGGTGCACAACCTTATAAAGAAAAGGACGCCAACCTAGTTTCATCAGCGTAGCACTAAATACTGCTGAAATGATTCAAGACCCATGTGCCCAAGTGACATCAGTTGCATCTCCTCGAACATTATTGGCCTACTTAAAGGGTGACGATAGCTTTTGGCAAAATAAGTAAAACACACCAAACCTCACATACGGAAGCCTATAACTGAATCGAGCTCTTCATGAACAGCTCGGGCTCAACTTTTTAAGATTCATTTCAAGCTCATTTGTTAAACCAATGAACCGAACTCAAACTTACTTTCTAAACTTGTTTAGTGAAGTCAATCCTGAATAATATTAGACATGACTCGTAAACATGAGCTTGTGTAGGCTCAGATATATTCATAAAGATACGCTCATATAGGCGGCTCATGAACGTAGACTTGTATAGGTTAATGAGCATATGTGTTCATGAATGTAGACTTGTGTAAATTCATATAAGTTCATAAACGAGTCAAAGCAGTCTTGAACACGAGTTTCAATCGACGACTTTTGTTATTAAATGAGCTAAATTCGAGCTTAGCTTTTCAAGCTAGTCATGATCTCATGCTAAGGCCACAAATGAACGAGCTGAGCCTATAAACAAACGAGTCGAGCCCGAACAGACATAAGCTCGACTCAACTAGGTTCATTTGTAGCCCTGCATATCAATTCCAAAAGTTAGTGCTCCATGGCTAAGTTTAGATTTAATTACTCGTGTCAATTCGGTAGATTAAAGCTTTTCAAGGAGAAAAAATTAGTTAATCATAGTTTATGGCTAAGGCCAGATATAATATCAATTTCATAACTCTAAGTATTAGTAAAATACATATAGCATGACTTCTACACTAAGCTCTCTTGCTTAAAATCAAAACACTCAAGGCCATTCATCCTAATATGGGTTTCCTTCAATCAATCTACAAAATTTCCAATAGATTTTCAATAAATCCATGATCTCAAAAGAACAGGCTAGGAACTAAGAATGGAGAATTTAATTGCCCAAACAAGAGTTTCCTCCTCCTCGAATATATATCTTTCTTTGTTCAACGTACCCTTATAAGATATAAGTGTTAATAGACAACCCATACAAAAAAAAATTACAATAAAAAAGAAAAGGAAATTTGAGATATACTAAAAACAGATGTAGAAGAGCATTGCATTGTTTAAATCTATTACATTGTTTAATGTATTTTTTAAAGGGTAAGCAACAAAAGAATAGAAAAAATAAAATATAAGATAAAAAAAGAACACAAGTAGAATAGTAATTTATGATTAGACAATCTATGTTTTTTTAGGCCAACATTGAAAGATTGCATCCACACCTGAGCATGAATATTAAATTAAATAATTGCTTCATCTACAACCATCCATTTAATACTGACCAAATTGACCGGGCTATTAATAGATCAAAAGGGAAAAAAAATTCAATTTTCAAGGGAAGAAGACAAACCCGAACCATTCCTTCAATCTATATTGCCTGTAATAAAACAAAGCAAATTAAGATGTAAGGTACATTGTATCAAATACTATAATTGTTCCGACACAACTCTTAGATATAACCATATACAAACCAAAAGAAATCTAAATCACAAAAAGAGAGGAAATAAAAATCCAATGCATTAAAGAGAGAGCGGAAAAAAGAAAGGAAAAGGAAATAAAAAACTTTGATTTTGCATAAAAATCAATGTCAATCACAAAACTAACACATGAATCATCAAGAATATATATATATATAATAAAAAAGGGCAGATCAAAATATAAAATTAGTTGAAAGAGAAACATAGTCAGAACTAAATCAACCAGAGTCATTTTTTCAAAAATACAAATAAATAAATAATAACTTCAGTAATAGTATAGAGAGCAGAGCAATCTAAGCTAGTCAATTGAGATGTGAATAAGAGAGTGAAACATACATACCCCACAGCGGCCGGCACTAAAACAAGTAACCAAACACACCGGTAAGACAACTGATGTACCAAAATAATAAAATTATTTGAATACACGTACAGCAGAGTGAAACATACCCTCACTGCAAGTAGACAGCCGGCACTAAAACAAGAAACGAAATACACCGGTAAGACAACTGATGTACCAAAACAATAATATTTGCATTTAGTGAAAATTGTAACACAAATTAATTAATTAATTATTAATCAAGACACGAAAGGTAAGGTAAGGTAAGGTGAGGTGGAGAGAGAATTAGTACTCATTTTAGCAAACAGCATCTTGGTGGCAATCTGAAACAAACATTTATATAAATCATATAATAAGAGTAGAGACATCTATCATCAAATTAGCAGATGTTCTATACTCCCCATAACCACCACCACTACCACTTCTTCATCCACCGCCCCCGCTATTGCGTCGCACATCGTAGTCGGTGCGCTTCCCTCACAGACCTGCTTGAATCGGAGGGTCGCACCGTCTCTGACAACATTATTTTTGGAAGTTAGTGGCAACGAAGGAGGCAATAAAAGGTGATGGCCGGTGGTGATCACAGTAGTGATGGAAGGTGATGAGGATGGTGATGTCAATGGCGGTAGAGGAACAAAAGATAAATAGAAAATATAGCATAATTTTGTCTATCTATGAATATGAAAAGTATAATGATAATTTTGATAAGTTAAAAGAATTAATTTGAGAGATAAAGTAAGTTTGTTTACAAATCCCGTCTAATTCCTTCAAGGATTTCATATACTAGCAGAATTTGGGTTCAAACAAAGTGTTAAGGTCACAAAATAATATACTCAGATTTTAACTCGTGATGGTTTGGGTCTTGTATGGTTATGGCATATATCTATTACAGTATTTAGTTAAAATTGAATTATTAAGAGTCTCTTAATTGCAAAATAATATAAATTTAATAATTATTAGTTATTTAATAAAAAATATTAAAAAAATCTATATAAATTCGACGTAATAATTTAAAATTAACAATTATTAGTTATTTAATATAAAAGATTTGTATATTAAATTAAAAATGAAAAATAATAGTATGTATATATATATATAACTAAAAATTCGTATATAAAAGTTGTAATTTAGTGAACCTTTTTCGCCTTCTAAAATAAAAAAGGATTGTTTGTTCAAGTTTTCCTATACAAAAAGTGAATGTGTTTGCTAAGCACATGTGAGTTGTTTGGTATTGGCAGTTGACATAAAACTAAATAGCGAATTGATAAGATATTCACAATATAAAGTGAATTACATATTTTTCTCAGTGTTTCGACTAAGATCAAGTGTAATATAAAGTGAATTTATGCAATTTTTTAGTTAATAATTGCAATTACAGTTTTCAGATAACTATGGATGGCATTTCTCTTTTTATAGAAATTCTGACTTTCATCGTTTGCCGTTTTCCTCTAAAAATAACTTTTTTTCCCCTTATCCAGAGATACATATCTATACGAATAATCAAGCATGAATAGCAATTGTTTCCTTAACGTTTATATGAACAGTCGCTAAATCATCTTAATTTTGAGTTTGCTTTTAGGCCTATGTTGTAATTTCCATTGCTAAGTAGGAGCATTCAAGAGATCAGCTATTCAAAACATCAACTACTATATACACTAGTCAGGTTCACAAGGTATGTGTTCATGAATTAAGTTAATTTTTTATTTACCTTGTAATTTGATAGGTGTGTTTACTTTAGGTAACAATTTAAAAGCATCTTTACAGATAAACTAGAAACTTGCGGAGTGGTTATTACCCAAACTATGTATGTAAAAATAAATTGATGTGGAGAGTGACTAAATGGATTTTGCGGTAAAAAGATAGTTATAGTTATGATATTATAAAATAAAGTATAATACATTAATGAGTTTGAAGATTTGTTATCATTTCTTTTAAAAGAAAAATAAGTATGAAATGCAATAATAGAAAAGGGGCATGGTCAATTTGAGAGATATTTGAAGAATGTCGACCTTCCACAGTTATTGCGCAATATGGACATGACATGCATTGATGATGCCCTGTAAATAAAGGAAACCATGCAGGTATAAATATTAAATAATGGAATCTTTACACGGTTTGTTTGTGTAGTGTGATTTCAATAGTTGCAAGTTTTGCATTTAATCGTAACATGTTGAAATTACATAATCACCACCGTGTGAAAGTTGTATTTGATTATATAAACTTACTTTGTAACTTGGACTAACACAAGACATGAGACATTTAACATAATTAATCCTATCATGTCATTGTCAACTATTTGGCTGCAATCCACATCTAATCCATTTTATGCCTAAATTGACAAGGCTTCTCCCACCTATATTTTGACCAATATAGAAAAATAATAGATAAGCAGAATTGTTAAACTTAAACATTCTCATCTATTAGTAGATCCCACCACAATACATCTTATGGATGAAAAAGTGTAAGTCTAATAATTCTGCCTAAATAGTACAGTCCTTTCTAATCCATTTACCGGTATGGAATTAGTGCCTTATAAATTTGATGATTATATTAAATTTAAAGTAATTTCCTTTCATGCCAATTCCAAAGCATGAATTCCACAGCTGCAAAACAGATAAATCACTGAAACATATGAAAATGGGCTTGTTTGTAGAAGAAACTGGTATCACAAATTTAGATTGTCAAAACAAAATAAAATAACTGAGCAATTGATGAAAAGCTCATTAGATACTCAGTTAGGAAAGTCTAAAGCATTAAGTCATTTCTTGGACATCTAAGGTGGTGCTTGACCATCCCAAATAGATCAAATACCATCATTACACATCCGCTTTTATCTCATTCATTTATAAATCAAGCATGACATTTGACACAATTCGAGTCACCTACAAAGAGCTACAAAGTTTGATTCTTCCCAATTACAGGGGTATTATGTAACAATTGTTATCCTCAAATCATGGTTTGCACAACTAAGTTTACAAGGTTATATTATGAAACAAATTATGAGACGTTTCCACTCTGCTCAAGAGAAAGAATGACGTATACCTCCTCCGTACATATTTCCGAACAGCAAGCCGTGTACACAACAGACTACTGGATGATAGTAATTTCATACTTTTCCATGCTTGAAGAGCAAAGACGAACAAATTGAAGTTGGAATAGTCATCCTAGATAATCCCAGTGGCAATGCTGGAAGTTGCATTTATCTTCAGTGACTGCTCGGGGACATAGGTAAGACCTGTTGTATCAAAAAATATTTCTTAATGATAATAATTCACTCTTTTCAATTAGGTTTCAACTGTTAATAAATTTACTCCTTTATTTTTGATTTTTTATCACAGAAAAACATCATAGCCACCATAAATCAAACAACTCTGCACATAAAAATTGGTCTAGAAATTATAACATGGAAAACATAGTCTGATGAAGAGCTAAAATTTGCAATTTAGATCTTAGTTAAGCCTCAAGGTTCTGTCTTCTCATTAACTGAAAGTCTTTCAAATCACTAACTGAAAGTTGTATGCAAACATTAAGGTTCTCTCTCTCTCAAAATAACTAGCTGCTCGAGAGCCTACCACATGGGAATTTAATGTTACATCAATAACGGAAGGGAGGAAAAAAAATCCCAGTTTTACAGTTTTACTTTTACCTGAAGCTTCATACTCGTGAAGAAAAAAACTTTCCAGGAGACCTTCCTAACCCCTTGCCCCTCCTCTTTCAAAATATAAAACAAAAAATAACACACCCAAAGTGCCTACTGTGGATGTTTAGTATCACATTCTAAATCAAAAAGCTATGGACTGAAGTATTAAAGCTAACCCATCTTTAAAAGAATGGAAGCACACTTGCAACAAGAAATAAATTAACAGAAATAAGCAGATGAATACCTTTCTCCTTAACATCAATCTGCAAAGAATCAAGTGTAATTATGCCATCTGTCAATGGGAGTAGCTCGAGCTTGATGGTAGCCGTGGAATGAGAAGGAACACATCTGATGCAACCATAGAAAGTTATAATCATACGTGATATTTTAAGAGGAAGAAGAAGAAGAAGAAGTAATTTATTTATTACCCCAGTGGAACTCTACTTTGCAACCATAGATGTGTACAACCCAAATCAGTACATGGAAGGGCATCAGAGATGGGAATGTCTTGCTCATTAAAAGAAACAGATTGAGATTCATGATCCCCATTATGTCTCCAATTCCCTGATACAAGAGGCAGTGAGCTCAGCCTCTGCATTGCAGTACCTCGTTTCTCTCCACCCACTCTCCCTGTAAACTCAGAAGAACCAACAAATGGGCTCATTGGTGATGAGGGTGAAGAATTCAAGGATACCACTGAAGGAGGTGATGTAAATGAGGCTGGAGCAAGAACTGTTAATGTTAGATCCTCGGCTGTCAAATTTGATGCCTGAAGAGTTAACACCTGAGAAATTGAACCAATTAATAAAAGCTTTTTTATTTTTATTTTAATGGAGACAAAAACATGTTTACTCAAATTCATATGAAACCTGAACAGGTAACTGAGGGACTCCAATGTTAGATCCAAGAGTTTGTCTTGACATTTCAGATGCAACAGAGATCATAAGATCCCTTGATATACGTGGGCGCCAGCTTGTTGGTTTCTTGAAAAACAATCTTGATTCTACATTCAATACATTAATGAGCTAATGAAGTACAAGCGAGAATAAGATCAATCAACTACTGGAGGTATTCCGAATTATGTGGTGACTTAAATGTAATATAAATACCAGTATAGTTGCACCGACATGATACTAGAACTGCATACTGATCAGCAGTTGAAGCACTCTGCTTTCCATCAACAATGTTGGAGACAATATGAGAATTTGCAGCTGCACTTCCAGGCTTGGAATGTGATACCCGAGAACTTTCCCTATGCCCCTTGGGACTCTTCCACATCGAAGTTGTTGACTTGAGAATGAAAGAGTGTTCTTCACCTCTCCTGTCACAGGGAAATTCAAATAAGCTATTCAAAGCAAGCAGCAGCTGCTGGTCCAAAATACATTTGTCACTTTACATTTACAAAGCAACACTTCCAGCTATTGGATACCTTTTCTCACTCTTTCAGAGTAGAAGTATATGAACTGAGATATATGCTTATGCATTGAATGATCACAAGATCCGTCCAAAAAAAAAAACCACTTAGAGAAAATAAACAAAATAATGTTGGGACCAAGACATGGAAAATGATATCCTTATTTTGCCTAGTATTTTAGTTCCCAATTTATTCAAAATGGTTCCAGAGAAGCATTCATGTTATCAAAAATTCAAGGGACAGACATGGAAAATCTTGAAAGTGCATCAAAAGCATTCATTCTGAAAGATAAAAAAGAAACATATGTCCATATACGACCATATAACTCAGTGCACACAGAATTTGACACCTTATATTAACATATCAATTGACACCAATATGGCTTTCATTGAAGACATCACACTCGATATCAGGCATTAACTTGAGCAGAACTCGAAATGACAAATTATGGAAATAGAAAAGATTGGCCATGGCCACCATGTTGAACTCAAGAAAAAATGAAACAGAAATATGTTCGGAAAACAATATATCCATATAAATATAGTAATAAAATATAAGAAAATTAGTTTGACATGACCTGAAAAAAATATTGTTAACAATTGATGTGATTCCAAATTGGACTTGATATGCACTTGTTCATTCTTGATTTATTATTTTTTTTACAGCTTATTCCATGTCCAGAAAAAGGAGGAAGGTTGTGGCTGGTAGACAGCCAACGTAAAACATATAGTCACATTTTGTAAACATGGATTCTAAAAAATATAGATTAAACACCCATGTAATCAACCCCAAATGATTGATATTAAGGCTTGTTAAAATGAGTTACATGTTGGCCTCACCGAACTAATTCAATATTCTAGAAGGAAAGCTCCAAATTTTCAGAAAAACATTAGTTGTCCCTTAGAGATGGAAGACTTAATTCAGTTTTTGGGAGGCCTATCTATGAGAGAGAGCAAAGAAGGTTCTCCTTGAGAGGCTTAAACGAAAAGTTACCATGAAAATTGGGCCCCAACCCTTCTTCAAATCCCAAAATTTTCTTAGGGCAATTGATGAGGTATATGATCAAAGTGAACATAGAAACATTGCCCCACATGGCCATAGCCTGCATAACAATTTTTAACATAAACATATCAAAACAAAAACAACTTTAAGGGTTAGCGTCAATGTTGTTGAACTATTTCCATGTTTAGTTTAAGTTGATTCATAAATACCCAACAGCTCATGATGAAGCACTACTTACAAAAATATAAATCATATTTGTAAAGTAGTATATCCTCCATGGTTATTCATTTTATAATTAAATCACTAATATGTTATTCTGAAAAGTTAAAAAGACTTAACAATTAACATGATTTATTGATTAAATAAAATATTTTATTTTCAATTAGAATTTAAAAATAAAATAATAATGATGGGAATGAACAGATTAGAAAGGTTGAGTCTGGTTCAAGTGTTTTATTCTAAGGAACGCATCCAAATTTGAACTTCATAACCTATTCCATTAACATGCAAGATTCAGTTTGACCTCAATGTGTTTCTGTTACCTCAACTCAACTATTGCCCGTAGTAAATATATCTGTCAACTTAGGGTTCAGAAGTGATTACATAAATCTGGTACTGATATGCACAAAACAATACATTGTTACTGTAGCACACTGAAAAAACAACACTCAGGAACACAATTAGTTTTATTATATTAATCATAATGATTATATCTTTATTCAAATGCACACAATGACAGATTTTCCCCTTTTATATATGAATCTGATAATGATCAACACTGAACTCAACTCTACCAAACTCTTAACTATTTTGAGTTGCCTACACAAAAAATATAAAAGTTCAAACATAACAATGTTGTTCACAAACTATTTACGGGAACAAAAAAAAATGTTGTTCACAAACCTATACATAATGGTACATATTAATAACCACATTGAGATCTCAAGAGTAAAGGTAGTTGTCAAGTAATCAAACGGAATAAATTAAGACACCTTGAGTGGACAGCAACCTGAGGGCTAAATTAGGCAAGCTGTAATCGTTCCCAGCTTCAATACATGCAATTGGTAATGACAGAGGTGGTCCACCTTTAGAAGCCTCTTCAAAAATAATTGTTATGGCATCTAAATACACCACAATATCTGGTGTATGTGCAGGAGAAACATTCTGCAAAATAAGTTTATCACTATTTTACTATTTATGGCATAATTAAAAGGCATAACTTCAGTATATTGCCAATACATACTGAAATATAAAAAGAAAAGATTGCACAATATTTTCATTCAAGTAAAACAAATAATAATAACAACATAGCTTGACTCATAAAAATGATAATCCACACCTTTATCTGAACACAAAGAAGGTCATCTGTATTGCAGTCAGCAGCAAAAGAATGGATTTCTAATGGTTGAACAATTTCTAGTTTCCTCCTCCACCTTCTTCCTGGTACGTATATGCCTTCCAATCCACAACGTACAGAAAACCTTTCTGGCTCCAGTGATACACCTCTGAAAGATAAAAGCCCTTCTCCCTCAGATCTTCGACTCTTCACAATTTTCTGAGATGATAATTGATCCCAATCTTCTAAGTTGAAGTTTGATATAGAAATGGGGGTTGTAACAGGTGGAGGTGGTGCAGTGTTTGGAGGAAGTGAGGACATGGAATAACTTCTAAAGTTGCCAAAAGAAAAGAGCTGAGAACCAGACGAGGCAGCAAAATTAGGCTTTATGGATGTGCTACGGATACCTGAACTTGAAGTTAGAGGAGGAGGAGATAAACTTCGAACTGGAGGTGGAATAGAATTATCCAAAGGAAGCAACCATTTCAACAGTTCTCCACAAGGATCCTGATTTGTTTGAACTAAGTTGTCCTGGTTCTCAGAAGTCAAATTTCTATCCTGATATTTCTCAAACTGAAGAATCTCCAAAATGGGATCTTTCACAATGTCAACACCAATACTTACCTGTAAAAGCACCTGCATCCTTCCAAACAATAAAGGGAAATGAGAATTAGCACTTGCCCAGACAACTGGCTCACCCAATATTGACTGCAAGAAATATAAACATTCTTGACTAATTGATTAGTCTCATCATAATGTAACATACTACAGTGTGAGCTGTAATATTTTCCCTTCTTTGGAAGCTTTTTCCATGTAAATTTCATCACTTGATTATGTGCTGCTTGGTTGTGATTTTCGTTTTGTGTTCTTGGTGTCTTCTAATTCATGGCTTGCCTGAAGAGGGAAGAAATTCTTCCCGACAATGAAAGAGGTGGATGGTACAGATGTAACTAGCTCTATTTGAAAGAAACAACTATCCTTAGATACAAACAACTCCTTTTGTGCTTCACAGCCCAGTTCTTATTGCACCAAACAATGTCCTTTTTTCTTACAAAAATAAACATCTAGAAATTCAAATTCCACGGTAACGTATGTGTGATGGTGTGGCCCAAATTTTGTCTCAGCCCAGGTCGCACGCAACCCAGTTTTGACCTGAAAATGTTTTTCTGACCCGTTTTTTCTCTTGCAAGTTGCGGACCCTGTTTTAGGACTCTCTTGTAGCCCAGTATATAAGGGCTCTTAGGGTTTGGGGTGTGAGATGAGAGAACACTGAAACCGTAGGAAATAGAGTGAGAAAGAGAGCTAGGGTTTGGGGATTGAAACTTGTATTCGCCTTATTTTTGCATAATGAAAACTTTCGTTGGATCTTCACTGAGGACATAGGCACATCGCCGAACCATGCAAATTCTTGTGTTTGTGTGTGGTGTTTGTTTAGTTTTCTGTCATGTTTCATGATTGTTGCTTGGTTTGCGACTGTTTGTCGTAACAATATGTATTCCCACAATGCTTCCTACTCAATTCCTCAAAATAGTAACAAAATTATCTCTTTTACCTAAAACAAGAAATGCGTAAAAAGTGAATAAAATCACGCATTTCCTAGACGCTACATATCGTGCCAAAACAAAGCATGTAACAAATTTTTATCTCCAGACGATTAAAATCTCAGATGAAACTTGTATACTACAGCAAAAATTTTTTTTTTTTTTTGCGAGTATAAACTACAGAAATACTTTGCGCAGTATCTGTGCAGTTTACTACTGTCAATCAGATGTCAATACATTGTCACATGGGTTCAACCAAAGTTCTGAGTCAGGTAACAGTGAACAGATCAGAACACCAATCACAGGGACCTGTGAGCACTCAGCAAGTTGTTTAAAATGTATGCATACTGGTAGTAAAATATCCTCAGCAGAACTAATGAGTTGACATCTACTACTTTTTTAATTAATGAAATGTTTCCCCAGGAGCATAATATCCAGAAAATCAGACTGAATATAAGTTACAATAAAAACCATCCCTTAAATGCTAAATTAGCAAGTAGCACATGTAGAACAGAAAGCATGAGCTTATTTAAATCTCAGAATAACTCCAAAATAAAGAACATGAATTGCAAATACAAACTCTATATCCACACCTTTCTAATCTTTACAAGTATGGCAGAAAAAAGACAATTCAATAATATCCTAGAAGTTCTTTGAAACATACCACTATATCTCCATTTGAGAGGGAGCAACACTTGACAGCATTTCTTGCTAGTCCCCCAGAGACACTGGCATCAAAATTTCCACGATCAATAACCATATTAAGATGGGTCCTGGTTTTTGCAGTCTTTCTAGTTCCTGCACCATCTGCAGAAAGCTTTTCACTAACCATCTCAAAAGATTCCGGAGATACTTCCAAAGCACTTTTTTTAGACCACAGTGGCTCATCTAACTCTGCCAACCGAACAAAAAAGTGGGAATTTCTAAATCTTCGTAACAATGTTTCAGTCTGTCTTTTGTGATCTTCCATTCTAAGAAGAGATTCCCCATCAGAAATATCTTTTTGTGGATCAATCTTATCTTTCGAAAAGTTTTCACTATTCTGATCCATCTCTTGACCATCAACACTTACTTCCACTCTTCCAGAAACTGAATTGGTTTCATTTTCAACACTTCCATTTGGTTTCTTTGTGCTTGTTCCAATGCCATTTTTAATCATCACTGCAGCAACCTTAAATGGCGTTATGATTTCTGTCTCTTGTTTACATGCTGATAGGCATGCCAGAATATGAACTTGTTCACCTACAGTAGTGAAAGCAATCAGATCTCACATAAAAACACGTCTACGGAACAGGAAACCATCTATCCATGTCAAAATTGAAAATAAAAAAAGAAAAGGCAAAAGATTCGAGAAAGAATCGCTACCAGGAAAAACAAAGAAGCGGTCCAGTGAGCGAAAAGAAAGTATATCCGGCGCCTCACTCCAAGTATCAGGAAGTTCCTCTAGAAAAGCATATCAAACATTTGATATAAGTATATATGAAAATTCTCGGTTATCACATTAAACTGTTTAACAAGTTAAGGAAGAAATTAGTGAAATTGTTTCTAAAATATAACTTATAAAACAAAGCAAAATATTTAATAAGAATAATTGCAGGATTTCCATTAGAAAGTCACTTTGATGTGAAAAGGTCAAAGCTCTAATTTTTATACGATCACCAAACCATATAATCAACCACAGAGTTTGAAGAACTAAGATAAAACCAGTCGGGGAAAAATCATGAAATAATGAATAAGTGTTAGGGATCTCATCTAAACTTCTCAAACAAGATGAACTACATTTATTCAATCCACTAATGAGTTTTATGTCTAGAAATCTATCTACATCTAAATAGTAATAATATTGTCCCGTCAATGTTTTTATGGTTAGAATGAAGAATATTTAAATTCTTAAATTTATAAAGCAATACAAAGGATACTGAAGCCTTCTTTACTTGGAATCAGTGCAAATGACTCTCTCTTTTATAAAAGAAACCTTGACGCATATGTGAATAGAGGAAACAATGTAATTACTTGAAATTGAAGAACACAAAACTTCCACCAGGGAAGTATGGGAAAGTAATCAATCCAACTGACCATAAAAAACAAGCGCGCACACACACATAAAAGATAAATGCCAAGATAATTTTGAAGTATGATTTTCAATTGTTAATTATTGCATTCACATTTTGAGTCAGTCCACCTTATCTTCAAAAACAATGTATGAGAAAGAAGTTGATATGCCAGTCATTAAATATCATTACAATCGTATTATTCGTATCAATGTTTCACAATAACTCATCCAAATTAATCAAGGCTTGCAACAGAAATACAAGCCACCACTCATTTAGTCTCAAAAATCTATATGCAAAATTAAATAACAAGAAAGGAAGTAATAAATAATACGATAATAAAGAACAAGATTATTTGCATGCTTGTTTAACAAGAATTTCCAAACCTAACAATCCAATTCAAAACTATTCAACATCAGTGTCTCGCCTCCAACTACCTAAGCACCATTTGTTTACATAACTCTATAGTTATTTAGAATAAACACAAGCGGAATTCAGGTGGGTTTTGACCTCATGATGATGTGTAGGTAATAGGAAGACAAGTTGACTCTAGCTCAAGTGTTCCTCATAATCATATAGAATCTAGACAGCAAGTAATCTATGTTTGGGTTTTGACCTGATGATGATGCGTGGGTAATAGCAAGACAAGTTGACTCTAGCTCAAGTGTTCCCCATAATCATATAGAATCCAGACAGCAAGTAATCTATGTTTGGAGTTCAACATTTACCATCACAAGAAGGTACACAAAAATTGACTATTACGGATGCTTTAAACTATATAGGCATGCCAGGCTGAAGCTAAAAAAAAAAAAACCCTTCTAGAGAGAATAGACTAGAGGGCTGCACCTTATTTCAATATCAACTCCCTAATCTTGTGTAGTTATCATCAGTATCAGTCCCTGTATGGAATTAAGTAGACAAAGAAACCTTCAATCTTCAGATAAGAAGGTGGGTGGTGCAGGTATTAGCTAATGTAAACCAATTTTATCTTTGGCACTAAGTTTTACCTTTGTTTAAGACTAACATGGGTATCCTAGGAAGAGTATCAGTTGCACATCATATTACTTGATAGTTATGTATGAGGTAATCAGGACAACACTACATAGTAAAGTATAGGTTCATATGCATATACAAGGCTGAACATAAAGTTACTTGACACAACAAATGTAAATTAAGTCGGAGAAATAGTGGGACAATACCGTATGGAATAGTAATAAATCCTTCATCTTCAGCAACGTCCATGTGATTCTCAACAATGGGAGGGTCACTCTTTGCACTTGGGCCCATAGCTACACCGTTCTGGCCCCCAATTCCATCGGTCTCTTCGCCACGACCTTCGGCTCCGGAAATGTGTGGAAATGGATCTTGTGCTATGAGACCCTCTAAAGTAGACATGGGTTTTGGCACATGATTTATATCAGATTGAGATTCTTGAACAGACGGCTGCTCCGCAGCAGCAGTCTGAGAAGACCGCATCAGAAAATTCATCGTCCCAACGAAATTATCTCTGCAATTTGAAGGAAGATTTTTCAAATCTGTAATTTGGATTTGTATATATGCCTAAATGTACTATACATTTGTTTGTACGTATAGAATATAATAGATAGATAGAATTAGATTGATTTGGACAGATATGTATATGTGTATACATGTATAATAGGGAGATCAACCGATCTGCTCTAGGGCTCGAGTGGGAACCTCTTATTTGTTTAATTACATATATGCACATAAACATATATATATATATACACACATATATAATGGTAAGCGAGAAAGTGGAAATAGAGGCTTACCAGATCGAAGATCACAGGCGAAGAGTGTAAGAGATCCACTATGCAAAGCAGTGGCAAGTCCAAGACGGTTCTCAGAGAAGTCGAGCGACCTTTAACCCGTCTCGAGATCATACAGTATAACGGAATAGCCCCATACAAACTACTTGGATCTGTGTCGGATTCGGAGCACAGGACCCGGGGTACCTTTAACTTGTAGCCCAAGGGCTTTATATATATATTTTTTTTCACTGTCAAATAGCCCAAGTATTTTATATACTCTAATAAGAAATAATTAATTACTATTAAAATTTCTTTTCTTTTTTTTATTTTTATTTTATCTTATCTCGGAAACTCACTGGATTACATTATCGGTATCCTAGAATACCCAATAATTTCTATACATTTGCTTAAACATGTTTCTCTAAGTCCAAGGATAAATTGCATAAAAATTCTCTCCACTTTCAATTTTTGGCACAAAATTCTCTAAAAAGAAAAAAAACTTAAAACTCTCCTGAAGTATCCAAGTTGCATGGCCTTTAAGGTGTCAAATTTGAAGTTAACGACAAGTTGAAAGGACCAAACTACCCTTACATTTAAGGAATGTATTGTGAAAAAATTGAAAGTTCAAAGGATTTTTATGTAATATTTCCTAAAAATGTATAAAATTAGAATTTGTAAATGACTTTAATACCCATTGACGAAAGGATGTCATTTTTAGAATTATTTTTCAATGATAAGATTAAAATTAATACAAATAACTCATTCGGCATAATGTTGTTAAAAATTATTTTAAAATATATATATATTTAAATGGATTATATTTGTATTAAAAAAACTATTAAATGCTTCTATAAGAAAATGAAAATCTCTTGGAACAATTTTCAATTTTTTCTTAAAAATCTATTTTTAAAAAATTAAAAGGAAAAGAAAACCTAATTTTCTTAAATATGCAATTCGCTTAAATTTTAATTAAGTGGCATTTTCATCATTATAATATCACTTTAAGGGTGCAAGAAACTCCCGTACTTTTTAGCCATTAAATTATAACAGCTAACTGAGGTTATTGAAGCAATTGGATAGTTTAAGGGAGTCTTGGATCAATTTTTTGTAAGGTGATTTTGTGTCAAAAATTAAAAGTGGAGGAGGATTTTATACAATTTGCCCAAGTCTAATGAACAAAGAAAAAAATCATAAGTAATGCTATCATGAGAGCTCTCTCATCATGAACTTTTTTTATTTAACTACTTATTGAAAGGTTTGTTAAATAACTTATTTAACTTTTCACATATCTAAAAAATTTGTTTCAATTCAGTGGTTAAAAATAAAGAGATCACAACTCTTATCGTGTGAGAGTTCTCTTGATATATATTAGTGTGGTCACCAAATGTGATCCAAAATAACGGCCCACGATGAATAAAAGAAGTGATCAGGCCCACGTCAGACCCAACCATGCAAATGATGGGCTGGGCCAGGATAAAAAGACTGAACAGGCCCAAATCAGACCCAACCATACAAATGATGGGCTGGGCCCGGATAAAAAAAGGCAGAGCAAACCCAAGCATACCATATGGACCAATAAAACTCTGACACTACACCCGAACCGCCACCTCTTGCTTCGTGGGATTTGAACGATCTACTCATCAAGGATCAAGATAAAGATAAATGAGGATAAGAATTGAAGACGAAGTCATCATTATCATACCACCTCATGCTCGGGGAAGTAGTATAAAAGGAGAGAGACCCCATTGTAAAAGGAGAGAGTTTTTTCGTAGAGAATGAAATAAAACAAGAGATTATCCTATCTATTATATTTGTTCTTTGTTTATTAACAGTGAATATTATTATATAATTTTTCTACGTGTTCATATTTCCTGACACCTACAATTACATTACTCAAAAACCAATCGACATATAATGTTTCGTTTCTACTAACCATTTTTCTATTATGTTATTTAATCCACAAATTGTTCCAGTTTTAGCAGCAATGTTACTAACAAGTAACACCAGTATTTTTCTATTATGTTATATTTTGTTTTACAAATTTACACATAACTATGTCCATCAAATACAAAAAGTAAATATGCCACACAAAAAAAAAAAAAATTTCAAATTGTGATCGTCTATTAAAATAAATAGAATGAACTTTACATATTATATGTAATGTACTTTATAAGTAAGGTTGGTTTGAGCTTATTTATTTTATTTTAGTCAGACAAGCTCCCATTTAGAAAGAGTCAAATTCTAAACTTTTTTCCTATGGAAAAGCGAAGAAATACAACTCGGCCAAAGAGGCGCCGGTGGTGTTTGATTTTATTTCAAGAGACAAATTTTACTTGTAACTATTATATAAATTCAAAATATATCCTCAATCTTATATTATTTTTTATTCTAAAATATCAATTATGTATATTTACTATTTTACCCCTCACACACACTCTCTCTCTCAAAATCACTGCACCGTTTGAAACCACCCATTTCTCTCTCTATCCCCCCCCTCTCTCTCTTTCTCTCTCTCTCTAAATCCTCTCAAACTCAACCACTGTCCACCCATGTCACTAGAATGGATTACCATTGATTAATTCAACCCACAAAATGGTGTACTGGTACATGAGCTCGCCACTTTGCAATAAAAGGATTACCATATTAATTCAACTGTAAACTCTCTGTTACCAGACACCATTTGAAGACAAAACAAACAACACTCATCTAATATATAGCACCAAGGAATTGATAACCTGTGTCCATAAAAAATAAACCAATATGCATTTGGTCACTTGAAAGCCCACTCCATCTGTGAATTATACAAACCCAACAAGGGTCATCGATCGAATCGCGAACCCCATCGCTGCATCAACATCTGTGTGTATTGATGGAAGTCACAACATTGAAAACCACATGACATTAATTGAAGCACACTATAGTTTGGGATTGCTAAGTCGAACTCAACCCCTTCACGATTTTCTTCTCAAGGAGTTAGACGATTTTCTACCTTGTTGAGTATATATATTTTTTTTTCTATCAGAGAAAACAACATAACAACAAAGAGGAAGAAAGAGTACTGCAATCAGAATGAAGAGCCACACAGGATACAGAGTCCACCCAAGATAAAAGCCACTTGGCACCTTATTGCAATTAAGGTGGAGGAGCCCAGGAGAGTGAAAGGTCACAACCTCTACAATGGAATTCTTGTAGCCCCCATTAGGTAGAGACAAAACTTTCAAGCTCTCCTTTAAAACATGGTGGAAGAAGAAGGAAGTCGATCACCCCAACGGGCCGACCCGTAGAATCTCTAAGAACACACCCTCAGCGAGCTTCAAAGGAGGTTGCATCAACATTCAACTTTAGGGTAGGATCCATAAAAGGAACCCAAGAAGAGAGCTGCAAACTTGGGTCCATTGAGGAGTGGTCTGTTTCCTCTTCTTAATGTTTTGTTTGTAGCCTGGAAAAAGAAAAAAAAATTATACACCATATTTTTTGTATTTCTCAGCATGTCTACATTGCAGTGCAGCTTGAACATTCATTAATTGAGCTATTTTGGGTACCATTTTGCTCGTTTTGAGTATTGCTTATTCTTATGACTGTTTGCTAGTTTTTTTTTTTCTTTTTTTTTTGAACTACAGGTAGTGTCTGTTCTCTTACAACACTCTGTAATTCACCACCTGAGACACGCATTGGACAATTACTGAATACCAAGAGGTCCAAGATTATTCGAACTTCAGTGTTTGTTAGTCCAATTCCTATAAAATATCAATGGTTTCTTATATTTCAATCTCTGTTGGCTATGTTAGTTGTTTTTGGCAGTTCAATTCCTATAAAATATCAATGTTTGCTTATATTTCAATATTTGTGTTGGATAGGTTAGTTGTTTTTGGCAGCAAAATTAGTGTATACTTTTGTGTTTTACACGGGTCCAAAAGCCATACACAATATTATTTGAGACTAGTTTTGACGAGATGATTTATGTTGTCCAAAAAATTATTTACAGATTAACAATTTGTTAGTTTTATCAATAAAAAAAAAATTGTCCTCATGAATAGGTATGGTGCGGTTATGCTAACTATTATTCAATAACACATCAATTATTCAAATAATTAACAACCACAAAAATCATATCATAAAAGAATCATTAAAATTTTTCACATAATAGCCGAAAGAAAAGTATGGGCGTAATTTAGCTGAATCACTTTCTGTTTTCTAATGCAAACTTGATGTCTTCTAATGCAAGTTGGTTACCAGGAAATGTCACAACACATCACTTGCTACTTTATTTTTTTGTTTTTTCGTTTATAGTTTTTTCTGCTTCAGTGATGATGGACCCTCACTCTCCTAGTCACTGTTACTCTTTCTCTCTCACATCTCATACTTACCTCATTGTTATAACTTATTCATTCCAATTGAGTCAAGTGTTAGTTATTCCTCTTATTAAAACAGAAACCATATCTTTACATTTGGGACTTTCTCTCTCACATCTCATACTTACCTCACTGTTCTAACTTATTCATTCCAGTTGAGTCAAGTGTTAAGTTATTCCTCTTATTAAAACAGAAACCATATCTTTACATTTGGGACTTTACCCAAAAGACTTATATGCCATCTCCATAATTTATCTAGGTTATTCTAGAGTTATTATCTCTAGTATTTAGCCTTCTTTCTAAACATTTGTCCTCATTTTTTACCATGTCATTTGTCTAGAAAGATATTTACGACTATATGTCAATTTTCCCTTCTTTTAGAATTTTCAGAGCAGTGCATCAATTGTTAACATTCTTTTTTTTTTTTCAAGTAACTTTTATTTTGTAAGTCTTATTATAAGTTTTTTTATTTAATATTGTATACGTGGACCATTTTAAGAAAATATAATGTAATAATATATTGAAGTACATATTTTATAAAATTTTGATAACAGAAATAACTATTCCTATTACTTCTCTCGCACATTTTTTTTATTCATGTAAAATTGTTCTTACTTAATATCTTAAATTATGAATTTATCTAACTTATTTAATTTAAAAAATGTGAATTTTCAAATTTAACTTTGTTTAAAGACATGAAACAAAATACCATTATAATACCAAAAACATGAAGTTGCAATTACCCGTATTAAAAAAAAAAAATTTCTCGTAAACCTTAATTTTATCACACAAAAAAAATCCATTATCATAATGGTTATTGAGATAATTTCAAATATTTTTCATTATCCTTAAAAATGTAAATGGTAACAATTTTAATAAAATTGATAGTGGTGTAATATATGATACAAAATTGTGGTGGTTGATGGGTTTTTGGATGAGTGTGGTGTATCATTTGTGTTATTTAATTATTTGTATGTTTGTGTAACTATTGTGTATTATAATGTTTATAATTATCTTTTTATTTATGTGGTGTTTGACTAGACGGGAGTGAGAGCTATTATGTGTCAACTTGTGTATATATGTTGAGAGAACGATGAAAATGTGCTAATATAATAAGAGTGTATACGATGAGTGTGACAAATAATTATAAGTAATTTGAATAGAAACTATTTGGAGTCGAATGAACTACAATGGTGAAGTGGTAAATGTGAAATTTCTTAAAATAAAACAGAAAATATGGTGACAAAAGTAACAAGGAAGGTTGTGGTGTTGTTGATTAAAGTTTTGTCTCACAGAAATTTCCTCTCTTCTTTAAGCATGCCATACTTTCTGTACCATTACATATGCATTAAGTGGCAGATCATATTTTGTACAACAAGCAAATAAACACTTTTTGAATTCGATTTTTTCAACCATCCTACTTGAAGAGTGAAGGAGTTTTATAAATTAGAAATATGATAATTTTGTCAAATTAGGAGTGGAACTTGGGCGGGCCAAGGGATTAGCTCACGCCAAACCCAAGGATCATGGTATCTCAATCCACCTCATACTGTATGAATTTTTTGAATTTTTCACGTCATTCAAAAATTTAATAATCCACTAGTAAATAAACATTACAAAAAATAAAATGTTGAATATCTAACTACATGCACGTATATATAAAAGTGCCTTCTAACTATGTAGGCGTATTTTGAAAACATGAGCATGGAGGGATACAAAAAACGTTTTTTTTTTTTGTACTCAGAAAAAATAGAAATATATTCTTTTTTTTTCTGAATAGAAACACAAAACAGAAATAACGTTCATTAAACTTGTTGTTTCCACATTTTTAAGAACAAAAAATAAAAAACAGTGTTTAGTAACATATTTGTTATATATATATATATATATATATATATATATATATATTTGAACTTGTAACTATTAGACAATACAAAAGAACTTTTCAGCAGAACTAGTCTTCCATAGGTATAATATCATATATATCTGAAAATTAAATTAAATTAAATTAAAGTTAATATCATATACATGTGAAAATTAAATTAAAAAATATGATACAAGTTAAAAGATAATAATATACATAACATGTATATCATAAATAATTATTATTTATAAGTGAATTTTTTAAAAAAAGAAGATGAAAGTAAGAGCATTTTCAATGTGTTTTTTTTATTTTAATATAGATAATTTATGCACATTCTATATTATCATATTAATTTATTATACATTATTTAACTAAGTAGACAAGAAAAGATTACAATATGTAAATAAGAAAACAATTGTGCAAAAAATCATGGATAGTGAAAATTATGTTTAATATTATATATTATTTAACTAAGTAGATCCTGCTACAGGAGAGAGAAAATTTCCTTGTTACAATGAAGAAACAGAAGAAACATCTTTTTTTTTTTAGTTTCCTTCTCCTTTCACAAAAAAATGAGAAACATTTTTCATTTCAAAGAACAGAAACATTTTCTTAAATATAATCTTTGCTTTTGTTTTTATCTTTTTGGAAGATAGAAACAGAAAAACAAGAAATGTTTTTGTTAGTGAACAGCTCCAAAGCAGACAATATAACTTGCGGGACTTAATAATATTGGGAGGCAATATCCACACTCCATTTTTTCACGGTTGCACTCCATTAGCATTTTTCTTTTAAATAAAATGGTAAGAAGGTCCTAAACTCATTAATACATCATCCCTTATTTTATAATACCATAACTACCCTTTATACAAATAAATTTTAATTCTTTTTATTTCGTTTAGTAATTTCTTTTGGGTTCCGACCAAAAAAAACTTTTTCTTGAGTACTTTTTTTTATCCAGTCAAAAGTGATAATTTATTCAATAGAGATATTGAGTCAAAAGTGATAAAAGAGATAATGGGTACTCTATTTTTTTGGTACTTTTTTTTGGGTCCTGTCAAAATTAAGAGAATTTATTCAACATGAAGAACTTTTTTTTTGTATCCTTTTTTTGTGTGCATCATATATATATATTTTTTCAGTGATGTCTTATGAGATAATTTATTCAACAGATAATTTATTTTGGGTCTTTTTCTTTTTTACGTACCATACTTTTTTTTTTTTGGTCATATCAAATGAAATAGTTTATTCATCAAAGAAAAAAAAAAAATTGGGTCTTTTTTATCTTTGCGTAGTATACTCTTCTTTGGGGTCCTATAGAGAACTTTTTTTTTTTTTTTTTCAGTTATTGTCAAATGAAATACTTATTCAATAAATATAATATTTTTTTAGTACTTAGATAATTTTTATTTATTTTTAGATCTGTCAAAAGAGAAAGAGATAACTATTTTTTGAGTCCTTTTTTTGGAACATGTTAAAAGAGATTGAAAATATTAAATATTGGAGACAAAAAGGGAATATCAGAAGGGGTAGTTGTGTAATTTTTCTTAAAAATAATCATTTATTTACCAAGTTATGGTTAGAAATGTCATTTTCTTTAAAATAGGAGTGTGAACGTAAAAAAATGAGTGCGAATATCGCCTCCCAAAATATTGTTCCTGTTAGAATTTGGAAAGAACTCAAAATCTTATATTCTTTATTATTTTGTTTCTTTAACTATATTCAATTATTATAATTTTTACTTTAAGTTTTCAAAGCAACAAAGTTAGGTTAATAACTGGGACACTATCAATTATCTAATATTAACTTTATTTTACATAAATAATGTATAACCTTAAAAATATAAAAATTATAAAATTTTCTTGTATTTCGGTTCCTTTTGTTAGTAAAATCTTTATTCAAATTCTTTCCAAAATGAGTTCCGACTCAAAAATTTAAATACAATCTCACAGTTTCAAATATCTTGCCCGTGCCCGTAAACTTTTTGAGTGGGACTCGAATTGTTCAAGTTAGGCTCACCCAAGTTTTTTTTTTTTTTTTTTAAAGTGATGCATGGGTTAGGATCAGTATAGACAACTTAATGACATTAATATAGCACTATTATACACTGTACATGGTTTTTAGAATATCAAAATTTCCTTTTATAACTTTCTTTTCTCCAAGAAAAATATGAGTAACAATTCAGCAAGGAATGAGGACAGGATCTAGGTTGGTTCCATGTGACGTGAAAAATGAGACTCTCTCATTCACAATTTAAATGTCCACTTTTTATTTTTAGCCGTCTCAAAATAAATGTCCTAATTGAAAAGTTCATATATTATTTTTTATAACATTACTAAAGTATTCATCTTCCATTAATATACACTCCCCCCACCAAAAAAAAAAAAAAAATTATTGCTGAGGATGTCTATTACTAGTGCTTATTTTTGGTTAGTAATTGTGATTCCCACCCCAAAAAAAAAATATTTTATAGAAAAATTAAGGTTCACACTTCCAAATTTTTTAAAAATTTCTATTTATGGTTATGGTAATTAAAGGTGATTTGCAAAAGAAACTCCATGTAGCTCTTTCAAATTCCAATCAACCTTTTTAGTTTTACTTTTAAAAATTCAAATCTAGTAAAAAAAAAAAGTGATACAACATATAAGTACTCTATTCATACATATATATATATATATATATATAATGCATAATATTTGATAATTTTATTTATTTGTTGTCAGCTTTTCTCCATTTTTTTTCTTCACATCATTTATAGACATGCTCCCAAAAATATATATTAAAAATGCATTGGAAGAAAAATTGTCATAATTATTTTATTTTTAAATTTTAATTTTATATTACTATTTCCCCTCTCAAAAAATTTTTTTTTTTGGCTCCGTCCCAAAATTTAATATAAACTAATATTAAATTGATGAAAAAAAAAAAAAATTGGCCCAAACACTAGAATCCTGCTCCGCTGCACACGCGCGCGCGCATGAAACTCTTCACATCACTCAAAAGTTCCATTGGTAGCTTCTTCTGTCCACACCAATTAAGACACGTTTCAGGTTCACCAAGGCCTTAGCCCACAGGAGCACTACTCTACACTATTGGAATATGGTGAGTCAGAAGGGGACACGTGGAAATGCGGCGATGCGCAGCTCACCAAACTGAAGAGATTAGTAGGGAGTATTCATACTTACATTAGAGCAAGTGAAGTGATCACCTAAACATGATTAGAAATGCATATGAAAAACAAAGCCCACAAATTGCCAGATGTCAAGTCTCAAGTGAGAGAGCGTGGACGACACAGACAGATCATGATAACGTGGATGGATAAGGATCAGCGTAGGTTCGCGTGTTTGTTTTTGTCTATATTCTATTTTCAAGCGGTGTTGCTGTGGGTCCACATTCACTCTTGCTTGGCCACTGATTTCGATGATGGACTTTTGTATCATACTACTGTGGCCCACCGTAAGTGAAAACCTGTGGTGCGTAGCGTCACAATCCAGTCATGGGCCCACACAAGAATGAAAAAAATAAAAAAATATTATTAATGAGAGAAAAAGAAAAAAAATAAAAAAAAATTGTTATTTTTATCGTATTAAGCCGATTAATAAATAAAAAAAAGAGAAGATAGTTAACATATTTGAAAAAAGAAATGAATGAAAATAATTTAATTTTTTTTTATCATTATACGCTTTTATATTTAAAAAAGTAAATTTTAGCTTTTATTAAAATAAAGATAAAATTGGTATTAACAAAGTTTTATTAAAAAATGTAGTATTTTCTTTCATTTCTTCTCATTTTTGGAAGGATAACAAAAGTTACTATTCATCCTTAATTTGTCCCTCCAAATTCTTACATTTTCTTTTCTTTTTATTAAAAATTTCATACCAAACACATAAAACCATATTCCTCCATCAACTTTCTTTTCTTTTCCTTCTATTTCTTTTCTGCCAAACTGACCCTTATTATCTCTTACTTTAGTTCTACTGTTAAAATTTTATTTTTAAGTATGCATATTTTAATTTTTAGTGTAAATTTTGTGGGTGTTGGAAAAGGACTTGGATCTTTTTTAATTGATTAATTAATTAATTAATTTTAAGTCACTGTTTAACAATTATAAACATGCCACGCCATCAAAATATGTAAGGTGCTGGATAATATTATTTTAAAAGTTACAAAAATAATGACGTGATATATTTATAACCACTGATAATAATTTGAAATATTTGAAGAAAAAAACGATTAAAGAGGATCTAAATTGGTTAGGAAAAGAGAAAATGAAGAATAACTTATACAATGGAGGGAATGTAAACTTTTAAATAGTATAATAATTGTTTTTCTTTTGTTATTAATTTCTTTTTTTTGCACTATCTTTTTCAAATTAAATATGGATATTTTATTTTAATGGAAGAAGGATCAACTATGCACACATGATTGCACACATGATTGGGTTAGAAATGTTGAAATTAATATCATTTATTACAATCAACTCCAAGTCTACTGTATAAACAATAAGTAAAACCTTTCACATATGAAAAATGATGTTAAAACCAAAATTTATGGCCGAAAATGTCAGTTGGAAGGTTTTTAAGCTCTTAAATATTTTCAAATGAGACAACAGTTGTTCATGTGTAGATTGTTGATAACTAATGCTTGTTTAGTAGTATCATTAGCAAATAGTGAAAAAGAAAGAAAAAAGAAGATCTAAATAGCAAAATAATTACTTGCTCAGGGATGGTTCCCTCTACTTTAAGCTCTTTAAAATTCACAATTCTATCCACACGTAAAAGGGGCCAAAAAAAACAGCGAATTAATATTATATATAACAATTATTGAAAAATAAGAATAAAATCTGTTTAATTTGTGATTCTGCGGAGTTGTGTGCTTCTAGCCCCTTGCTTCTTAGATTCTCTCTCTCTCTCTCTCTCTCTCTCAATACTTATTGAGATTTCTTCTTCGGATTCATGCACGAAAAACGATTGACGGGTATATGCAAATCGGTGATGTTCATTCGAAATCATTATTCATATAAGATATTTTGGCCTGTAAACGAGTTTGGATCAATGTTCTTCCACTGTACTTCACTGCTGACCCGACATGAAGCTCCTTTCTTGTAACTTGTAAGAAACAAAAAAACTCTATTCTATTATTGAATTTCATTCCAACCTTCCGTTTTTGTCTTTTTCTTGTGTACAGATTATAATTAATCTATGTACTTTGCTTTATACTTTATTTAAGTTGCTATTTCAACTCTTCTTGGTTTCTCTGTTTCTAATTCAAATAATTTTGTTTTGTATTTCAAAGCTGAGTTCTTCAACAGACCCACATGGGATTGGGTTTAATCTGTACACACGAAGATACAGATTTTGAAAAACAACAATCAAAATTACTATGGATACACAATTGGGTCTGATTGAACAATCCTTTAATGTTCAATATTCTCTCTGGGTCCGAGAAGCTCTCGATGAATTGCCTGACAGTTTCACAATAACTGATCCTTGCATTTCTGGGCACCCAATTGTGTTCGCCTCTAGCGGATTCTTAAAAATGTCAGGGTACTCGAGAGACGAAGTAATCGGGAAGAATGGGAGGATATTTCAGGGACCCAAGACTGATCGGAGAACGGTGATGGAGATTCGAGAGGCAATTCGAGAGGAGAGGACTATACAAATCAGTATATTGAATTATCGTAGAGACGGGACACCTTTTTGGATGTTGTTTCATATGTGTCCTGTATTCAGTAAAGAGGATGGGAGGGTGATTCATTTTGTTGGAGTTCAAGTTCCGATTTTGCAGAAACTGAGGCGGTTGAGTAGCGGGTTTGGGAGGAATGGGGTTAGTTTGTGTGAGGATGGGTCTGGGTTTCGGGAGACTCTGTTTGGGTCTTGTAGGAGGGAGGTGTGCTCGGATTCTGTTGTGGAATTGGGTCGCGTTTTAGCTATGGATTCAGTGTTGGATTCAGAAGATAGAGGTTTGTTTTTCAGTTTGTAGTTGTCTTTGTTTTGACACACTGAGCATGGCCTTGTTTAATTGTTGATTTACATTAGATGGAACTTGGTTGTTCATGTTTAACATGAAATTATTCTGGGATTGTTTCATCATATTAGTATACTTACTGGTACTTACTAATTGATATGTTATCTAGCTGCATATTTCACATACAAAGCACGACCTTGTTTAATTGTTGATTTACATTAGATTGAACTTGGTTGTTCATGTTTAACATGAAATTATTCTATTGTTTCATCATATTAAGATACTTACTAATTGATATGTTTATCAGCTGCAGATTTCTCTCTACATCTCTCTCTGAGTTTCCTTAGTTCACTATTTCTTTTTTGGTAAATGCATTTTTATTGAATGTTTCTATAAATTGTGGTTTTTGTGGTTGGTTATAATATAGTGGTGTAATCTTAGTTGTTGGTTGGTTTGCTTTTCTTAGTATTTGTTGATGAGAAAATTATTGTGTACTATATATAGATATGCTTACTGCCATTGTCATACTTAGATGCTCATTTTACTCCTCATTAGGTTGCTCGAGTTGTCTACTTTTGTTCCAATGCTTGTTTTTACGGGTCAGTGAATTCCTTTTGTAGAAATTTCTCATTCACTGGATCTATTTATTACAGAACTAGAGGTTGATGAGCCATGCGAGGCAAGTGATCTAGAGAAGCGAAAAGCTGTGACTGCTATTAACAACATATTATCTGTGCTAACTCACTATAGCGAGTTAACAGGCAGATTAGTGTGTGGGAACAAATGCTGCTTATCTGGGATGGGTCCTCTTTGTTCATCATTAAATATATCTCTTGGTAGAATCAAACAAAGCTTTGTATTGTGAGTTATTACAAGTTCCTAGTTTTTCTTATATTATCAGAGACATAATTCTGCTTTACTAAGGTTTTGATTTTTATGCTTTGTGTTCTCGGCAACACATATCTTTGGCCTATTTGCCTTGCAGAACCGATCCGCACTTACCTGACATGGCCATCGTTTATGCAAGTGATGCGTTCTTAAAATTGACAGGTGGTCAAATGTGAACCAAATTTACAATGCTATTCATTATTTTTTGACTTGTCTCATATGTGAAAATTTCTTGCTTGAGAATGAGAGATGAATCCAGTTTATGGATATCCTGTTTATAGATATCCTGAACCATCTGGCTTGTCAAATTACTCATTCTAAGGACAATTCTTTCTTCAATAGGCTATGCTAGACACGAAGTCTTGGGCCGCAATTGTAGATTCTTAGGCGGGGTGGATACAGATTCCTCAACTATATATAAGGTGACTATTCTTCAAGTTTGCTCTTGATTTCATTTTATCTTTTTATGCACGTGTTCTTTAATACTCTTATCTACAAGACTGTATTTGTCTCAACCTAGTAGTAACCTCTCGCAACTATTGAGTGGAAAATGTGGGTTATATTCTACTGAATGAATTGAATAGAAGGGATAGAAAATGGAAAAGAGAATTTTTTAGTTTCCTCTGTCCTATTTTGTTGTGCAGATAAAGGAAAGCATACAAACTGAGCAAGCATGCACAGTACGTATCTTAAACTACAGGTTGATACTTAACAATATTTCTTGTCATGTTCTGGAGGACTGCCTATCAATTTTTCTGTGTTTGTTTTTTTGTTTGGGTTCATCCTTGATCTAATAATTCCTTAAATTTTTTTTTGTTTTTTTTTGGGCTTTGTTTTTAGGAAGGACAAGAGTTCATTTTGGAATTTTCTTCATATTTCACCTGTTCGGGATGCTTCTGGCAAGGTAGGTACTTGTTCTTTCTGTCAACTGTCTGAATTTTTGTTGTAATTGTCTGTTAATAGAATTCATGTTGGGTTCTTGTTGTGAATTTTCTACTCCATATACTGGGTGTAAAACCATGGAGAATGGATAATAAGGTCATATGATCTCACAGCTGTCAAAGATGAACTTTGTCTGATTTTTAAAGAACTAAAAGAATAAAAATTGTTTGTCCCATGAACTTTTAAATTCTTGTTCTAGCTCTTGTGTAGAAGAAAAACTCCATCACTAGTAATTGTGGAGCAATAAATTTGAGTTATTGCTTGTAGTTGAAACTACTTGAGATTGTAGAAATCAGTTCAATAGAAAAGCTTTGGGGGGTGAAACTGCTGAATGTGCATGGTTTTTATTTATTTTTTAATATTTGAGTTATGTCTTGTGAAGACTGTGTGAACCGTGACAATTTTTTGAGTCTTGATAATTGATCAGCTGGTGCAGTAGGGTTAACAATGTCAGACATATAACAGTTGTGTTCCATATTTGATGTTGGTAGCACTAAGAGTCTAAGAGTGTAGTAGAACGAGTGTGCTTTATTTGTGGTGAAATACTTATTTTCCCTCACATGCCTTCTATCAATTCCTACTTCTGTAACTGCAATACACCAAGTCTCTTATGCACAATCTTATCTTTCAATGGACTGAATAGGAAGTTTATTACATTGCTTCTCATTCCTTCTTCCTGAATGCGTCTGAATTCATAGTAGAGCTTTTATGCAAGTAAATGGTTTTTACATGGGAGTTTTGTACTTCCTTGTTTAAGAATATGGATATGCTATGTCATGTGTGTTAGATGCGGGTATGTATTCATGCGTCAGATGTGTCAAATCCCTAAACAGAAGGATACATGAACACTGTGAAGTACTCTATAAAATGTTGGACAACTAGGAAACAATATGTACATAAAGTGTGTGTGACGAAAATGCAAATGTTGAGATGGATGTGCGGCAAAATAGGAAAGCATAGAATTAGAAATAAACACATTCGCGAGATGGTTGAAGTAGCATCAACTAAAAGATAAAATGAGAAAAAATTGACTAAGATGGTTTGGACATATGCAAAGAAGATCATTAGGTGCGCCAGTTAGAAAGAGTGACATGATCACATTGAGGGTAATGCTAGGGGAGGGGAAGACTAAAGTTAATGTGGATAGAGCGGAATGGAAAAACAAGATTCATGTAGTCTACCCCAAGTAGTTGAGAAAAAGGTTGAGTTTTGTTTGTTATTGTTGTTATGTTGTGGCCCGAATTTTGTCTAGGAACGTGACCCGGTTTTGACCTCAAAAAGAGTTTTGACCCGTTTTTTGCTTGCGGGTCTTGGACCTTGATTAGGACTCTCTTGTAGCCTAGTATATAAGGGCATCTAGGGTTTGGAGTGGGATTTAGACAAAACACTGAAAATCACAAAAAAAGAATGACAGAGCAAGAGCTAGGGTTTGGGGTTGAAACTTGTGATATTCTGATTTTTGCATAGTGAAAACCTTCACTGGATCTTTGCCGTGGACGTAGGCACATCAGCAAACCACGTAAATTCTTATGTTCTGTGTGGTGCTTGTTTCGCTTTATGTCGTGTTTTGTAATTGTTGTTTGGTTCGTGACTGTTTGTCATAACAGTTGTAGTAGTAAAATAATGTCTTTATGTAATATAGTGTTCAAATTTGGTATTTCACTTGTTTTGAAGCAGTAATATAATAAAATTGAATTATTGGATATGTTTTCTAGTTGTGTTTTCAACTAAAAGCGTAGGACACATATTCAATACCCATGTCTGAGTATTGTGTGTCTGTCATGGATACTTCACCTACTTTTAAAGAGTCCATGTAACATAGTGGATATGCATATCAATTTGTATGTTTTTCACAATCTCTCTTTTTTAATATGTCTTTCTGCATTTATACATGTTGTCTCGAACTTGATGGTTATGCTCTTTTTTTGTGTGTGTGTTTATATTGCTCCTGTCAATGAAATAATGTAATATATCAGAGGGAGCTAGGATTTTAGAATCTGTCAAGGTGTTTGTGATAAACTTTTTGGTGTTCCATGACCAAGACATATCTTCAAGTTTTCACATGCTTCAAATATGGTTGAAGACGTGAGTGGCATCTCTGGTTTACTTGATTAGATATAATTTTTGTGGAAAATACATACAAAAAAGGTTATCTTTGGTCCCGGGGTAGGCAAAGAGAGTGCTAGTTCCATTCCCATAATCAGTGCCGTGTAGTCCAATTAATTCCTTCAACATGGCACATTCATTGCTAAGCTGTGAGTGCTGCTCTTAATTTCAATATCACAAAAACCATTCATGAGACTCCTAACCCATTGTGCATACAGATGGGGAGGGAGATCTCTCTCTGTCTTGCAATAACCATTCATGAGATTCCTGTCTAAAATCCCACAATAAAGTTAAAAGGCATTTGGGAGATGCACACACACAAAGGCAGGTGTTGCATGAGGCATATGCCTCAGCCAATGAGGCATGCACCTCTGATACTGTATATTGTGAGGTTTGAACCTCAAAATTCAGAAAGTCCTCTGAGACTGTATTGTGAGGTTTGAACCTCAAAATTCAGAAAGTCCCTGAAGGCACATACCTTGCATTCCGAGGCTTAAGGGTTTTCACGCCTTTAACATGCCATTTTGGAGAGAATTTTTGGGAGTTACTTCTTATGGGACCACTGTCATAAGCTTCTTTTTAATGGACTTCCAACCAAAACCTATAGTCGAGCAAAATGTAGTTTTAGAGTAGAGAGTTTTTGATGCAGGAGGGGAGAGAGAGAGAGAAGCCTTGATTCTGTAACTTTAATCAGTGGCGGAGCGAATAATTTACTCTAGAGCGGGCAAACTTAAAATAATAAGATATTTTTTTAACCCAATAATAACTACAATGATTTAAATTCTTATTGTAATATTCTATATTCTCATATAATAAATTTTATTGTCTTCAACTAGTTATCATGTTTCAAACAAAACCTGGCTCCTTTTCTTTTTCTTTTTCCAAAATAAATTTCTATTTTGAAGAGACCAAAATTATGTGAAAAAGAAAGGGTTAGGGTTTCTTACATGCTTGCTTAGGGTCAATAAATGGATTGAAAAAGATTTCTGTAGTTCTTTCTCTTTGTATTTTGTTTTGGAGAGTGATTTATGCTTCACTCGGTAGAAATGACAGAGAAATGGATGGTAAGAAGGATGGATATGGCATCCTTAGGGAAAGGAAGGTGTTCTTCTCTCGTTTTGTTTGGTTGAGTGGAAGGGAAGAGAAGGAGTTGACACCTTCCATTGTTTGGTAGGAGGTTAGGAAATGAGAAGTTTTATATCCATTTACCATTACACCCTCATTTTTTAAATTTATACAGAAGTCCTATAAAATAGTAAGGGTAATAATGTCGCTTTTTGGTACATACTATAACTATCCTTCTCTTCCCTCCAATTTGAACGAATGGAAAATGGTAAACTATTTAATTAGAGTAGTTGGACATTTAATTGATAAGCATTAACAATTCAAATAAGAAAGTTGGTTATAAAGGATTCACAATCACTGTATGCCAATTCTGCGCCGACCTTCCATGAGTATTCTACAAGCATAGAAGGCGCTTTGAATCTTCTGTGTGAATATGGCTCCTATACAATTTTTTTTTTGACAGTCACTGAATGATCGACCTGTTGGATGTCATCTCTTGTCAGTTATCACATACTGATGAATAGAGGGATTTTGCTATCATTTCACTGAAGAGCTGAAAAGAACTGTTAAGACCTCTCACCCTCCCTTTTCTTTAGGCCTGGTGGGGTATGTTGCCATCAGTTATCACGAGTAAGAGATAAATTTTTTGCAAAGCTTAACTTCCTCCAGCTCGTTGTACAATGTTCTCCACAAGAGAATTGTTTTCTTTTCTGCATTAAAATTCTCTTCCCCCATCACCACCCGCAAACCCCCTAACACACACACACAACAAACACTATTAATTTCTTGTCCCAATTGTCAAAAAAAAAATTGAATAACCCCTGAAAGGTTGGAAGTAGGAAAGTTGTCATGGAGTTCCATAATACATAATTCCTAAGTCAATGAATAACTTCTGTTGTCAACAGAATCTTACAATTTACTTTATGCAACGGTTTCCCGTAGAAGTTTTCTGCAATTATTTCACTTATATTTTGTCAGTTCTTGTGCCATTTTCTTCCCCTTTTTTAACAGGGGATTAAGTGATTAACTAATGGAGTTCATTGAGGTAAACCATGTATGTCCTAAGTGCACATATTATTGGAAGAAAGTTACAACTGTGGCATATCTACCTGTGGAATTGCCATGTGATGGAAGCTGCAGATTGGACATGATTTTTCTATATTTATGTTCAATATATATATATATATATTTCCAGAATGTATTTTTGCTGCACCAGTAGTCATGATTTTTCTTATATCACGAGTAATATTGATTTCTTTTTCTTTTTACTTCAAATTTTTACTGCATAATTATTAAATCAAAATGACAATATTCTTTTTTGCTATTTCTTTCTCTTCCCCCAAAAATGATTCATTTGGAAGTCTCATTCGTTCCAAATATTCTTCTCTCTCTTTGAATTATTGGAACCTGTTGGAGCTGTAACACAATGGTTTTTTTAATGCTACATATGCAGAATTAAGTGTGCAATTACACAAATTTGTGCAACCTGGTTGAAGATGAGCTTTTGATTTGTTGGTCCTCTGTTATGATTGCATTAGTTCTCTCACTTTCAGCATTTGATTAGTTGACGAAAAAGAACTTGTATTCTATCTTTTATAGGTGTTCCGAGGTCTCTTATTGCGTGTGTTTGTGCAGATAGCATATTTTGTTGGGATTCAGATAGATGAAAGTTGTAAGAATAAGGATAAACAAGGGCTGAGCCCCAAGATGAGGCAGCTTAGTGTCGTTGGCGCAGTTAAGGTTGCAGTAAGAAGTTTGTCAATGGCTGCTGGCGCCTCCAAGTCGTAGTTTCTATATTCTTTGTTTCTGATTACTTGCTTTCCATTTTAATATCTTTTATCCTTGGACAGTTATATATATATATATATATATATTTCATTTACAATCTCATTTAGCAGTAGGTTGAAGGGTGATTTCACAAAAATAGGTTGCTGCGGAGTTGGGTTGTTAAAATCGCATTATTTATGTATATATAGTTTTAATCTGTAATTGTAATTGAAACTGTACGTGGAGCATCTGCTATAAGTTATCGGGACAATTCACGTTGATGATTATTGAGGTTGTGTTGTATCTATTGCACATATAGTCGAAAGGAGATGATTGTAACAATTGATATAGTCGAAAGGAGATGATTGTAACAATTGATATAGAACACATGGTCATTTGCTGTTTGTGGTCAATGATTATTGAGATTGTGGCCATGTAATTGTTGATTTTAGGAGTTTGTCAGTTTAGTCATAAGATACCTTTATTATTTGATGCTGATTACTGGTTTTCTCAATATTTCACCTTTTCAAACTGTAATGCATTGTGTTTCATTTGTTATTTCATTTGGCATTAGTTTGAAAAGCAAAGGTCTGTGATTGATTGTTGATGGAATTGGCATCATTTATAAATAATTCTTTTTATTTTTATTTTCTATTTAAAGTCTAAGCTGTGAATCAGCTTTTATCAGTTGCTTAAACAGTTCAAACTGATGATTGTGATGGAATTGATATCTCATATTCTCATGCATGATTCTATTGGTTTCTTAAATGAAACATATATTAATAGATATAGAACACATAATCATATAACCTATTTTAATCCGATATATAACAAATTTTCAAGGCTAGATTGGATGGACATGAACTTATTCACATTTTAGCTCTCTTTAATTAATTGGGTTTAAACACCATGGGCTGTTTCTCTCGTGGACAAGGTAAAAATAAAATAATAAATTAATTGGTTTGAAACATGAGAGAAACTGTATCAAGATGTGAATGTGATATTTTATTATGGGGCAAATGTATTTTTTTGGTACGATCACATACATTGGCATAGTTTGTTAAGCCTCCTATTTAGGGGGTAGAGTATATATATAATTATATAACACATCACTTGAGATTTAATGTATTGATATGCGATTATAACTTTGTGAATTTGTCACCAATATTTTATGTGGTTTGTGTCGTATATCACATACACTTCTTTATGTTAGAATTATACCGTTTCAAAGTACTTTTTGACAGTGAAATGATTATGTTGTCATTTGACTTCTGATTTAATTCATTTGAATACTAAATTTACCCATTTAACCCTATCTAATGAACCAAAATACCTCTTTGAATATACCTATATATATATATATATATATACACTATAACATATGTAATCTATATATAATTATTTATTTCCATAAATAATAAAGTTAACATAAAATAAAAAAGGTAATTAAAATTTTCTTTCTTTTTCTCTATCTATCTATATATACAATATACTATAATATATATAACCTATATATATAATTATTTATTTCATAAATAATAATATTTTTATAAAATAAAAAAGTAATTAAATTTCTCTTTCTTTTTCTCTATTCATCTATATATATACACACACTATAATATATATAACCTAATATATATAATTATTTATTTCTATAAATAATAATATTAAAATAAAAATAAAAATTAGCTGTCAATGCATATTATCATGAAAGGTATTTTGGTCATTTTCCTATTATGATATTTTTATATTAAAATACATTTAAATAATTAGGGGCAATCAAGACATTTCACATATTAAAAAAATGAAAAAACTAACCGAAGGTGGTGGTAATAAAAATTTACAAAGAAAAATATAGTTCCATTTGCAAAACCTCACTGGATTTCATGCCTACATGACACAGTTCAAGCAACATTTGATGCCACCTAAATATGTAATGATGCAATTTGCTGCGATCCTTTTAACGGAGAAAAATTTAAATGCTATCCCATAATGATCACATAGTATCACACATCAATTAAACACATACACACAAGTAAGAAGGAATTTATTTTAATAAATTATATAACTGTGTCACTATTTAATTAGTGTGTGATACAATATCATCACTACACCGGAGGCATTTAAATTTTTCTTTAATCCACTGAGAAACACATAAATACATTGCTATATCCCTTTGACTCACTGGGAGACCACACGTGACACATTCATGTATGTGTAGGCAGGGGCGTAGCCAAAAATTTGTACAAGTGGGTACGAATACAAAAGCTTGGACCATAATTTATTTTTTATAAAACTAAGTGGGTACATCACTCAAGATTTAATATGTCCTCTCAATTCTAAATTCCCAAAAATTGTATTTACGATATGCAAAAAAAAAAAATTATAGAATTAAGTGGGTACATTAGTACCTACTAGTGCCCATATAGCTACGCCCCTATGTATAGGTGTACATGTATTAATTTATATTTTGATATGCATAATAATTGGATTAACCACATGCATAAATGGATCATACGTGGGATTCTCAATAATCTCATTGATCGTATACCTTCATGGTGTTTTGAAGATGTTTCATCTCAAATATTTTAATTCTATTTCTCATACATTACATACTTGTTCATATATAAAATTTACATTTACTGAAAAAAAAAAAACAGCAAAACCACTTTTCTCCCAATTTAAATTTCCTAAACTAAGGAATACCAGTTTCTTTCTACACAAGACTTACTGTACGTAAAAAGGTACTTACCAAAAAAAAAAATGAGAATTAAAATATTGAAAGAACAAAAAAGGAAAGAAAAAAAAAGAGAGAAAATAAAAAAACTTAAAAACTTAAATGGCCGAACTATATAATTTTCTTATCTTAGTTCTAGTGGGATGGGCTAGATATGCATAATCTTCTATGCTATGGTAAGTACTTTTTTCTTAATTCTCTTTTTTTATTATTGGTAACTACGTTTTTATGTTATGTCTTTGTGTAGAAGAAATTGGCATTGCATTTACCTTCCGAAAAAAAAGAGAAATTGGTATTATTAGTTTAGAAAACTTAAATCGGAAGAAAAGTGGTTTTTGTTGTATTAGGAAATAAGAGAAGTGAATTTGTTATAATCCAACTGTCACGCGGAAAAAAAACTTTTATTCATTCGGCGAGCAAAAGATTAATTCTGTATTTATAGAAAATCTATATATATAAATAAATGCACAATTGGGTTACTAAAAGCATTAAACAAGAAAACCGCGTCGATATCAGAAATATTTATTTTGGCAATAAAAATAAATAAAGAAGTAATGAATAATAAGTTGGAGAACAGAAACCAATTACTAATATCAACACTTACTCTCCGGATATTCATCCATGCAGTACGTACTATATATATATATATATATATATATATATATATATCATCGTAGATAGTCCGTTTCACGCGTATAAACCCTACCCAACTCTTCTTCTACAAAACAAACTAAACAGTCCCTCTCAGACTGTTTTTCCAATAGAATGAAAACCAAAGACAAGACTTCAATGGCTTCCAAGAACCTTTATTTTCTCCTCTCTCTCATCACCATTTTCTCTCTCCCCACACCCTCATCACAGTCTCACTTCAAGCAGCGCTCAGGACAGTTCCTTCCCGGTACTTGGCATGCCCCCAAGTTCGATGTCATGTCCACGATGTTAGGTTTTAACGGTGCCGGGACGGAACCGTCAGAGTATTCGGACATTCCCGGCGGCGAATGGGTTCTACTCCATAAGAGCATAGGCATCTCAGCCATGCACATGCAGCTTCTAAACAACAACAAGGTGGTCATTTTCGACCGCACCGACTTCGGCACCTCCAACCTCAGCCTCCCCCACGGCAAGTGCCGCCACAACGACGAGGCGGTGAAGGTCGACTGCACCGCCCACTCCGTCGTCTACGACGTTGCCACCAATAACTACAGGCCTCTCACCGTGCAGACTGACGTTTGGTGCTCTTCCGGAGCCGTCCACCCCAACGGCACCCTCATCCAGACCGGCGGCTTCAAAGCCGGAGACCGGAAAATCCGCCTCTTCAGCCCCTGCGACGATTCCCAAGAATGCGACTGGGTTGAATTGCCAACGAACTTAACGGTCCGGCGATGGTACGCTTCTAACCACATTCTTCCCGACGGACGTGTGATCATCGTCGGAGGCCGAGCACAATTCAGCTACGAGTTCTTCCCCAAGAACCCAGATGATGAAGCATCATTGAAGCTTTTTCAACTCCCATTCTTGAGAGAAACCACCGACAGGATCGAAGAAAACAATCTTTATCCATTCTTGCATCTCTTGCCGGACGGTAACCTCTATATCTTCGCAAACCGGCGATCCATATTGCTCGATTACGTGAATAATCGTATCGTCAGGGAGTTCCCGATGATCCCCGGGGAAAAGAGGAACTACCCGGCAACGGGTTCGTCAGTTTTATTACCTCTCCGGTTAACCGGCGGTGATGGGTCTCAGTTGCCGGTGGTGGAGGTGATGATATGTGGTGGGGCACAGGGAGGTTCTTACTACAAGGCAGCAAAGCTTAACGTATACGTGGAGGCTTCTAAGACCTGTGGTCGTATGAAGCTCACAGATTCTGCACCCCAGTGGGTGATGGAAGAAATGCCCATGAGTCGGGTCATGCCCGACATGTTACTCTTACCATCCGGTGACGTGCTAATCATCAACGGCGCGTCGAACGGTACGGGCGGGTGGGAGGATGCGGTCGGTCCGGTTCTTAACCCGCTTCTATACAGGCCCAATGAGCCCGACACAAATAGATTCACTGTGCTCAATCCTACGACCATTCCAAGAATGTACCACTCAGCGGCTACTTTGTTGCCAGATGGCAGGGTTTTAGTGGGTGGTAGTAATCCTCACCAAAAATACGTCTTCACCGACACACCGTATCCAACTGACCTGAGCTTGGAAGCATTCTTGCCTCATTACATGGGCCCACAGTACGCGATTCTGCGCCCTTCGATCTTATCAGTAGAGGCCCAGGGTCAGGTCGTATCGTATGGTCAGAAATTCGCTATCACATTCGCTGTGAGCATGTACCATCCCGACCGCGGGATCACAGTAGCGATGATTGCGCCGTCGTTTACTACGCATTCGTTCGCAATGAATCAACGGCTGATAGCGTTGGAGGTAGTTGTAGTTGAACAGCTGTCATTGTTTGGGTATAAAGTTACAGTGTTTGCACCTCCAAATAAGAATATTGCGCCACCAGGGTATTATATGCTGTTTGTGGTCAATGATGGAATACCAGGGCAGTGTGTTTGGATCAAAATCAATTGAAGATCAAAAAACAATTTTAGTTGTTTAGGGTTGTCAAAGTTTGGGGCCGTTTTGATAATTTATATATATTTTTTATTGGAGTAGAATATTAAAACAACTTTTGGTTGTTTTGGATTTTCAATTTCTAGTTGGATTTTCAATTATTCAGTAAGTTCATAAAACTTTCTTGAGAATTAAATTTTTTTTTGGACAAAATTCACTTACACGCTTGAGATTTGCTCTGACTACACTCATATTTATAATTTGAAAAAATCTACACTCACACCTTTGAGATTTGATACATGATTACAAATACATTTTTGAAATCATTTTTCATGTTTAAAAGACTACATTGCTTCAACTTTTATTTTATTACTTTCCTTTTAACCTTAACCCACACACACATACACATATATATATTTTTACAGCACTAAAAATATATTGCAAATTTTATTGAATATATTTTTAATATATGTTATATTACGTATTTTACTAAAAAAATAAATTTAAATATAAATTAGAAATCATACAAATTTGTAATTTTTTCAAGCTTTATGAATCTTAATGTGATGATAATTATTTATATATGTGTATGCGTATGAAATTTTATCATCATTATATTAAAGCTTGAAAGAATTACAAGTATGTATAATTTGTAATTTTAATTTTAAATTTATTTTGTACTAAAATATGTAATATAACATATATTAAAAATATATTTTTAATGCTGCAAAAATATATATATTTCTAGTAATGAAAAGAAAGTTGGGATAATGTAGTCTTTTAAACTTAAACATGAAAAATGAGGTAAAAAATGTCTTTTCAATCTATAGAGAGGTAAAATAGACAATTTATATAGTGTTGAGTTTGATTACATGCAAACCTTAGGGGAAGGGTTTCAAGTAAGAATTTTTTTCATAAAAAATTAGGTATTAATGGAAAGCAAATTTTTTTTTCGAAAATTTTATTTTCCTGCTTACCAAACTTCTAGAGTATTTTTGTTTCTTTTTCTAGCTATTTCCATCAAACCAAAAAGTAGGTGCCGTAGGAAACCAAGAAAATATTTTTAATATTGCCATAGCTGCAACTTTCTTTTGGAGTTTGTTGTGTAGCCCATCTTGGAAGCCCCGTAAAGAAGAAAAAAAAAAATTGAAAAAGATAATTTTAGTGATGATGCATAATTTAATTTTTATATAACAAAAGTCCAGGCAAGATACATTGCAACTTACTGGGCTTTTTCAAATTCCAAGCTCAAGCCCAATTTGAAAAAGATGGCCCAATAGTGATACTTTTAGATTTTAAATTCCCACCAGCAGCAATAATGCGAAAGAATAAGAAAAAAATATGGAGATGCGGGGTATCGATCCCCGTACCTCTCGCATGCTAAGCGAGCGCTCTACCATCTGAGCTACATCCCCTACGGTTATCAATTGTTTAATATTAATTACTTGATAAAATAATTGTTTTTTGGAATTTTTTGATTCACCGAATTTTTGTTTATCTGTCTGAACTTTTGTACTGTGGGATTTTTTCAATAGAATTCTGAATTACAGTCTATTTCAAGGTGAAATTTCTAATGGACTTCATTTTAACCCATCTAGACTGCTGTATGCCACTCTCATCTTTTAATTGGTATCCATCATAGTAATGCAATTGGATATCCGTGGAACAAATATGGTATATATGATATATGCATGATTGCTTAGATGGAAACAAAGTCATCTACAAACAAGAAGTTATAACTTTGTGGCTGGAAATGTAAACTTGCATCCAAACATCATAAAGCATTTGATACACTGCCTATTACAAGAGAGTAGATGATTACAAAATAAACGTAGTAGTCCCAAAATTTGTGAACTTATTTGGTACAATCATAGCGAAATGTGTGGTTTCTCCCCTTGCTGGCAGGCAATGATGTATAGAAAGATTCAGCAAATCTTGGGCACAATGCATATATATACCACCACCAAAAGGCTAGGCTTGTCTTACATGTATAATTGTCCATTCAAATTCAATTGCTTCTTTTACTCATCATCTCTTGTCAATCTGTACTTGTATCTGTTTGCCCAGAAGAGATAGTGCAAGAAATTCAATCCGCTCAGCGCGCACATGAGCCAGTAAAATCGTTCCAGGTGATAGTGATTCAAGTTGCTACCAGAAAGCCATGGCTTGTGATTGGAGTCACCTGTGACAGTGTTCACTATAGATACTATGACTGTGCTGAGATAGTAACCCATGGCCAATGAGGCCCAAGAGAGTGATGTAGCCAATGATCTCATGCTAATTGGTGCCTCAGTGAAGAAAAACTCCAATAGCCCAGCCAAGGTGAAAAGATCAGCTGACCCAAGAAACAAATACTGAAAAGCAATCCAGAAAAACGTGATGGGCAATGGGTTGGTTGAATCAAGCAGCCCTAAGTCAGAGGCGACACGCTTGCGTTTAACTTCAACAAGAGCAGCCACTGTCATGGCCACAATGGAGAGGACTAAACCAATTCCGATGCGTTGGAGATGAGTGATGCCCATTTCAGTTTTGGTGACTTTGCGAGCAAAGGGGATGATGAAATGGTCATAGACTGGTGCAAGGATGATGATGAAGAGTACAGGGAAAATGGGAAGGGATGCCGGTGGGACTTTTAAGGAACCGAGCTTTGTGTTCATGGTGGCAGCTTGCTGGACAGAGAATGTGGAGAGCTGGGCTAGGCAGCAATTGAGCATGATTGTGCAGCCAAAGATTGGAAGGATTTTCACCACAATCTTCACTTCTTCGACTTGTTGTACCGAGCATTCCAGAGCCTTGTGGACTGGCTTGTTTACTACTGCTCTGTTTAGGAATTTGAGGATTTTTGTTGGGGCTTCAATGGGCTCCATTGCTTTACCATTTGCTTCCTCTCTGGTAGGGGTTGGAGGAGAAGGGCTTGTGGCCATGCTCGCAATGGCATTGCTTGAGCTTCTTGTTGTGCAAGTGTTTACTGTGGCAGCAACCAAAACCTGTTCAATATCAATGGAAAAAAATGATATCTATTAGAACATGTAAGAACTTCCTAGTACAATTGTAAATGAAATTCATTGATATTATTGATACTAGCTTATACAAGTAATTTCAAATGCCAGTTTGGCTTCCCAAATGTTTTCTGGACATAGTTCACACCATGCCACATTTTGAGTAATAAAATCAATAAAGAGCCTTTGCCTTTTAGAATTGAAGCCTTGGCAGCACAGTCTCACTATATGATGTGATACAATGTGAATGTTAGAACCAACAAAAAGCAGCACTGTGTTAGGTTGTTCCATGGATATATAAGTACTATAGCTATACATATACTTGTATATATTTGCATATATATATATATATAATATTTCAGTCTCACCTTGAATATGGTTGTAAGTGGACTTCCACAAGGTATTTTGCTCCTGTAAAAAGATGAACCGGCAAGGAAGATAGGGATAGATAACAATATTGTGAGAGTGGAAATTCCGAAACCCCATTCCCAACCCTTGTTGTCCTCAATCCACACCACCAGTGTCACTGCAACGAGGGCACCACAAGAGAGACAGAAGACGAAGTAGTTGAAGAAAGTTGATCTTTGCTTCCTTCCCTGTGGAGTGTTGTCATCGAATTGCTCAGCTCCGTGTGCCGGTATTGACCCTTTTATACCTCCCACTCCCAGTGCCACAAGATAGAGGCCTATGAACAGCATTGCAGCTTTGGCACCATTAACTTCTTGGCATGGAATGCCAGGGGTGGCTGGCTTGCATTCTGGTGGCTTTAGGGAAGATGAGTGAGCTTGCACTGTGAGTATGACCAAGCCCTATATATATGTAACACAAATTCACAATAAAATTTGGTTATGGCATGAGGGAACGAATTTTGATCATAGTATATTGGTGGACTATATAATAGGCAAGGAAGAAAAGGATGTGAACGCTCAAACTAAAGAATATATATATATATATATAAAACAAAAATTCACAAAGCCAGCTTTATATAATTAGTTTCATAGGCTATTTTGGTTACACAATTTAAAAGCATAGACTTGCAAGCACTCGTGTGCATACTATCTCAAAGTTGGGATATCATTAGTCCACTGACTGTCCAAAATTCAAAGTCAAGTCTTTAGCAACCTACCCATTAAGGGAGGATGATGGGCTATCCCCAGCTGGCCCATATTATAATAATACCAGAAGCTCAAAGCACACATGATACTGATGCAACTGCTCAAAGTTCTCTAAATATCTGTGTGTGTGTGTGTGTATATCCTATATATATTGGTGATTTAAATTAGTTAGTATGATAAATCCTCTATATATAATCACCACCCATGATTAATTGCCACTAAGAAAATTAGAAATGTTGGTCACAGACTCACAGTGGAACTTATTTAGTGGGTTGGCTTCCTCCATAAAGAAGGTTTCTACAAATCAAGTATATGAAGATATTTACATATAGTTAATAGTTATATATATAGACACAAAATTCATAGGACAATATTTACCTACTCACCAGTATGTAGGTGAGCCCTCCTAACGGCTGATGTGTTCCAATAAAAAATGAACATATCAATTTTAAAGTGTAATAAATAAGTATAATAAATGAAGTCAATCCCATTTATTATACTTATTTATTGTATTTTAAACCCCATTTATTATACTTATTTATTACATTTTAAATTTAATTTTGTAATTAAAATTGATATGTTCATTTTTTATTGAAACACATCAGCGATCAAGAGGACTCACATAGATAAGTTTTGTCTAAATTCATATCCTTATATTCATTTAATTTAGAGTCAATAAGTTCAACTTAAATGGATCTAAAGGCTATTTAAGCCCTCGATTGACATGTTGATAACTAGAATACGTGTCTATATATTGGTGGACTCATTTTATCCAATGGTGAGGCACATCATCATCATCAACCATGGTTGTACCAATAGTACACGAGAGTTGGTCTACCTCACCCCAGAGACAAGGACCCTACAACGTTTGGTTTACACGTGCTTCATAACCCCCAGGCCCCCACTAATGACAGAGGCTATTACATGGTGACAAACTATTGGTTGACATTAGAGGTCTTTACTTTACTTATCGTGTACCAGAGACAAAACGTTAATGCCAAAAAAACAAAATAGATTGCTTTTCAACGGAAATTGAGAAAGCGAAGTATCTCTATCTGTCATATAGCATGATACACGATATGGGTCCAACAAAAACTACATTGTAACTAGATTCGTTGCATGTGTTCAATGTGTGGGACCCAAACAGCCCCCACCTTCACACATGTATATATATAATCTTTAATGATTAGAATGGACAAGTTTCATGTTTGTTTGAGCCTAAAACATGATTAGTACTCCACTTTTGAAACTACTTCCAAAAAGTTTGCCCACAGTTCTGCCTCTCATAGCCCGTAATGTAACTTGTTAAACCACCACTCCAAGGTAAACACATATGTACATATACGTATATATTCTTCTATAATGTCACATCTTAATCATTTTCTACATTTTTGTATACTTGTATTATTCTTAGTATAATTGTGAAAATTTCTATAATGTCACATCTTAATCATTTTTTACATTTTTTCCTCATGTATACATGGATTATTCTTAGTATAATGGTGAAAATTAAAATAGGATATGAAACAACTGTTCTGCATAGAATAGCACCGTCCATATATATATATATATATATTAGAAGGTCATGTTTAATAAACGAAGAAGTGGAATGCGCCAAGGAGTGGGATGGCAGTAAAATAATTAAACATCTGCAGATTCACATTTTTCAATGGATTGCAGCGTTTATTACAACCCAGGTTGCTGCAGACTGGTGCCGGTGCTGGTGCTGGTGCTGCTGCAAGTGTAAGTGTAGCAGACACATGATCCAATTGAAAGGCATGTGTATTAATTAATTTCCTTGGAAAACCCAATCGAACCAATATAAATTAGCAGTACTTGTAAATTGGTTTCACAGCTAACAAGCTAAAGTTGGAGTTTAGAGTAAAAACCAACCAAATTAACCAAACACATCCTAAAGGTGAGAGAGAGATTGAAAAGTGTAATTACCAGGAATTCAACAACTGCACTTATCAAGAAGACGTGATAGGTAGTGAGGAAAGCATCTGATAAGAACCCACCAAGCAGGGCAAGAAGGAAAGCAGTCCCCATGAAATTTGTGACTGAATTGGCTGATTTGGATGGTGAAAAGTGCATGTACTCAGACATGTATAGCACCAAGTTACTTGCATTTGCCAGGTATGCCAAGTTCTCCAATACCTCCACAACTATATATATATATATATACCATAACAAAAAATAAAAAAAAATTAATGTTAAATATGTGGAACACATTAATTAAAAAGTTCTCAATTAATGAGTAATTCTACAAATTGTTATTTGGTGAACAAATTACGACGGTTTATTAGTAATGGATAAGAATATAGTCTCTTTCCTTTTTCAGTAACAAAATTAATTAAAGTTTTTATTATCTTTCGAATTTTAAATGTTACAATTATTACTTTTAATTTTTTTCAAGAAAATAAAAATCATCAAATCATTTGAGAGAGAGAAAGTGTGTGTGGGGAAGAAGAGGTGGGTGTTGATTTGGACTGACCCAAGACGAAGGCGGCAGCGAGCATGCCGCCATGGCTGCCTCTCAGTGCAGGTCTGTTCTTCCAATCTACATAGCCTTCCCATGTGTTGAGCTGGTGTTCTGCTTCCTGCAACAACAGCAAAGTGGAGTACTACTTCAGAGAGAGAGAGAGAGAGAGAGAGAGAGAGATCATTGTGTTTGTTCAATAAAGGATAACATGCAAGAAGAGTGACAAAAAGAAGAGAAAAGCAAGTAAGAAGAGGAAGAACAACCCACCATCTTCTCTCCTAGCTTATTTATTTTCTCAACTTGGCAAGTTGATCAGATTGATCTCTGAATTGAGAAGACTTGAAAGAAATCAGAAAAGAATAGTACTGATCAAGAGGGGAAGGCTCCAACTTGAGGAGAATGGTCTACGCCTCTTAGAAAATGACTTTAAATCCTTTGAACGCCTTTGTGTATATATATATATATACTAGTACCCAATGTGTGTGTGTGTGAGAGAGAGAGAGAGATATGGGTAGGTTGTAATATATATATATATATAGGATTGCTAGCTTCGTTATAAAAATATATATCTCCTAATAAGAGGGGCAAAAAGAGATGGGGGGAGGGGGTATCAAATCCTCCTACCAAATTCTAAAGAAAAATAGAAATTAGGCTTCGTTGTCTAGCTTGTTTGACCAAGAAAAAATAAATTTAAAGAGCTTGATGACCCCACCATCATAGCTATTTATGGTATGTTGGTCATCAGACTCATCACAAGTTGGCACTCAGAAAAATATATAGCCCTTTTTTCATTCATTTTCTTTTATCTAATTACTTGATTTATATTGGCTAACTAAATGAGAATATAAATAAAGAATCGATTCTTTAATATCCTCAATACACGCGATACACAACATGATCCTTTAATTAATTCGAGCTTCTCTTATACCATGGGAATCCATAGGGTGGTTGATGATAAAATTGAATTACACTGTAGGTGAATTTGTGGCCACTTGATGGAAAGAGTTCTTCGATCTCATTTCCCAATGATCATGTATGTAAATGGACGATAACAATATTGAATCCAAATTCTTCTCTATTTGGCTAAAAGAAAGGTATATATATATATATATATATATATGAAGGTCATGAAGTAAAGGGATGGTCATGGTCTCATGGATGACTGGAAGTGAGTCAAATTCTGGCTTTTCAAGACCATACCAACCATCTCCACTCACCTAAGCTAGTGGCCATGCCACGGACTCTCTTAAAGCTAGTACCTTTGAACAAAAGATTTACTTCTTTGAGAGAAGATATTATCTTGATCTATGTTGTTATTGATATGTACTCTTGCGACTTGTACTGTAAATTTTTTATTACCATTTTAATATTTTCAGAAGTGTAACTGAAAAAACAGAAACACTGTAGACTTCTAATTAACATCACAATTATTTCAGAAGAGTAATTAAAAAAACACGAACACTCAGTAAATATTCTGTCCCACTCGTAGTATGATCTTCTTCTCTTTCCTGATTATCGATGAACAGTACATTGTAGAAAAAATCAAACAGTCCAGTAACTTGATCAATAAAAATTCTCTGAAACGGTTTTCATTTGATTGATTAAGTAAAGAGAGAGACACAGCCTAAATCACTCATCGTATATATATGTGTGTGATCTCTCAAAAATATAAACAGAAAAATAAAGTTCTTCGTAGGAAAAATATCTCAATGTTTTATCTCTTTAAAATAATAATTTTGATGTGTATTGAAAGCTTCTTGAAAGTATTATTAGAAAGAAAACATATGAGGGTTTATATAAATAATAAAGTCCTAATTTTTCTTGAAAAACAAGTTAAAAATTAATAAGAAACGAATTTCGATTTTTAAGAAAAGTTCAAAGTCAAATCTGAGTCAAAACATGACTAAATAGGCCAAAATAGGGCTGTCAGAAGCCTTGGTCCGGTCCAACTCATTCTTGGACTGGTCCATACCTGCCTTGAAAATCATCCAAGGTACTGAGATCTCATGGACCGGTCGAGCTCATTTTTGGGCCGGTCCAACTTTGAAAAATATTGATTTTGTGTCTAATTAAACATCGGAACCTCTCGTTTCAAAATATATGTATTCTCACCACTTTACCTCGATTATGTGACTCTAATACTTGATCAATGATATCCACATGCCATTGAAACTACTCGAATGATCAAAATCTTGCTCAATGTCTTCTTTCAAAGTACCAAACTTCATGCCTTTGAAAATCATCTGCATGTTTGGTGTAGAACATTATGCTTACTCTGAAACTTCAATTACACGATCAATTACAAGAATACAAATAAAAGATTACAACTCGGTCATGTCTAGTTTTGACACTGAAGATTGTCAATTACAAAAATATATGTCACACATCTCTCTCAAACTCTGCTCTAGTGAAAGTCTTGTGCACTCGTACGACTTTTGTGCGACTTGGGCCAAAAAAAAGAGAAAAAAAATCCTACAAAGTGTCTAAAAAAATGGCATACCAATATGGCAATTGAAATAAAATAGAATCTTTCAATAAATATGGAGTGGCAATTTATGGAAACTATCTTTACCATAAAAATGATATGATGCTCTTTGTTTGATTGTTATCTTTTGCCACAGTCTGGTAGAGGGAAGCTATCTTTCACTGAAAAAAAGATAATGGTGGAAACAACACTATTTCTCTGATCTACAAAAGTTTTTAACGGCAAAGGTCAACTTGAAGCCACAAAGAAAGTGCCACATATATAATTAATAGAGGTCACAGTTCTCAAAAGACAAAACAATGAATTGAAGTGTCATATGAAAAAGTTTCAATGAGTTTGAAAACACATACATCAAAACATTTCATACCAAAAATAAAATAGTAGAACTTGATCATGAAAATATTTGACTATAATCAGCTCTAGAATATGTACTGATCGACTAGTCACTACTCAACTTCTATTGTGATAATTAGTTCTATATGTATTGCAAATAATTTTATATATTTAGCTTACTTTTGATGTAGATATGTGTATGCGTGTGCTCGTGTGTGTGTGTGTGTGTATATATATATATATATATAACTCATTTTAGACACCTTATCCTCTTAGATATTTTCTTCTTCATAAATATCATTATATTGACTTTGCATATGATCATGGAAGCATGATTTTCTTTTTAATAAACTAACCAACAAATCTCACTTCCAAATCCAAATCGATTTTATATTTGAAGTTGAAAATTTGCAGTGGTCCTCCGGGGGTTTCAACAAGTAAATCAGAAACAGATAGCCTAGAGAGAGAGAGAGAGAGAGGCCGTGTTTGGAATGCAATAAATTAGCTATGAGTACAGCTCACATCATTTTTATTATTTATTTATTTGTCTAAGATTATTTAAATGTTTGTTTATAGGGTCCTCAATTCAATTTTTTACGATTCTTAATGGAACCAGAATCAAAACGATTCTCAACGGTTCTTTAATTTTGAAACTAGAACTGTTGAGCTAGATTCCAATTCCTAGGGGTTCCTTGTTAACTTTTTTTTCTATTTTAAATTTTTTTTTTAACATTGGCAAGATTAATACTCATACTTATGTACTCCTAATTATAATAATAGATTATAATCTATTAGTATTTATTTATATATTTTATATTTTATACTTAATATATAAATATAACACTAGAATTTAGAAGGTATTAGTATTTATTTTTATATTATATATTTTATACTTTATATATATATATAAATGAATAATAATAGCTTTTAAGTTTTAGTGTTTTATATATATATATATATATATATTTTAACCTTTTCAATTTTAACTGAAATCGAAATCGTAGTGAACAATTCGGTTCGATACAGTTATGGTTCTGATTCTATCGATTTTTTATACACCCCTACTTATTATTGAAATTTAGTTAGGAATCATGTTGGTTGGTCCAACAAATCCGGGTCGGTTATTCATGTTATGTGGGTCCAGTACCTTATTTTCTGTTATGGGTGACATGTTCTCTGCACCATAAACCATGTGAATTCCCATAGTCATCGCCGCATTACTTTCTCGTAGCAAAGCTATAGCTGATTTTCTGCCCATGAATCATGTACATTCAATAAGTTTATTAAAATCAAGATTCTAAAGATTGCTAATCTTTTAAATAAAGTTGTACAGTGTCCAATTTACCACTCAAGAGTTCATAAAACAAAAAGAAAAATACTACATGTCTCGAATAAATATCTCAAAATATATTTCGAATTTATGTAACATGTGATATGATATTTATCTAAAAATAGACATCAACATATATATCACCAAAACTTCGTGTATGGAAAAAATTCCACCAATAATAACTTACCATTTAATTTTATCTCCTAAAATAATGAAAAACATATATTTAATATATATTTCAGAATATTTATTCGAGGCGTGTAGCATTGCTCAAACAAAAATATGAAAAAGAAAAAATTCTTTTGGTTTTGTGTTCTATGAATACTTATCCAATTTAGACCTTTATTTATTTATTTTATTTAAAAAAAAAAAAGCAAAATCAAATTGGATGGAAATGTCTAATGGTTCAACCCACTTACCACTATGGTACCATTTAAATAACTCAAATTATATATACGTGTGATTCGATGAATTGAGACTTAATTGCACTCTTCATAGTTTCCTTTCATTCATCCCCTTAAAAGTTATATTTCAACTAGTCCTCTTGTTTCTTAACAATGGTTTCAATCCATATTGACAATGGCATGTTTTCTTCATCAGTTTAACTTCTCAGTTCCTTCTAATCTAAAAGTTTGATTTAAATATACCAATTAGTTCTTGAATTAGTCTAAATAATGAGCCTAGAGATCGACCCACTCTTATTTCCCATAAACCACTTTTATTTGTTGGCATGTTATTGTTGAAGTTTAATTGTAATTATACCGACATATCATTCTTGTTTATTCGAGATCTGACTCATGTATCAAACATATTTTACTTTAAATTATATGGATTGGATATGAATCATGTTCACATGATTCGATTCAGATATAGATCTTGACGTTAAAATTAAATAAGAATTTTATTCACATGAATCGCTTAAAGCGACCAACTCCATTTTGAGCACTACATACAATATTTTTTTAGTAAGAACTTTTCCATGCAATCCTTTAGTTGGGATTCCCTTCTATTCTAATTTCATTTTTATACAATTCTCTTGTCCCATAAGTAAATGAAAAATGATACATCCTCCCCAAATTCGTAGAATACTGAATGAAATTGATGTGAGTAGAGGTGTGGGCTCTACCACATGATACCACTCTAAAGTCATGTAATGAGGCTCACGTCTTCACTTACATAACCCTATTTCGAATCCAAGGAGTAAATTACCCGAGCTTCAAGTAATCTTTTCCAAATTTCAAGTTTCAAGTATTCGAAGCCGTCATTTTTCATACTTGTGTGGCTCTCAGTACTTGTGAAATAAAGATCGAAGAGATGCCAAGGAAGAGGCTAGGAACTCTTCAGGAGAACAAGGTGGAAACATCCTTAGATACATGAACAGCCCAACACAATTATGCAGAAAGTGAAGTTCATATTCCAACAAAAATAGAAAGATCAGATAAGTGGATGGTACAGATGAATGGAATCAAACTTTTATTCTCTCTCTATATATATATATAGATATATATATATGTGGTTTATAATCAAAACTTCTCAAGCCCTCAATTGAAAAAAATGGCATCTTGGTGGCAGGAATGTTAGAATACTTTCAGCAGCCTTACTTTTCTTTTTTCATATTCTTTAATATATTCAACATTCTTGAAACTTTATTCATGTAATATTACATAGTTCTTCGTTAGAGAACATAGTGAATGACTATGATGTGTTATGCTTTTCCTTTCTTACTTGTTGATCGAGTTTAATTATAAAAAGAGATAAAAACGAGCAAGAAAAGTTAAACGAGATTAAAGGAAATGGCAGCAACTATTTAATAAAACACATTGTCTTTTTCTATCATGGAAATGCTTGTAGCTAAGAATATACAATATTATCAGGATATTACTCTTGTATTATTATAATCTGTTTGCTTTAATAAAAAAATGTTTTATAAAGGAAAGTATTTTTCATATAAAACTTTTTACAAGAAAAACTTTTTTATTTTTTTAGCATACAAAAATTTTACAGAGCATTTTATATGTTTAAAAAATACTAAATTTAATTTTCAGAAAAATAATTTATGTCAAATCAGTGTAAGTTGAGAACTCTAGATATCCAGAAGTGATGCAAATGGTGGTGACTGCAGTTACTTGTAAGTATGACCAAAAAAGTGTTCTAGAGGTGCACTCCAAATTAGCCATGAAATATTACTATAATTGTTTTCGGTAATTGGGGAAAAAAAAAGTTACTTATACGTTGCTTCGAAACAGTCATCTTTCCCTGATAATTTGTAAAGATTAATACAAACTCACACTGTCTCTAATTTTTCTGAACCTTGCCTCCAACAGTTTGAGTCTTGTCATCAACGCGAAACAACCCTGGTAGGGTCCATCAGCCCACAATATTGCTCCTCCGGTTTTTCACATAGAATATGGGTCATTAAATTGAGCAGGGACACTTAGCCTCATGCCAAGGGTACTAGAGATTTTTATTTTAAAAAAAGAAGCTAAAGGTTCCATTAGAAAACTACAAAATCAATGTTTCGTTTGGTAGGAGATAAGTAAATTAGATGGAAGGGAGAGAAGAAAAGATAGATAAAACATTCCTAGAAAAAAGATAGTATCCTTCCCACTTTCTGTTTGGTTGGATGGAAAAGAAGGGAACCTTACCTCCTAGAGTTTGAGTCTTGCCATCAACCTGAAACAGTCCAGGTAGGGTCCCTCAGGCCAAGGATGGAGCCAAAAAACTAAGTGAGAGGGGACGGTCTTTAATAACAAAATTTAAATAAAAAAAATTCAGGGTATATGATAATAAATAAATAAATTAGTGGAGTATTTTAAGAATTTTAGCAGGGGCATATAAAAATAAATATTTAGTGGGGCATTTTAAGAATTTTAGTTGAGACAAGTTTGGAATTTTACAAAATTTAAAGTATATAATAAAAAATAAATAAATCAGTGGGGGCGCCTGCCCCCACTCGTCCCTTGCTGGCTTTGTGGGTGCCTTAGCCCACAATATTGCTCCTCTGGTTTTTCACTTAGAGTATGCAGACTATTGATGTAAAGGGTCATTAAATTGAGTAGGGACAAGGGACACTTAGCCTCATGTCAAGGGTACTAGAGATTTTTATTTTAAGAATAAAGAAGCTAAAGGTTCTATTAGAAAACTACAAAACTAATGTTTTGTTCGGTAGGAGAGAGGTAAATTAGATGGGAGGGAGAAAAAGTGACAGATAAAACATCCCTGGAAAAAGGATAGTGTCATTCCTTCTTTTTGTTTGATTGGATGAAAGAAAAGGGAACCTTACCTCCTAGGGTTTGAGTCTTGTCATCAATGTGAAACAACCCTGGTAGGGTCCCTCAGACCACAATATTGCTCCTTCGGTTTTTCACGTGTATACAAATTATTGAAGAAAAGGGTTATTAAATTGAGTAAGGACACTTAGCCTCATGTCAAGGGTACTAGAGATTTTTATTTTAAGAATAAAGAAGCTAAAGGTTCTATTAGAAAACTACAAAACTAATGTTTCGTTTGTTAGGAGAGAAGTAAATTAGATGGGAGGGAGAGAAGAAGTTACAGATAAAACATCCCAAAAAAATGATTGTGTCATTCCCTCTTTTTGTTTGGTTGGATGGTTTACTTCTTAGGACTTATGGTTTGAATCTTGTCATCAACGTAAAACAGCCCTGGTAGGGTCCCTCAGCCCACAATATTGCTCCTTCGATTTTTCATGTAAAGTATGCAGATTATTGAAGAAAAGGGTCATAAAATTGAGTAGGGACGCTTAGTCTCATGTCAAGGGTACTCGAGAATTTTATTTAAAGAATAAAGAAGCTAAAGGTTTTGTTAGAAAATTGCAAAATTATGCTTCGTTTGGTAGGAAATAAATAAATTAGATGAGAGGGAGAGAAGAAGTGATAGATGAAACATACCTATAAAAAGGAAAGTGTCATTCCCTCTTTTTGTTTGGTTGGATGAGAGAGAAGGAAACCTTACCTCCTAGGGTTTGAGTCTTGTCATCAACTTGAAACATCCCCATGTACGGTCCCAGCCCACAATATTGCTCCTATTTTTTTTTTTTTTCCATGTAAAGAATGCAGATTATTGAAGAAAAGGGTCATTAAATTGAGTAGGGACACTTGGCCTCATATCAAGGGTACCAAAGATTTTTATTTTAAGAATAAAGAAGCTAAAGGATATGTTAGAAAACTGCAACACTAATGCTTCATTTGATAGGAAAGAAGTAAATTGGATGGAAAGGAAAGAAGAAGTGATAGATGAAATATCTCTAGAAAAAAGATAGTGTCATTTCCTCTTTTTAATTTGTTCGATGGAGGATAAGGGAATGTCGTAACATCTTAGTGTGTTTGTTATGAGAGAAGGGAAGAGAGATATTGCTAATGTTGAGTTTATCTAATAATTATGAAGGGTAATATTATAATTTAAATTTTTTTATAACAGTCTTACTTCTCTTTCTTTCATATTTGAATGGATGAAATTTGTGAAGTCATCTATCCTTTTTTCCCTTCTTTTCATGTCTCATCTCTAAGAAAAGAAGGAAGTGGATCTCTTCCTTCTTATCTTACCTTCGCCGCTCTTCCTTTCTACCAAACGGACAATTAACGTCCATACTCCTACCTAAAATCTTATTATAAATGCCTTATACTGATTTTACGAGCATGTTAAAAAAAATTTGGACTTATCTTACAAGTAAAAATATCTTATTATAAATGCCTTATACTGATTTTACGAGCATGTTAAAAAAATTTTGGACTTATCTTACAAGTAAAAATATATGTAATTGGTGAGAAAGTATTGGATACGCATAGGTATCCTGTTGCACTCTTATTAATTATAAATTATTATTTTTTATTATCAAAGAATATAGAGAGTTTTTATTGACTGGGACGTGATAAGGAGGGAATTGAATATTTAGAGAAACTTGCAAGCAAGCATCTTTTACTTAAATCGAATGTTGGATAGATGATAGTAATTAATTGATTAGATGTTTAAGCTTTAAGAATCATTGCTTTACCTACTTGAAAAGAAAAAGAAAAAAAAGAAGAGAATCATTGACGTTGACAAACTTCAATTAATTTTGTTTTTCTTAAGACATCACTTTATACGTATAATATAAAGTGAGTGATGCAGGGAGAGATGGACACAGAGAGAAAGATTGGCAAGCTCTAAAATGGTGAAAACATTTGACTATATTTTAAAGTGAAGATCAATGAACTAATTAGACAATAAAAAATCTTTATTTGAAGCTCCTTGATACAATTAGGTAAGGAAATACTTTCACCGGACCTTTAATACAGGAAAAATCTCTCAGAGAAATAAGGTAAACACTTTAAAATTACATGTGTTTTAGGTTTTTATCCTTCATTTCCACGCACTAACACACACTAATTATATATGCAATAGAGCATTGAGCTTTTGTTTTTCTTTCCACATTAAACAAAAATATCACTTGTGCACCAAAAATGTTTTCAATTTACATGTAGACCACAAAAAGAGATAAGTTTTCTTCTTACTACTGATATGGTTAGGCATCTATGCCTAAATTTTCATGTCTTTTAGGTAAATTTTTCTATAGAAATGTCCTCTATGTCATAGTCTTCACGTATTGGGATGAGTCTTTGTCTTATCAATCACATTGGTTCACTTAGGCAAGTTAATTCCATTGGACCCTTATTTTAGTCAGATTAATAGCATCTTTTTCAAAAGAAGAAAACAATAACTACACCAACAAATCTGATTTAGCCACATGTAAGCTTAGTTAACTCATCATTAAAAGGATTTTGGTTTATGTCATATTCACCTCTTGTTTTTTTATCAAATTAAAAACATTCTTATCTACGGAAATGCTTACTCTAAAGTAATGTTATTTTATTCTAAAAGTCAGAGCAACAGAAAAAAAAAGAAACTTTTCTGATTTGCTACTTCACCAAACTTAGTAGCTCATGAGTCCATTTATTCAGAAGCTTGAAATTACTTCCTTTATGTTCATACTGAACTACTTATTTTGTTACCTGAAGCAGTTTTCGTATTTCTTTTTAGAGAATTAAATTCACTACATAAATCTAACAAGTTAACCAACTGAAAATTGAGGAATTCAATTGGGAAGAGGGTTCCTTTCAAACAAAAATGATGCAATGATTCAGAACATTGTAATAGGTAGGAGATGAGTAGTTGTAAGTAAATCATACATTCACTTTTGTCATAACGGAAATCGAACGCTCCACCTTTCACTTTAAAAAGTAGAGGAGACACCATTAAGGTATATAATTCTTGCGACATTCATTCAATTCAACTGAGTTGGTGAATGCTTCTCAGTCAATCACATTGAAATGAATTCCAAGTCGGTACTCAACAAAGCATGATGCGACAAGGATTAGATGAACATGAATGGGTTTGGAAGAAAAAGGTCTGAAACTTTGATTGCCAGTACAAGAAATTATCTTTTTCATATCCTGCATCAACAATGCATGTGGACACAATTAATACGTTCATCTCAACTTTTTTTTTTTTTTTTCTTGACCCACCTCTTGAAAAACAAAGACATTTGCAATTGCTTTATCAGTGGGTGGAAGAACTCACAAACTGGATTCGACTTGCATGAAATGAAAGGATGCAATCATGCAACGAAAGTAGAGAACGAAGGTTGCTATCAGTGAGAGAGACAGAAAATTATACAGAATTGTCCTTGACGAGTTTTCATATTTTGAAAACAATGTGATAGTTTTATTATCTATACTACCAAATATCTCTTTTTCAACATGTAAAATAAAACTATCACTCATCTATTGATCTCTCATTCAATTGCACAATCGATTCTTCACAATATTTATAGCAGAAAATGCCCTCTCTACAGTGACTATAGATTGTAATGTACATATAAGAAAAGGAATAATTAAAAAATAGGAAAAATAGAGAGAAACTCAGTCACTGATGGCATTAAAGAGGAATGACAATCATCCTTTAATGAATGAAATTTAATTTATAATAAAAGCAATTATTTCACCAATAACCCTTGCAAGAACATTCTCCATCTTTGAAATGGTGAAACCTATTCCTGTCTCTCACTATGATCTCTCTATTATAAATTTGAGATATCATCACTGTTACAGCATGACAATCCCAACAAACACGGAGGTTCTTCACAATCCTAATTGGCACACTTTCATTTAAAGTGATCAAACCAAAAGCAATGGCAACTTTCTCACTGTGCTTACACAAAGCATCTTCTTTCTCTTCTTCTTCTATGTCAAAAAGAACATGATTAGTGTTAGCTGCATAACCTGATAATTTTAGCTTCCTGGACATCTCTTCCCACTTTGCCTCAATATCACCATACCTAGGATGGGATTTATCTCCAACAAAAAATTCATGAACTTCACCATTGGCCTCTATAACACTGCAACCAGGGAGCTTTCTGACACCTCTATCCTTCATTTTTTGTCTCACAACACTGACCCTATCCCAGTTCTTAAAATCAGCATAAATATTCGACAAAAGCACATAAGCGCCGTGATTTTTTGCCTCTAGCTCTACTAACTTTCTTGAGGCATGTTCAGCCAATTCCTTATTTTTATAGATTTGACAAGCATTAAGCAAAGCTCCCCAAGCACCAGCATGAGGCTTCACAGGCATGTTATTTATGAAATCTAAGGCTTCATCTAAATGGCCGGATCGGCCATATAAATCAACCATGCACCCATAATGCTCAAGCTGAGGCTCAAGCCCATAAACATTTCTCATTGAGTCAAAATGCTTACAACCTTCATCAATGAATCCAACAACACTACAACCCCGTAAAACGGAAACAAATGTGACTTCATTGGGCTTAGCCCCTTCTTTTTTCATAAGAGAGAAAATATCAAGACACTCCTTGCCTAGACCATTCATTGCCAGCCCACCCATGGCACTACTCCATGTGTATACATTCTTTTCTTTCATTCCCCAAAAAATTTCCATTGCCTTATTCATGTTCCCACATTTAGCATACATGTCGATGAGTGCAGTCCCAAGTGTCACAGTCATTCGCAGGTTGTTCCTCTCTATAAATGCATGAGCCCATCTTCCTTGATCCAATGCCCCCAAGTGAGTGCATGCAGACAAAACCGAAACCATTGTTGCCTCGTTAACCTTCACACCCTCCATTTGCATTAAGTGAAACAAATTCAACGCCTCCACAGACTGCCCACACTGTGCATACCCAGCTATCATCGCACTCCATGCAATAAAGTCTTTATGAGGCATATTATCAAACAGTTCGCGCGCAAAACCAACATCTCCCAATTTGGCACAAGCACTCACCATTGCTGTCTGAGCCACCAAATCCGGCTCAGAAATTTCCACAAACACTTTGTGGGAACAATCCAAATGACCCAATTCAGCATACATGTAAATCAATCCACTTCTAACATGTGGGTCAGTTTGAAACCCATGTCTTATAGCCCCGGCATGGACCGCAGGACCGGTCTGGTGGGCCAAAAGCTGTGCACAGGTGCGAACCAAGAAAGTGAAGGTGTAATTATCAGGTGACAGATTGTTGCTAGAGCGTAGAATTTTGTTATAGAAGTGAAAGCTTCTTTGAGGGTTTGAGCTTTTGGAGTGAGCTCTGATCAAACAGTTCAAGGGAAAGACAGTTGGGCTGTCACATTGGTCTAGGACTTGGTTGGAATATTCCAGATTGTTGGGGTGATTGAGGGCAATGGAAGCAACAAATTGGCCTTGGATGAGAGGGTCGTTAAGAAGGCCGTTGATGAGCAGTTGGGTGTGGACTTGCTTGATCTCTCTGATCTTGGTGCATGATTCAATAAGGGAAATTGTTGGGTGTTTCACGTTAGATCGTAAGGGGTTCATGACTAGAATTAAATCATCAGAGATGATGGACAGTGCTGAAGAGGATGGTGTCTTCTGGGCATCTTAGTGGTTTTGCTGAAAATGGTCATATTTTCCCGCGTCTCTCTCTCTCTCTAATCTATATATATATATATATGATAAAATAGATCAGTTGAATTACTTTCCTGCCCTTTGATGGAATTTTTTTAAATAACCTTATTTCCCATTATAACACAAAACAAAGAGTTTGCATTGATGGAAATTTTTTAAATAACCTTATTTTCCATAATAACACTTATTGATTCAACTTTAGACAATGAAAAAAAAACTTTTGATCATCTTTTCGAATGAACAATCACTTTGTGCAAAATAGTGTTAAATGTTAACTTTATCTCAAGATTTTTCCTTCAAATAATTAAACGAAAAGATAATGAGATAATTGCCTGTTTTGCCCCCAACTATAATAGATTCAATCCGAAAGTTCTCTTTCTTCGTAGTTAGATGAAACACTGCTTAATTTAATCAAGTTATTCTAACAAGTAGCCATGATTGGAGTCTTGACTTTGCTTTTCTGAGTTCACTGGCTTTGAGAGTCCAAGTTTAGTGAAGGCCCTCATACTCCTCCTAAACCTTGACGATCAACCAAGCCAATTGATTTCACATCCAGTTTAAATTATAAGGCCATATGCACCAGATCTGTACATCCTTGAACAAGTTTAACGGGCTAATCCACTGAGTAATGGGTCTACTTTAATATGACCAAACCCAATAAGGGCGGATGGGGCTCCACGAAACCAGGCCCAACAGGATGTGATTCTTCACGATAGTTAGGCTTGGATTAGGGGCTTTCAAATCTCCATTGGACAGTAATGCCTGCATTGGCGGATGGGGCTCCACAAAACCAGGCCCAACAGGATGTGATTCTCGACGATAGTTAGGCTTGGATTAGGGGCTTGCATGATTCACTTATCGAGGGGGAAAAAAAAGGCGGCTTGGTAACTTCTATAACCACAATTTGGTAAATTCAGATTGCAACCAAGCAACCAAAGGCTTGTAGTAGTCTAGTGGGAGTAGAAATCCTTTCCATTGAAGGAATTTTCGTGTCACGTTACTTACTAAAATTAATGACATTAATCTCACCCATTTTAGTAACATGAGTTACTTGTAATTGATGTCACTCATTGTAGTAATGTGAGTTTTCGTAATTCCTCCAAATAACTGGCGTTACTAAAATGGAGGACATTAATGTTACCCATTTTAATAACACAAGTTACTAGTGATTTGTGTCACTCATTGTAATAACGTGAGTTATATGAATGTTGTCACTGGAAGGATGGGAGGGAACTCCTCGCTGGAGAAGATTTTGGTTCATCTAGTGGTGTCTCCTCTACCTCTCAAAGAAAAAGGTGAGGATTCAAGTTCAAGTTCCCTTATAATCAATTTGATGTGTGAGTTTCTTGCCACACACACACACACATATATATATATATATATATATATCAATGAGCTAAAAGGACAACCTCAAACCAATAACTCCTCTCACATCTGAGAGAGAAGAAGATGATTCCTCTGATGTTGCTTTGTTTTATTACATTTCAAATCATGTCATTTAACAATTCCCGTGACATCCAAATTCCGCAACAACACTATTAAAGAGAAACCTTATTATGGCATAATAACACCGGGGGGCAAACAAAAATTGAGAAAGTCTATACAGAAAATTTCTCAATGAATGTATACAATCACAGATAATCAAATTCAACCTTATATCTTCTCTCCATCAAAAACTTTTCATTAACACATTCATATCTCATGAAACCAAATCTATTTTCAGTTCTAAAGAATGCTAAAGTTATTACAAAACATTTCACAACCATATTGAGTATAATTAATTTAATTTTCTAATCCTACTTAATCCATTGCAAATTCCAACAAAAACCAATAAAAAGGAACTAATATGAATTATTCATTAAAATTTCAATGCAGAAGCAAGGAACTAACCTAAAACCCCAATAGATTCGAAGAAATAAACATTTCAACACTTCAGTATGTTTATAAAAGTTATTGCCCAGTCTGCCTGTCTCAAACCACATTTGCAAGATAGCAAAATTAATGGAGCACAGAAGCAATATAAGAATAAACAAAAGAGGTAGGATAGTACTGTTGGTTTCCTCTACCGCTTCACCCATTCGAACCCAAGGCAAATTGAATTAGGTGTAAGACTGTACCTTTGACAAAACACAGTCCCTCCATGACAATATTATTCTTTTTCTCACCGAATTTTATCTTTCGTGCCTTGAAATTTTCACAAAAGAAATTATCCATAGGAAAAGTTCAGCAAACTAATTTTAATTAGTAAAATTTCAAAGAAACCAAATGAATCTCAGACTCCCATTCCAAATTTGCGATGAATCCCAATATTGATGCATCATCCTCAAGAAGACCATTGCATAATATCTAAACTTCAAACAATTCAAATTAAAGTATCATTATGTACTTAAGCTGACCATGTAGTTCACTGTCTTCTTTTGATCAATGAAACAGGTACTAATTATGCGTCATTTCCACCAAAATGGAGTTAAAAAATGAGGAACAAGCAACAATGTAAAATTCTCTCCTGTTTTCCAAATCTAGAAGGAAAAGCTGAAGGCATTTATTCCTCCAAAACCCAAAAACAAAGAGACTAAGTTTAATAATTTGAAGAACTTTACTTTAAAGAAGTTCATAGGCCAACAGGAAATGAAAATCCAAAATTCCACACAGAAGCACTTTACATGCTATTTCAAATTCAGCTAGGACAATTTTTATTTTTGATTTACACTTTTAATATGATTGGATGTTTCAACATAAAAACGACACTCACAAGAAGAAAGGTACATGAATCTGTGAATGCTAAAGCACCTAGTTTCTATGTTCATTGTTTTCCTTACTGCTACAATAATATGTTCAAGTATTTTCAAAAATAGTCTTAGGAAATATTTTTTCATTTCTTCATCTCAGGTATATGAATGATCGTTTCTCTTTACAAAATGCCTGTGCGGTATTCCAGAGAAAGACTGATGATGTAGATAGAAACAAAATTTGGAATTATAGGAGACAAACTTCAAGCTACATGTCAATAAACATAAATAATGACCTTAACAACTGTTTGTTCACCGTTGTAAGAAGTTTAGTCTCAATGCAGTCATTCCAAATACCATATCAGTTTGATGAACTCAAGTACCTTCTAACATTCCGAAGGATGCTCCACATAAATGTGGAAATAATGAATAGAATAATACCAGTTATAATGGCATACTTGAGCCCAAGGTTCACCAGCAAATTCACCAGAAGCCCAGCCAACACAACACCAAAGAAATTTGCCGACACAGCTGGCCAGAATGGCATGTCTAGAATAGATGCTATGATGGCTCCTGTCCATGCACCAGTTCCAGGGAAAGGCACAGCCACAAACAACATAAGACCAAGCCATTGAAATTCTTCCACAGGGCCAGCCTTCTCTTTGGCCTTCTGAAATAGCATGTCAAGGAAACGAGAAGCAGACTGGTTCTTCCCAGCGAGGAAAGTTGCAAATCTCTTCAGGTAGAGTATAATGAAGGGCACAGGTACCATGTTCCTACAGTTGCAGCCCCAGCGTTATGATCAAGCTCATCAAATAAGCCATATCCCAAATTAAAAAAAGGCTTATCACACGGATAACCCCCAATATCAAATTATGCAGAATCTAAATAGTTTGAACCTCAATTATCAACACACACATTTTGTAAAGTAGATGTAAGGAGGTTAAAGTGATCTCAGAAAAATTGTTAGAAAAATGAAGCGATGATTTGTCTAATTCTATTAAAAGCACAGATATTCCATCAATTGAAAAAGGGCACAGTGCACAAATAATGTGTCCAACTATTGAAATTTCCCATTTCTTCTGTACTTTTTTATAGGGTTTGTGTCAATTATATATTTCCTAATATGTTTGCAGTTAGATTATATATTTTTTCCTAAACCACATAACTTTCTTACACCTTCTCCTAAACCATCTAGGACTTGACTCTTAAGTTTACTTAACTTCCAAGATTATGTACCTATAAGTCTGTCTTTATGTATTGTTCATCAGACATATCATTCAATCAAATACACAATTCTTTCTATATTTCTAACATAGTATCAGAGCTTATCAATCATCTGCTTCATCCCCAAAATAGCTTCCGCCTTATATATATATATGCCAATAATAAAAGAAGAAAAATATGACAGCCCAACTCAAGTTCAATTTATCAGCTTCCACTAATATTTGTGTGTCAAAGTCGCTGATTTCAACGAGCCCCTTCTCTGATTTTGTCAAATCAGTTCTCACTCTAACGAGCAGTGTTCGGTATTACCGTCGCTCCAACGATTTTGCTCTTTTGCAGCTTCTTGTATGTGTTTCGTAGCCACTGTTAGTAACATCACCAGATTGCTCTCATGAGTCATAGTATTTGTGTGTCCAAGTCGCTAATTTCAACGAACTCCTTTTATGATTTTCAAATCAGTTTTTACTCCAACAAGCCATTTTCAGTGTTCTCGTAACTCCAATGAGCTGCATTTGTCTACCGAGCTGCTCTTTTGTAGCTTCTTTGTATGTGTTCGGGGCCAGAGTTGGTAACATCACCAGATTGCTTTCACGAGATTTTGTCTCTAAACTCAAGTTGGCTTCATATAACTCACCTTGAGTTTGCGGGACAGTTAGATTATGTATTTCCTATTATATCTGCAGTTATATTATGTATCTTTTCTTAAACCACATGGGTTTCTTACACCTTCTCCAAACCATCCATGACTAAGATTTCTTGTATTCTGAGTTGACTTAGGCTCCAAGATTATGTGCTTATAAATAGGCCTTTATGTATTATTCCCAATATCTCAATTAAATGCATTATACAATCTTTCTTCAATATTTCTAACAGTTTGGAAAATGAAAAATGTCCATTTCTTCAATCCTAGTAAATGCAGTCCTATTCTATTTGATAAGCAAAAAATGGAACTCGAGAATGCAAGGAGAGGCAGAGACAAATTTTCAGAAAATTCACCCATTTATTAATTTCACTATAAGCATCCACATTCAATCAATTGGTTAAAGAGAATTGTAAAAAGCAATCTTGATCACTAAAAAACTTTTGTCAAAAAATAAGAGTACCTATATCTTGCAGTTCTATGAATATGTACCTACAATAGATTTCAATCAACCCTCAAACAAATTGGAATAAGATTAGGAGAGAGAACTGAGACTAACCCAAGAACAGACAAGACGGTTAGTAGTGTGGGCTTGAGTTGCAACCAGTAACCAACAGGAATAGCACCACGAAGTTCAATCACAGGAAGTGTAGCTAGGGCAAACACAACAGCCTCATCAGGCCAGCCCGAGCTGCGCAAGGAGTTTGCAATCTTGAGACCAAAGTTCGAGGCTCTAATGGAATCAGCAGCAGCTTTCGCATCCCCAGAAGCAGCAAACCAAACCAGAGACAGAGACGCCCAAAACAAAACCCAGAACGCGAATCTGACTGGGCGTTCCTCAAAGGGAATCAAAATCTCATTCTCTCCCATATAATCGAGAGACCCATCCGAGGAACCTCTTGTCACAGTGGAAACAATCGGTGGATTGGTGAGAAAACGAAACTTACAATTAGAGGCTCCAAATGTCAAAGACGGCTTTGACGTGAAGTGTACCTGTTTCTTGTGAATGATGGAAGGGCCAATTTGGACGGGTGAGACTCCGAAATGGGTCCTTGTCCTTCCATGGGGGAACATTAATAGTGTTGGTGGGTGTGAGACACAGGAAGCCATTGAAAGAGAAAAGTATGCAAGCAATACAGCTTTAGATCATAAACATAGATATATATATATATATATATCTATATATCTAAATTTTCAGTTGCATTCCCATGTTTGAGGGGAGTGTTGGGAATTAAGTCTGGTGAGCAGATATCTGAATGTTAGCTAGGTATCTGATGAATAAAGTGTAGTGATATTTGGGTAGGGTTTTGCAAAGGTGTATGTTTGTTAATGTATACAAGTATGCTGCTTCTGTGGGTAATGGACTGATGGGATAGAGCCGGATAGGGCATAAAAGAACAAAAAAATTGGGAGGATTAATCGAGGTTTGGAGGTCCTTTTTAAGATTTTAATACTGTTTGGGAGTCAGCGCCAAAGCTGTGAAATGGCTACCAGTATGAAATGGAGGAGACTTTCTTGGCTTAACGATACAATTTATGAAATGTTCTCGTAAATTTTGGAGGAAATGGAGAGATTTTTTTAATCATTTCATCAATCTTCTTCAAGAATAGCATCGCATTTCATTTTTCTTCCATGCCACTTTGATTACTTTTTTCTTTTGATATAATTATCTTTCAATAACATATTCATTCAATACCTTTATTAAAAGAGTAGTTATACCATACTCGCCAGACTTTCCACTGTGGAAGAGAAACATTTAAAAGATTGGAAAACAGAGGGGCACTGAAATGTTGCTATAGATTTAAAGGGTGGAGGAGGGGAGGGTAGTCCAAATGTTCTACGCAAATTTTAACCCTATTTTGTTTGGAACTGCAAATGAATCGAACTTGAGTTTGTTCGGCTTGACTCAATTGTTTGTGGATTTAATTCTGACTCAAGATCGTGATGAACTCGAAAAGTTGAACTCAGATTCGGTTCGTTAATATTTTGAAAATATCAAACTCGACTCATTTAACAAGAATTTATGTTCACAAATATATACTATCCTACACGAATTTATGTTCATGAGTCGACACTAGCCGAGTTCAGTCTTGTTCGGAATTGACTTGTTTACTAAACAATCGTAGAAATAGAATTCAAGCTCGACTCGTTTACTTAAAAAACAAATCCGAATATAAATAGTTTGGATCATTTGCAGTCCTGCCATCATTGTTATTACTCTTTACATTTACCACATCTCCAAAGTGAGACTCGTAGTCTTACAAACTCAGATTTCTTTGTGTACTAACTAAATTTCTTACGAACTGATGTTGGAGCTTATCCTGCTATGAAATACTTAGATTTTTAGTCATCACAATTATAGACATTTTGTCACAATTGATCTCATGTCATTCTAGTATATATGCTTATGCTTCTTCCATACGCATGAAATGACTTTACTTCCAAAGGCAAAATACATAGCCTAAAGTACCTCTTTTTTAATCAATCTTGCCTATTCCTAATAGCAATCCAAAGTGCAAACTGTTGTCTTTTTCCGAAGTAGCTATCTACATCCAATTCTTTGATTCTTTGAAATTCTATTTTGAAAATAACAAGATTCTGTTAATTTTGCAGCTTATAAAATATTTGGAAATTTGGTTATGCTTATCCTTCCGTGGATGAAAGAGTTACGCTTGAGTATCTTTTTTTCTTGTTCTCGTTAAATGTAATAGTATATTAAATTGATACAAAATAAAGAGTACATAAGGTCTTATATATATATATAGTATAGTTGTTAAGGTTAAATAAGGAGAATAGTAGGTGAAGTTATACAGGGTAAGAGGTAGGTGAAATGTATCTAGCCTTAACGTCTGTCAAGGTTAATACACATGTGCAAAATATGAGTATATACAGTACAATGGTAGGTAGGAGTAGGTGAAAGTACACTAGTATATAGTATAATGTACATTTTGTACAGCTGTGAATACAACTCATAATCTAACAGCCCCTCTCAAACTCAAGGTAGATTATAAAAAGTCATCTTGAGTTTGGAGACAAGATCAGGAAAGCTACCCGTTGGAAAAGATTTGGTTAAGATGTCGGCTATCTGATCATGAGAAGCAACGTACCGCAACTGTAAGACATTCTGAAAAAGATGATAACAAACAAAATGACAATCAATCTCAATGTGTTTGGTACGTTCATGAAAAACGCCATTATGTGTTATTTGAATTGCACTTCTATTGTCACAGTAGATAGGAGTAGTGTCACACCCCAGATTTTCGAAGAGAAATCCAGGATGTGAAAAACATATAAAAAAAATTAAAATAAAATAAAGGAAGAAAGGGAAATCTAAAGTCTACAAACAGTCACTTTATACATAAACTCTTGTACAAACGCTATTACATTGGAAGATAATATTAAATATATTTCTTCCATACAAATCCTCAAAAATATATAATATCTCAAAAGCTAGACAGAAATGAATTCTAATGATCCCACACTGCTACCTCTTCGACCGGTACTACCAAGTCCCGTAAATTGTCCACGTGTCAGCAACCTAACCTGCAAAGTCTGGGAGGGGGTGAGCTCAAAACTCAACAAGGATATGCTGAACAATCTTTCATTGCCGCAGCAAGTTGACTTTTGCGTCATAATCTCAAAATAATTTAATGTATATATAAATAACTAAATACCATCCAATATTACAATTTAATCCTAGAACATTTAACATTCAATGAATTTAAATCGACAAAAACATATTGGCAAGTACAAGCAACCGTATACAATTTGTGCACATAACCTGACATAATATAAATGCACCAATTATACCTCAACAAGTACCAATAACAATTACCATTGTATACATAAAATGACTTAATTTAAATGCACAATTTAGTCAACGAGCACATTTAATTGTACAGAAAAGTTAACTAGCACACATATGCACATTAACAAATAATGCACATAAAATAATACACCAATTACACTGAAGTATTAAAACACGCGAATAAATTACAACACAATCACCTTTATCAACCACGATTTAAATTGCAAAAACATAATTTCAAATAAAGCAATTTAAATTCCCATTTCCATAGTCATCACGTAAATAAATTATAACACAAACACCCTTATTAATCACGATTTAAATTGCAAAACATAATTTCAAATAAAGCAATTTAAATCACCATGTCCATAGTCATCAATATATATATATATATATATATATATATATATATATATATATTCGTACACAAAAATTTTCAATATATATATATATATTATTATATATATACATTTAATGCAAGTAAGTATTTAAAAATACTAACACATCGAATTTATATATATATATTTATATATATAAATTATATACACATTAAATCACGTATACACATATATATAAAACATACGTAAATTAAATATAGGCGAATAGGAGAAAAGAGCAAGTATCAACTTGCCTCGGTTTATTATATCCGGCAGCCCGCGAATCCATAGCCGTTTGGATCATCCTATAGTGGTTCAATGTCAAAGTCCAATTAATTGAGCAGCCCAATCCAAGTCTAATTTAATTGATCCAAATTCAATTAAAATTGTGAGCCCAAATTTTTATATAAATAATAGGCTCAAGTCAAAATGAAGCCCAAACAATTATCAAGGTTTACTGTTCCAAGTCCAATGCTCTAGTCTACAATCTAGACCCAATGTTAAACCAATCCAACTTTAAGACCCAAATCAAACAAATTCAGCCCAAATCACAATTTCAGCCCATTTGTCATCTGCCTAGCCCAATTCCAATTAAGTGATCCAACTTTATATTCACCATCAGTGAAACCCCACTTTATATATATATATATATATTTAAAAAAAAAAACTTTACAACAATAACATTGTCAATTGCCGAATTCTCGAGCAAATCAATCTACTTGAGAAAGCAAACATTGAAAACCAAATCAAAGTTCTAGTTATACATATCTATCATGTATCTAAGTATAATATAATTTCTGCAATGTAAAACAAGAACATATGAACTGACCTACTTGAGAACAACATTGGTGTCTATAATAAGAAATGATGGAGGCAGACGAACCCAAGCCCACCATGATCACACTTTCGGCTTCACCACCAACTGCTGCCACCATCATCATGGCCAGCCTTCCAATCGCAACCCATAACAGCCAAACACACTTGCACCCACAACAGCCACCTCACATAACCACAATCAACCACAATGGTTGCCGAAACCCAAACTGAATGCCACCAAGGAGTACTTCGGAGCCTTAGTCGCAACCACCTAACGCTAAAAGGAAGACCCACCTTCCGCGACCATCATGAAAGCCATGGCAGCCGCGTTGCACCCACGTTTGGAGGGCACTGCCCACGATTCCTCACTGCCAGCCATGAACCCCGATGACGACAGCCACAAGCGAGCCTACAGCCGCTGCCCGCTCTCTATCTCGGCTCTCTCTCTCTCTCTCTTTTTTCTCTAGCTTTCTCTCTCTAGGGTTTTATTTCTCTTTCCCCTTTTTCTTTTGGCCCATTCTCCTTTTTATCAACTTTCAAAACATATACATATATTAAAAAAAACAAGCCCACTCCCAGCAAAGTTTCGTATTTACTATAAATACCACTTTTGGTCCACTAGTTTCAACTAAAGTCATCATCATACATACAATATATGTATCTCACCACAACGAAATTATATATATATATATATATATATATATATATATATACCATGAATATATATATCTCTATTTATATATAATTATATACTAATACATATCCACAATATATATGTATCCATCCATATATAATTATTTATATATATCCACTATATAAATAATTATATATATATATATATATATATATACAAATAATATATTCCAAACTCAAACCCAAATTCTCACTAATCCAATCCAAAAAAAAAAAAATTTAAAAGACTAACAGAAAATACAAAAGTCTAGTCCAACCTAAAAAAGATAAATAAATAAAATAAAACAATCTAAAACATTTAGCATTTAAGACACCCAATACCAATTTAAACAAGTCAAACATTTAACATTTAAAACACTAAATCAACAATTTAAACAATTAGAAAAACACCAAATTAAAATTACGTAACCTCAAAATTACGGGGTATTACAAGTAGGAGCTGTAAATGAAACTCCCTTGTCATGAAGGAGCCAATGCAACCATAAAAGTTCAGATATAGTATCAACAAGTGTCATGATTCAACTTTTGTACTAGATCAAGCAACCACAGTCTGTTTTTTGCTACGCCAAGTGATAAGTGAATCGCCAAGAAAAAAGCAAAATCTTGTAGTGGAACGACGATCTGTGGAATCTCTTGCCCAATTTACATCACTGTAAGTACGGAGAACAAGTGGTGATTGAAAAGAGAAATGAAGTCCATGAAACATGGTACCCTTGAGATAGCGAAGGATGAGAAGAACTGCTGCAAAATGAGTGAATCTTAGTGCAGCCATGAACTGACTAACTATATGAACAATATGAGAAATGTCTGGATGAGTGACAGTGAGGTACACCAAACTGCCAACCAACTGTTGATACAATGTGCCATCACGAACAAGCTCACCATCATATGGAGTGAGTCTCGTGTTGGACTCGAGTGGTGTGTTTGCAATCTTGTTATTGTAGTAACTCTTGTGGACGGGTGTGAGTGGGCGGGTGCGAAGACAGACACTGGACTGAGCTACCACATTGACATGGTACAGGGTGCTCAATCCCACATCTCCTGGGTGTAGAAAAGGGGATGTGTTTATATGTAGTATGTTCTCTTCAAATGGTATGAGGCCTTTTGGGGTAAAATCCAAGAGCAAAATCGTACGGGCTCATGCCCAAAGCGGACAATATCATACCATGTGTTGGAGCGGGGTATTACAATTGGTATCAGAGCCTGAACCCAGCCGGAAGTGTGCCGACGAGGGCGTCGGGTCTCGTAGGGGGGTGGATTGTAGTAACTCTTGTGGACGGGTGTGAGTGGGCGGGTGCGAAGACAGACACTGGGCTGAGCTACCACACTGACAGGGTACAGGGTGCTCAATCCCACATCGCCTGGGTGAGAAAAAAGGGATGTGCTTATATGTAGTATGTTCTCTTCAAATGGTATGAGGCCTTTTGGGGTAAAATCCAAGAGCAAAATCGTGCGGGCTCAGGCCCAAAGCGGACAATATTATACCATGTGTTGGAGCGGGGTATTACAGTTGTCAATTATTCTAGCTTTTGAAAGGAGATCGGAGCTGTACTTTGCCTGAGTAAGATAATACACGTCGATAGCTGTAGTGATCTCAAGGCCAAGGAAATAGCTAAGTGATTCAAGGTCTTTCATCTCAAACTGATGACTGAGAAACTGTTTAAACTCCTGAATACCCTGCAAGTCTTCTCCAGTGATAATCATATTATCAACATAAAGTAGGAGAAGGATGATACCACGATCAGTATGTCGAATGAACAAGGCAGAATCATAGGAGCTAGCAAACTAACCATGATGAGAGATAGTGGAGCTGAACTTGGCAAACCAATCACGAGGTGCCCGCTTAAGTCCATATAATGCACGTCGAAGTCGACACACCTGATTGGAAGGATGAGAAAAACTAGGAGGAGGCTGCATGTAAACTTCCTCAAACAAATCACCATTGAGAAACGCATTTTTCATATCCATCTAAAAAAAATTCAAGTAACGAGAGGCAGATACAATAATAAGACTACGAACAGATGAAAGACGAGCAACTGGAGCAAATGTTTCTTCGTAGTCTATACCATATTCCAGTGTGAACCCTTTGGCTACAAGGCAAGCCTTGTAGCGTTTAACAGAACCATTAGAGCGAGTCTTAATCTTGTACACACACTTACATCCTATAGCAGATTTTCTAGGAGACAAATCAACCAGGTCCCATGTTTGTGTTTTGACAAGTGCATCTAGCTATTCTTTTATTAATTGTTGGCACGAGGGATTAGAGGATGCCTCACGAAAGGTGTGAGGCCTATGTAGAGTTGCAAGTTCATGACAACAATGTAAATCACTAAGATGTGAAAGTGGACCTCTTACCTGAGTAGAACAATAAAGATTGAAAGCAGTTGTATTGCTAAGTACCTCAGCTGAGCCAAATAACTGAAACTCGGTCGTAGGAGGATCGATTGCTTCTGATGATTCTGTAGGATGAGAATCAAGGAAAAGATCTGCTGAAAATGATAATATAGGAATAAAAAATGTATGGTCAGGAACATTAAATGTTGATATAATATGAAACATCTTGTGTTCCTAGAAGATAACATTACGAGAGACCCTAAGTCATTTAGAAATAGGATCATAGCATCGATGCTCCTTTTGTTCAAGTCCATACCCAAGAAAACAACAAAGTTGAGAGCATGGTTATAGTTTGGTGCTCTCATGAGGTTGGAGTAGAACAAAACATGTACACTCAAAGACTCTAAAGTGACTATAATCAGGAGGCTTGTCATAAAGACGTTCAGAAGTGAGTGAAGCTTCAGCCCATAAGGAGGACGGAACATAAGCAGAAAAGACAAGTGAACGAACTGAGTCTAAAATATGTCAAAGTTTGCGTTCAGCTCGACCATTCTGTTGTGATGTGCCTGGACAGGAAGTGTGAAAACTAATGCCATAATGTTTTAGAATTTGCTAAAAATTATTTTGTTGATATTCAGAAACATTGTTAGAACGAATTTTTTTTATGTTTTTGGAAAACTAAGTTGCAATCATTGTAGCAAAATCTCAAAAAATGTTAAGCAATTCAGAACGAGTTTTCATTAAGAATATTCATGTGAATTGTGAGAAATCATCCAAAAATATGACAAAGTATCGTGATCCCGCCTTAGTAGGCACAAGTGAGGGGCCTCAAACATCAGAGTGAATAAGATCAAAAGAAGTAAAAGAAAAAGACTCACCTTTATTAAATGGCAAATCAGGTTTTTTCCTTAATTGACAAAATATAATCAAAAGACTCAACTATTACTTATCCCAACAAACCCTGAATTGGCGGTAAGATTTTGACACGAGATAAAGATGCATAACCTAATTGAGAATGTCATAGTTTAAGAGAAGGGGAGAGGTGAGTTATGTAGAAGTAACAAAGATAATAGAAGTAAGCATTAGAAGAAAATGTTATGTTCAAGCTTAACTTAGTTAGTTGGTCAACAGATAAAAGATTAAGAGAAAAGCTTGGTACAAGATAAATATCAGGAACAGTTAATTGTGAATGAGAAACAGTTTCGATATGACTAATGACCATGGTGGATCTATCCGTAGTATATATGGCAGGTGAATGAGAAGTAGGGGTTTGAGTGGTGAGAAAAGTAGAGTCTGGTGTCATGTGATTGCAACAAGCAGAATCAAAATACCAATAGGAATGTTTACTTGGTGTAACAGAAAAAGCAGAGGAAGATACACCCTGATATCGAGACAAAACCTGGTTGAGAAGTACCTTAAGGTCAGTTGCAGAGAATAGAGATGGAGAAGATGTCGACTTGTTAAAAGTGCCAGTGACTGGTGTTGGGATGAGTGTTGGTGATGACATAATATCAGTACTAGCCCCAGCTGCAGTAGATCGAATGAGTCTAGCATGAATGTGACACTGATCAACAGAGTGTCCCTTAATTTAACAAAATGTACAATAGAGAGAAGCATCATATTTTGATTTCCAATAGCCGCCTGATTGGCTTTTGCGTCTGTTATAATGTGAATGTACTGCAGAGCGATCAGGTCTAGACTAGGAAGACACTGACTGAAGAGCTGATGATGGCATAGCTAAAACACTCTGACTGTTCTAAAAATGGAGATTCTGTAGGCGAGTTTCCTTCGAACAAGCTCATTGAGAGCTTGATCAAATGAGGGCAAAGGAAAGTGATGGAAGAGCTTACTGTGTACAAACTCAAATTATCCATGAAGACCCATCAGAAGCTGATGAAATCAAAGCTGATTGCAATACTAAAAAAATTTCTTGGCCTTAGAAGGATTTTCCCATGAAGGTTCTAAAAGAGCCAGTTGATCCCAAAGAACCTTCATACGAACAAAAAATTCATTAATATGCTGATCTGATTCTTGCTTGAGATTGTAGAGTTAGACCATAAGTTGATGTTGGTGAGAACCATCAGATTTAGAGTATCAAAAAGCATGCATGTCCCAGAATTCTTTTGCAGTGTCGTAACTCTCAAATTCCATAGCAATTGAGGGATTAGCTGTGTTGTGTAACTATGAGATAATCTTATGATTATTGTTATCCCAATCATTGACACGAGTGATAAAGGTATTTGCAACTTCATCTTTGCTTTGCACTAGTGACTGGCAATCCCAATAACATAGGACCACAACTTTCAACCCTTGAGAAAACTGCATATGGATTGACTCTAAAAGGAGTAATTGTCCCCATCAAAAATAACTTGAATAGGGTGTGTAACCTCGGTTTGTGTCATTTGTGCTTTTTAGAGATCTCAAATGAAAAAACAGACCAAAAATCTGAAATTAGCATGCAAAACTAGGTGGCAAACACCTTTTCAGTGATCTGACATGGCAGCTGATGTGGCCATAAGTCAACAAATGGATGTTTACGTGGCAAAAATGTTGGCAAGACAGATGACGTGGTGACAAGTTAATAGATTGGTGTTGACGTGGTAAATGACATGGCAAATTCTAACGTGTACAATGACGTGGCTGCCGACTAGTTAATGACTTAGTTGCTGACATGGCAGAACAATGGAACAGGCATGTACAAGCGCGTGGAATGTGCTGGTGGCGCATGAAAATTTTTCCAAAATCTTTTGTTGGCGCGTGGGATCGTCTTTTGCGATGGTTTCAGTGGCATTTAGATGGACATTTTGAGTTCTTTCAAGAGATGTGTTTAGAAACTTGAACAAACACTTATAAGACTAGATTTTGAGATCGGGCAGCAAAGGTTGAAGGCCAAAACAATAGTGGAATGGAAAAATCAAAAAAGAAAATGAAAGAAAGTTTAAAATAGTAGCTCAAATACCATGTTAAATATAATGGTATATTGAATTGATACAAAATAAACAGTACATAAGGCCCTAGATAGAGGTTTGCTACTTAGGTTAAATAAGGAGAGTAGAAGGTGAGGCTATACAAGGTAAGAGGTAGGTGAAATGTATTTAGTCCTAACGTCTGTCTAAGTTAATACACATATGTAGAATATGAGTATATACAATACAATGGTAGGTAAAGTACACTAGTAGTATAAGGTACATTTTGTACAGCTGCGAGTACAACTCATAATGTAAGGTACATTTTGTATAGCTGTGAGTACAACTCATAATCTAACCGTTCTCTCTGCAACTTCTTTTATCTGTGCTCTATGTTACAAGAATGGCTAGAGTGGAGACTCAGCTCTTTATGGCCTTCCTTAGTTCCTTTGAAGAAGTCTTCATTTCTACTTTGTAGGCATCCTCCACCAAAGATGGGTCATGCTATCATCAAATGGAAAGTATGCCTTCGTTTCTGAGCCGCGTAAATTATTAGTTGTTCATAGTGTTGAAGAGAAGAACTGGAATTAAAGCGAAAAAAAAAAAAAAATCTAATGGGTGTCACATTAGCTAGATAGATTAGGCATTTAAGTTGAACTCCATTCAGATTTCAGTACTGCCTAAGCATATATCTAGCATCACTGATATAAAAACAAGTCTTATATATGAGAAGTGAACACAACTCGACATTTATTTAGTAGGTACAAGACATCTTTAGACGAGTAAATTACATGGAAAACCTATAACACAGAAACACATACTTACTAGAACAACAGTAGAGCGTTTGCTACTACATTTTCTTGCACATATATCATATATCACAAAGGTTTCTTAGATTTTTAATTGATGGAATTCTAGAGCATAATTATTACCAGCAAACTTATTTAAGAACTAGGTAGTGAAACCTAACCAGGCCACAATTTACCCAGACTTGTTATAACCATGATCAAATGACAGATGAAGAAGGTTCTCCACGAGTCGATTGAAATTATTGTAAGATGATCCTCCTTCAATGACAGCAACTTCAGCTTTCTTTCTCCAATCCACGGCCTTTTTCCTCATCCTCTTCCCTTTCTCTCCTTCTATCATTTCTCTCACTAGCCCTTCCACCTGTTCTCTCTTCACATCACTATCAATCTCCATGCCTATCCCCCAAGTGGTGCAAGTATACCTACAGTTCACTTGCTGCTCTGCGAAAAACGGCCAGCATATCATAGGCTGCCCTCCACTGATTCCTTCCACAGTCGAATTCCACCCACTGTGAGTTAGAAATACTCCAACAGAAGGGTGTTTTAGCACTTTACTCTGCGGACACCAGCTCTCTATCAAACCTCTAACTTTAGTCTCCTCCACAAATCCTTGGGGCAAGATTGCTGATTCCCCCATGACAAGGTCAGGCCGAACAATCCATAAAAATGGATGCCCACTGTTGGCGAGCCCCCACGCAAATTCTTGCATGTTGTCTTCTGTCATGACAGCAATGCTGCCAAAGTTGACATAAACTACAGAGTTGGGCTCTTGCTTGTCAAGCCAATCAAGGCATAGAGTGTTGTCTTTCCATAGGCTGGACTCTCTGGAGTTCACTTCATTCTTTGGCAAGCTTTGAGAGAGCAATGAGAGAGGGCCAACATTGTAGATGTTAGGATACATGGATGAAATTGTATCCAAAACCTCCTGTTCGAATTCATCAAAAGTGTTGAAAATAATTGCATCGGCTTTTAGATTGTCCACTCCCTCTTCCAACCATCTGTTGAAGGCGATATCGTCAGGATTGGTGCTTCTGACAAAGCTTGGCATGTCCTTAAGTCGCATGTGTGGCATTCCTGGTATCCAATCTATGGGAGTGTTTAAATGCCCATTGTTGATGTCTTTCTCATCTACAAATCAAACCAACAAAATGGTTATATATACACTTTTCCAAGCATTTATGTACTTGTAAATTAAGTAGAAAAGATAATACTTGAAGATATGCATTTTTTTAAGTCCTACTGTAGTCCTAATTGGTGTCATATTATTATTATTAGTATTATTATAAAAATATATATTTATAAATACAAACACAATTACAAAAAAAAAGACTACTTAATAATATTCACCCCTGGACCATTACCCCAGTTGCTATAATTTCTAATTTTTAAAAAGAGAGGTGAAAGGTTTGAGTTCTATAATGAACATTTGTTGCAACTATTTATCTAACCTATATATATAAATAAATAAATAAAAACTTACTAATATTCCCATTATGCCATGTTTTGGTTAATAAAAATCTAAACCATCAAATACATAAAAGTGAATTGCCTATCTCACATAGATTTACAATAACAAATTATCAATTTTAGATATCAGTGGACTTCGTCTTTTTTACATTTTTTTTTTACCTTGGAGTAGAATCACCAGACGGACATCTTTTATACACCAAAGCTAGCTATAAACAAACACTGAAAATATATGTACCAACATAAAAAGAAAATCCAAGTATGAAGTGAAAAAATATTTGCATGACAAACATTGAAAACATATTCAGTAACTTAAAAAGAAAATAAAATAAAATCTAAATGTGAAAAAAAAAAAAAAAATTTTCTTGCAGCTGGAATTGGAAAAAAAAAAATCATTTTTTAAGTGATATTTTTTTGTCTTTTACAATAAAAGATAGAGAGCTTAAAGCATGTGAGTGTGGAAGTTTATTGCCAATATTACAAAAGAAAAAAAATTATCAATTAAGAAATTTGGCATTTCATAATAGTACTAATTAATAGAGAGAGACAAAAGAACAGGACCTTAGCATGGGACATCAATTCGGTGGTCCTATTACAACGTGCCGAACAATCTATGACAGTGGTAGGCAGAAGTCTATTTTTAGTATAAAAAAAGGTGGACAGGAGTCACATAGCTGTTCGTCTACATCTTGAAAAATTCCAAATGGGTAATGATATTTCAAAGTGTCCAAATGAATATGATGTTTCAGTGTTTGTAATCTTTCCTTTCTGAGTTTTCTTCTTTTTAAAAAAAAAAAAAAATTCCTTTTCAATTTTTATTTTTCACTCCCTCACGTTACTCTTCCTAATATATTTATTTTTTTCTTCTTGGCAAGGAAATTAACACATATCCCGATAAATTTCAAGTATAGAACACGAATTATTTGCCTCCCCTTAGAAAAATGAGAGATTATATCACCTCCACTAAGAATTTAAATTTTATTTTGGAGTGCAGAGTAAAAGATAAAGTTCACCTCACATGAGATGTAATGTCTGTGATATACGCAACCCGCGTGAATCTCCGTACTCTATATGGAGTATGATCTTTTATTTGAAAAGTAAACTTGTCATATATATGTATATAAGTGTAAATATATCAGCTTCACTAAGAATTTAAACTTTATTACGTAGAGTGAAGGGTAAAGATGTCCTCACACACACCGTGAATTCCAGTACTCCGTATGGAAGTGATCTCGACCGTTGCAGTGATTTCTTACCTTTCCTCAACAAGTAATAAGATCTTTTATTTGAAAAAGGAAACTTGTCGTACATATGTACGCGTGTGTGTACACACACATATAGGCTTAAAGTAAACTATTAATATCTATTGCGATCACAAATATCGCAGCAGATATTACTTGTATACAAAGATCTGTTGCAATCCCGTATAACACCGAGTACTACATAGTTATTCTGAACTGAATACTTAATAAACTAGAGCACGTCTTTGTCAATTTCTTTGATTTCATTTAGTGGGATTCCCTTATCAATGAATTTTAGCTTTAGTCATTTAATATTATATTGAAATTTAAGTGCATAGATCCAGATAAATAAATAAAAATTAAACGGACTTAATCTGATAAATCTCCTTTCAATATTCGTGATTTATGCGATAAGGAGGAGTTAAGTAAGCAATAAAAAAATATACATGTAAGCATGGAAATTTTTGCATGATGAGTACTATCATTTCCTAACATGGTAGGCAGGGAGATTAGAGAGGTCAATATATATATATATATATATATATATAGAGAGAGAGAGAGAGAGAAATTAATGATTGTAAAAATTTAAAAGCATATTAATTAATTAACCTTTGAGTGGGAAAATCCCTCTCTTGACAAGCTCTCCAAACTGAAGATAGGTCAAGTAGCCACAGGCTGAAGCAGTCCAGAACTGAACTTCTGGAATGCCAAGCTCTCTAGCTACCCCAATACCAAAGCACATAAGCCCATCGGAAAGAACAATACTAACCGGAGGAGTATCCTCCGAGGAATTGAGCTCTACTATGAGGTCTCTAAGAGGAGCCACGCTGTGTTGTTTGGTGTAATACAAGAGTTCAGTGACACTTTGGGTAGCATCAGGATTGGAGGGTGGTACACCGTCCGGGATGGTTTTGAAAAAAAAACTAGGCAAGTCCTTGACAGAGGCAGGACCTTTGGATTTGAGCAAGCGTTTGTAGTTGAATTCTGTATTGACAAAGGTGATATGGAAGCCTCTTGAGTGAAGAAGCTTTGCTAGTTGCATCATAGGGTTAACATGGCCTTGTGCAGGGAATGGGATGCAAATAGCATGAGGCTTCTCACTTGCAATAGACCCCATATTTGTCTATTTGATATATGTGATGAACTTAATATATATATATATATATATGATTGTTAATTAGCTAGATATATATATAAATATATATAGCTAGATAGGCTTAAGTTGGAGTACTAAAAATTCTGTGGCTTGAGAGGTTTATATAGAAGTGGAAGCTAAGCTCATTACCTCTGCAAGTCTCCTCCATTATGGAGGTTATGTGGTTGATAGTTACATTTTTTTTTTTTTTTCTTCTTCTTCACGTGAGCTTTAAATTTTAATTAACTCCCATTGTGAAGGAAAGGAACTGGACCTGTTTGTTTGATTCTCTCTTACACGTGCGACTTTTTTTTTTCCTCCCCTTTTTTTTTTTTCTTCGTTAAGTTAGTTAATTATTGGGCAGTTAATTTAGAGATTATCTTTCACCTTTAAAAGAGGGAAGATACCACTGATTAAGTCACAGGTTTAATGCCAATTCAAATACTTATCAAACATAGTTAATTGTACTAAATATATAATATAAATAAATATAAAAATAATAATAAAATATTGTGTGGAAAAGTAAAAGAACACAATTTGAGAATATTCATTTTGAAAGATAATAACACTAAATTATTGTTACGTCTATCTTCAGTCTTCCTCTCTCAGTGCTCCAAGTAGGTAGGATATATATATATATATATATATATATATATATATATATAGACACACTAGCGTATTGTTTCTGCCTACATCATTATAAATAAAAAAAAATTTTGAACTGAATTATTTTAAAAGTGTGAGTGTATGTAAATGTGTATATGAATTTATGTGTGAATGTAGTGGATGAATCGTGACCATTAGATCAACAATAAAGAGAGTTATTTTAGACGGTAGATATGTATTGATATTTTGAACCGTAAAATTATTTTTTAAGCATCTTCTTAACGTTAAATTATAATTTTTTTTAAGAAAGATTCAAACCTAATGCTTAAATGTAACACAGATATATATCCTAAATAATACATTTGAATAAGAAGTTACTTAATCTTCTAGAAATGTGAGGGAAACTATTTTTTAGTTCCCCAAATGGCACTTCTGTTTCTAGCCCCTAAAAAACGTGCTTTTACAATTTCACTGTATAGTTCACACTGTTCACTAGAAGATACAAGCATCATGAAAAATAATCAATGGACATTCTTTTCAACAAAAAGAAAAAGAAAGTAGTATGCATTTGTTAATTAATCTTAGCAATTTTAGTCAACTAAAATTGATTATATATAATTTAATGTTTGATTATATTTGAACATTACAACAAAAAGCAAATATATTATAATATTTAAATGAATAAAATAATGGTGCAAAAGACTAGTAAAAAGTTGTTGTTGGTTACATGATTGTGAAAATTCTATAGTTGTACATTCACGGATGATGCATTTAGACTAATTGAAAGAATTTCTTGTTGGTTATATATAAAAGAATATATAAGACTTATAATAATAGCAAGAAGGCTTCATGCCCTTGCTTAGAAAAAATTATTAAATACAGACACGGACAGAGACACGAGCACGATACGATACAGACACAATGATACAAAAATTTTAAAAAAATAAAATATGAACACGGCAAGAATACGACTATAAAATAATAATATAATATATATTAATTATTTAACAAAAAAATACTACATTACAGAAATACTTTAACTCATCATCAAGTAATTAAAAATCAAACAAATTTATAAATAAAAATAGACAAATAAATTAAAATAGTTTAAAGAACCATACTTATTTATTCCTCTACATATATTTAACTTATATTTTTAATCATAACTTAGTAACATATAGTTTTCTTTTAAAATAATTGAATATACATCACTGCTACAAGGTGTCCGACATATATTTGAGGAGTGTCCAATAAGTGTTCTAAAAAAAAAAATTACGACACTTTTACGAAGTGTTTGACACGTATATGAGTATTTGACACAGTATCTAAAACAAGTACGACACTTATTGTAAAATATAGATTGTCCCAAATTAATAGTAACGCGGGACTATAACTAATGTTCCCTGAAATCACTCTTAACTTTGACTATTGGACTTGGTGTGCATAACCCTGATGTCACCTAACTTAGATTTTACCTCCTGAATTATTCTAGAAGGAAAATTATAGATGGGGACCACTCCAATGAATCAAAGCCTGAAAAGCCATCGGCAACATGCTGCACCATTTCGGTGCAAATAACAAAATCTAATGAAATTTTTATTTTTGAAAATTAATTAAATTTGAAAATCAAATTATAATTTGACATGCAAACAAACAGTGACAAACTCAAAAATTTATGTAAGTGTCAACTTTTAACAAGAAGATTGAACAATTCATACCATCCTAATAAAAAAATTATGTACTTGTATTGTGCATTAGGATAAAAAAAACAACGGCAATTGAAAGTATGTGTTTAAAAAGGCATAAAAAAAATCAAATTTTTTCTCTTAATACTTATAATAATAGTGTTTGCAAAGCATATGTTTCAAGTGTGTTGAAATATATAAAAAAAGTAGGGGGCATTATCTTGTATATATAATTGCCTCTGAATGGGGTCAATATTGGGCCACATGCAATCTGATTTTCTCTATCATGATGGACAAATGAATTATTGACCAGACAATCATTTCTACTTATCTTCTGTCAAACACCTCCAAATGAATCATTGGATCCTACCTATAGAAAATAAGAAGACAGTTAATTGACCAGAGCATGTATTGTCCCACCCACCAGTTCTCTCGTGTATTTATTCATTGTTATTATTATTGTTTTGGTAATTAGCTCACTCAATTATTATCAGTGGGATGTCTAGAAAAAGAAGAATATCCTTCTGTAATGAGCTAAGGAATATAATAATACATGTGTGTGTTTGTATATATATGTGTGTGTGTGTGTGTATATATATATCCACACCCCCCAAGCAAACACAAAGCGACAGAGTGAAATGCCAATAGCGCACATGCGTTGCTCAATCGGACCCTCCATTATTTGGGACAATTATATATTTCAAATCGTGGCTACTAATTTCTACATGCATGTGCTCATCGATCACCGTTGGCTCCATCAACAAACCAACGAAAAAATAATTAGCACTGACGACCCGGGATCATCGGCTATGAGGATCCCTTGCTGTCTCGGAGTAATAAAATGAGATTATTTTTAGGGTATAGATTGACTTTCTCTATGATTTGTTCAAATTATATACAAGTGTTATGTTTATAAAAAAATTATACTCATCTTCCTCTTATTCAAATATTGACTAAAATGTCCTCCAATTCATGAAAGTGATAAAAAACAACCATTTTCAAATAATAGGGACATAAAGGAGTGCTAGGGGCAGTCGTTTAAGCAACTGTCCTTTCACAGTCGTTTTATTCATTGGTGAAAATCAATCAGAGTAATTAATGCATTTTTTTGTAATAAATGTCTTACTTTTCCATTCAACAAAATGTCTTTCTAGTTTTAAGATATTTACAGTAATACCATCAACAAACAAATAAAACTATATTGGTCATAAAATAATTCTTCAATTTTAAAAAAAAAATATATTATTTAACTAAATTAGAAATCAAGATTCATAAACATAACACCGATGTGTAATTAGACCAAATCTGAGTAAAGATCAATGTATTTACCCTTATTTTATTGATTGTGATAGTCACAGTGATACATGAGTTTTTGCTAAAATTAACCAACCGAAGAAATCTAATAAAATAGTACCATATCTCTTTTCAAAGAAACGTAATAAATGACTTCAGTTAATGTTATCAAAAGCTAATAAAATAATATTATAACTCTTCTCGACATTAAAAAAATTTAATATAATAATATTATAACTATTTCCAACGTATACTAAAAAAATGTAATTTATTAACATTACAATTCTTTAAAATAGTTTTAAAAGAGTAATAAATTAATATTATAAATAAATAATAACTTTTTATATTTCACTTTTATAAATTTTCACTCTAACATAAAATGCGTCGAATCTCAAAATTTATATATAAACTCTCTTTATCATATATTACTTTTTAAGAATATATTTGAAACTTTAAATTGAGTTTTAAAAAGACAAATTAACTTCATTGAAAATATAATTGGAGTCGTTGAAATGATGAAATATGTTGATTATTTATGAAGTAAATATGTTAATTTTAAATAAAATAATTTTTTTCAATTTCAAAACTTAAATAAATTAAATATGTTAAGAAAAATATGAAATATTGTTAATTGTGAACTAAATGAGCAATAACTTTTCAAAGTTTTATTTCAATCAAAATAAAGAAACAACAAATTCAATTAGTTATTTTATAAAATTCTTTAATGAATGTGGATTTCGTTACTTTCTTACATTGAATCTAACCATACATGGTGTTAGATTATTGTGTTTCGAATATTTATTATCAAATGATGAGTGAGGTTCAAAAGCTTTATAATTTGTGTTTCTAAGTTTGAAAATCATAAATCAATGCAATATATATATACACTAAATAATTTAAATTTATATAAACATCAAGACCAATAATTCAATAATCAACATAACCATTCAGATTTTCAACTCAATCAATACAATGTTTCAGCGCAATTCATTCACGAATAATTTAAACTCCAATACCATTTAGTTCACAAAAAAAATTTTGAATTTTTTAAATTTATTCAATTCATTTATGAGTTTGAAAAAGTAAAATTAAGGATTAGAAGTTTTATTTCAATAAAAATGAAAATATCTCAAATTCAATTAGTTAATTTTAGAAAATTCTTTATTAAATGTGCATTACTGGTGCTGATAATTTTTTTTAACTTCAAATTTTGCAGTTTTTTTCTTATTTGTAACTACTAGTATAGGGCACGTGTTTAAAAATCTCGGAAAATTTGTGAAATTTTTTAATTGAGATTGTTAAAAAAACATGAAAAATCCTACATATTTTTAAGTTCAAAAAAAAATTACTTCAATTATTGAATAATTGAAGAAATTTTATGAAACTGAAAATTGAATTGAAGAGTAACTTTTTAAATTTTTGCTTTTATAAATTATCTTTCTCTAATATTAATTTTTAAAGTTTCTCACTTTAATATTAAGTGTGTTGAATCTAGATAAATTGTAAAAATATATAAATATTTATATAAACTCTCTCTATCTCTTTGAGTCTATATATATATATATATATATATATATATATATATATATATATATATATATTATTTTTAAGAATTTATTTAAAAATTAAAATTAAGTTTTGAAAAGGTGAATTGACTTAATTGAAAATAGAATTAGAATTGTTGAAATGGTGAAATAGATTGTTAGGTTAAGTGCAAAAAAAATCCTTCACTTTATACAGAATGTGCAAAAAACACCCATGTAATTTAGTATGCTCATATAACCCCCCGCTAGTTATCTCCGAAGAGCAAATTAATATCCTCCGATGACGAATTTTCGTTCAAAAATAACCGTTGAACGTCATGTTTGACTTAATTCTTCTTTAAATTCCGAGATTACCTTTTGCACTTTAGGGTAAAGTGCAAAAAAAAACCCTCACTATATAGAAAATGTGCAAAAAAAATCCCTCGCTATATATAGAATATGCAAATACCCCCCCCCCCCCTCCGGGGATGTTCAATTAACCACTACAATTTTCAAATTGTTTAAATAAGGACAACTCATCAATTTGTTTGTACCAGATTTAGAAAATGATAAAAATATCCTTATAGTATTAAAAAAAGAATATAAAAAATGTCCAAAATGAACAAGGGATTTTCCAAACAACAAGAGAGCTATTTGCAAATTTTCTATATAACGAGGGATTTTTTTGCACTTCACCCTATAATGTGCAAAGGGTAATCTCGAAATTTAAAAAAAAAAAAAAAAAGTCAAACATAATGGTCAACAGTTATTTTTGAATAGAAATTCGCTCGGGGGAGGGGGTATTTGCCCATCAAATACAACTAGTCGAGATTATATGAGCATAGTAAATTGCAGAATTTTTTTGCACAATCCGTATATAGCGAGAGTGTTTCTTCCACTTACATCTTTTTCTTTTTTTTAATACTATAAGGGTATTTTTGTCATTTTCTAATTTCGATTCCGACAAATTGATGATTTGTCCTTATTTGCACAATTCAAAAACTATAGGGGATTATTTGAACGTCAGGAGGGGTATTTGCACATTCTGTATATAGCGAGGGGGTTTTTTGCACTTAATCCTAGATTGTTTATTTAAATAGTAAATGTATTGATTTTAAATTAAATGACTTCTTTTTCAATATGAGAGCTTGAATAAATTAAATATGTAAAAAAAATAAATTTTGAAGATTTGTGAATTAAATGTTTTTATTTGAATGTCAATTTTTTCTTGAATTAAGGTGTTAAAAACTCAAATTAATAGCGTTGAAAATTCGAATTGATTTGTTTATTTTTTAATTACTGGAGTTGATTATTGGTTGACTTCAAATTTTGTGAAAAAGTTTCATTACTTCTAATTATCTTTGATTTTCAAAAATAAAACCATTCATTATAAAGCTTTTATAAGAAGACAGTTTATTGACCAGAGCATGTATTGTCCCACCCACCAGCTCTCTCGTGTATTTTTTAATTGTTATTATTATTGTTTTGGTAATTAGCTCACTCAATTATTATCAATTGGATGTCTAGAAAAAGAAGAATACCCTTCTGTAATGAGCTAAGGAATATAATAATACGTGTGTGTTAAATTTCATGATGGAATCATCAATTTAATGATTTAATGATGGAAAGATGAAGAATTAAAAGTAAGGGAATTTGTATCCATGATCGGACGACTCCAACAAATCTAATCCAACATTGGAAATCGGTTGATCAAGAGGGAAACTTGAGGGTTTTATGTAAGATGAACTTAATTTCATCATAGAATTATCAATTTGGGTGTTTGGTGATGGGAATATAGATATTTGACATAATGGGTCGCTAGAGTTGTTCGATCATGGATACATGTTTCCAAACTCTCAATTCTTAATCTTTTTATCATCAAATCTTAAAATTGATTATTCCATCATGAAATTCAAGTCATTTATTATAAAATTACTCTGTATTTTACTCTGATTGGGTTACTTTCACCATCGAATTAAAAAATAGGCTTTTTAAGCATTAATTGGATGACACAAATTGCCCTTATTCGATCCTATGATGAAAGCAACTCAATCAAAGTGAAATTATGAGGGATTTTACATAAAATAACTTGAATTTCATGATGGAATCATCAATTTTATGATTTGATTATGGCAAGATGAATAATTAAGAGTTAGGGAACTTGCATCCATGATCGGATAACTTTGGCGGCTCGAATTTGATTTAAATGACTAATGGAGTCACCACCCTCCAACACCTCTTCATGTGCACCCATGCACCGCCTATGCGAGTGAGCTTGTGCATGTGTTAGATGTCATCTCCATCCCCATTTGTTAAAGGCACCAGTAAACCCATCTCCAAGTGAATTTCACAACTCAACCATTTTCCACCTTTAATCAAGCATTCAACAGCCTCTAATCCCATCCAAATCATAGGGCTTTATTTGCCCATCAACCAAATCATCTAACAAGCTTAAAATATTACAATTTCATAGCGCCAAATTCAAGTTTCAGTCAATTGATATACCCATTTTTCTAAACATATATATATATATACATATATATATATTAATATGTTCTTTAGAGAGTTCTATTACTTTAAAGTTCCAAGTCTAAATTGAAGTTTCAAATTCAAACTATCCTAATAAACTCGATTCATATAATCATGGTATCTAATACAGGAAACCATTTCCTTTCCATATTACCCATATTAGAACATACACATATATATGTTAATACAGGATACTGATTTGGCCATTTCCCTTCCATATTATCCTATCAAAAAATATATATACATATACATTTGTATATGGATTTGTGTGTGTGTATATATATATATATATGAATGCATATATACATATATGTACGTGTCTGTGTGTGTGTTTTTATAGGTGTCAGAGAAAACCATTGGGGGAAAGTGAAAATACAAATAGAAATGGAAGAGAGAGAAAGTGTGAAAAAATAAAGGTCTTTTTGGACATTTTGTTCTTTATTGATTTTTTTAATTTGTTGTAAGGGTATTTTAGATATTTTAATCATCAAATTGTCAATTTGTCCTTATTCGAACAAATTTGAAAATGTAATGGTGTTAATTGAACGTCAAGTAGGTATTTGCATATTCTATATATAATGGGGTGTTTTTTGTACTTTACCCTTATTTTAAATTATATATGATTTTTAAACATAAAAACATTCATCATAACGTTGATAAGTATCCGTCACACACTAAACTTCTTCATTGGTTATATACACAAATGTAAGAATTTAATGTAATGTGCATTTATTAAAGAACTTTTTTAAATAGAAGAATTGAATTTTATATTTATTAATATTGATTTAAATGAAACTTTGAAAATTTAAATTAATTTATGAAAAAGTGTATAAACCACATTTTGTCTCAGTCCTCTATTTCGATTACTTTCCATCAATTGAACTTCATAAATTTCATTAATAGGTACAATTAAGGAGGTCATAATTCTTCATCAAATTCAATCAAGTGACTCAAAATATTACTTTGGATCATAATCTATCCAATTGAATCATTTGATTTCAAGCTAGCGAACCTGAAAATCACGAAAATAGGGCTTTAGGGCCCACATTGCCCATTCTCTATTTTTCCACCACCAAACACTTAAATTGGTCATTCTATAATTAAATTCGGTTTATTTTACCTAAAAACCCTCAATTTTCCCTCTCTATCGGCCTACTTTCACCGTTGGATCGAACTCGGGCCACCGTAGTCGATCCATTGTGGATACAAGTTCTCTAACTCTTAATTCTTCATCTTGCCATCATCAAATCATAAAATTGATGACTTAATTATGAAATTCAAGTTATTTTAGGTAAAAGCCTTCAAATTTTCACTTTCATTGGGTTACTTTCATTATCAGATCAAAAAAGAGGCTTTCGAAGCATTAATTAGATTACATGTATGCCCCTTTTTCGGTTCAATGGTGGAAATAACCCAATCAGAGTGAAATTATGAGATATGTTACATAAAATGACTTGAATTTATGATTGGAACATTAATTTTACTATTTGATGATGGAAGGATGAAAAATTGAGAGTTAGGGAACTTGTATCAATGATTAGATGACTCCAGCGGCCTAAATTCGATCCAACAGTGAAATTATGTTGATCGAGAGAGGAATTTGAGGATTTTTAGGTAAAATAAACTGAATTCTATCATAACATGATCAATTTGACATTTTATTTATAGGAAGATTGAGATTTTACAAATCAGGCAATTGGAATCGTTCGAGCATGGATACAGATTCCCTAATTCTCAATTCTTCATCCTATCATCATCAAATCATAAAATTGGTGATTCTTCCATGAAATTCAAGTTATTTTTGTAAATTCCCTCATAATTTCACTATTATTTGGTTTCTTTCACCATCGGATCGAAAAGGGGGCTTTTGAAACATTAATTGGACCGTTCAGATGACCCATTTTTCGATCCAATGCTGAAAGTAACCCAATCAAAGTGAAATTATGAGAAATTTTACATAAAATGACTTGAATTTCTTGATGGAATCATCTATTTTATGATTTTATGATGTCAAGATGATGAATTAAGAGTTAGAGAAATTGTATCCATGATCACACGACTTTGGCAGCCCGAATTTAATCCAATTGCGAAAGTAGGTTGATCGAGAGCGAAACTTGAGGGTTTCAGGTAAAATAAATTAAATTTCACCATAACATGGTCAATTTGAGTTTTGACAAATCGAGAATGGGCAATGGGGCCCAAAAGCTCAACTTTTGAGATTTAGCAAAATTAGCTCAATCATGTAGGCTAATTTGAAATCAAATAGTTCAATTGGATGTATTATGATTCAAATTAATATTTTAAACCATTTAATTGACTTTGATAAGGAATTATGACCTTCCCATATCAGTTGAAATCAAAATTATGGTACTAATCATAGTTAAGTGTGTCAATTTAAAAATATCCCTCGCAATAGCACGAATCCAAGTAAGATAAGGTCAAAGTGAGGGTGTCAAACCACATAGACTAAGTATTACGTTTGAATTTAAATTACAAACTTAGTTATAACTAAATTAGTGGAAGTGAATTGCTGATTTTTATTTCTAACTCTAATAATTAACTAAGTAAATGCAATTAAAATTTGAAGCAATAAAATCTAATGAGTGAAGATATGGATGAAATGAGACTAGGATTTTTGACTTTACCACTAACCTCGCAATCAATGAACAATTAAACCAACTATGGAGAGTTATATCATACATAAGTTTTGGTGGCTATAAGCCCACATTCAATTAACAAAAAAGATAATATATAATCAAGGCTAAGTATGAAATATCTTTAATTAGCATAGATCATCTACCTATCTATTCTACTATAGGATGTAGAATGATCTATCTTTAGGCATAATTTATCAAATCCCTAATTATTACTCTCATAATCACTGAAAATAAGAAGGATTGAGTTTAATCACAACAACTAAATATCTAAGAGAAGATAAGAAGTCACTAAAATTGAATATAAATTTTATAGATTAATTCTTAATAGAATCATCTAAATTACATAATCTATGCATGGATATAAAAATTCCTAATAATTAGAACAATCAAACCATTGATCCTTAGTTAGGGCTACATCAAAATCCTACAAGAAGAACTAGCTGCTCATGGTAGAAGAAGATATCTTAACAGTTGAGGAAGAAGACATCATCTCCGTAATTGAGGTGCTAACCCCTGTTCTCTAATCTTTCTTCTCTTCTAAAAGTCTTCAAAACTTCAGCCAAAGGTCCCCAAAACATCCCCAATTTAGCACTTTTATATGTTAAGAAAAAACATAAAGTTTTTACTTTTATAAACCAAAATAAAAGACTTAGAGTTTTCCCGTAGTCCCAATCAGGTGAATTTTTCTGCTGAATTTTGGCCCAGATTTTGACGTAGCAAACGTCAGTTTCACAAAATCTCCATTAGATACAAAAATATTCAGAATCGAATTTCTTTCAACCTACACTGAGTTTGAGCCATTTTAACCGTCGAATAAGGAGTTATAGGAAATTGGTCCAGAACTTTCTTTTTCGCAGAATTGAATTTCAGCCCATAACTTCCTTAAGCAATTACACTTCTTTTAGACCTCTTCTTTAGGCTGTTTTGAATTGAAATATTGACTTGACTTGATCCAATTGATGTAGACTTCTCCTAACTCTTTTGAATATCATCTTTAAAAGTTCAAAATTTATAATTTGAGTAAATTTACTATTAAGGACCTAAAAATAAGAAAAAAAACTTAAACAATGTAAAATCACAAATAATCTATTACTAATAAAATAAAACATGCTAGTTAAGAGGCTATAATGCGTAACATTCAATACTTATTAGGTACTAAAACTCCTAATTTGAACTCAATTTGGTGTGAATTTGGAGTCTTAGATTTCCTTGATTGTACCAATTAATGGACTCTATACTGTCCAAATAATGGAAGGTCGCCGAAGTAGAGGACGAGGCAGGATGTGCTTTCTACACCCTTTCAAAACTTAATTTGAATTTTTAAAGTTTAATTTCAATCAATATTAATAAAAATAAAATTCAATTATGTAATTTTACAAAATTTATTAGTTAATGTTCATTACATTAGATTCTTACATTTGCGTATAACCAATGAAGTAGTTTAATGTGTGACGAATATTCATTAACACATGATGAGTGAGCTAAAAAAAATTTATAATCAATATTTTATGTTTAGAAAGCACAAATAATTACAAATACAAAAAAAAATCTAAAAACTTTTAACTCAACTGTAGTAACCCTTATGGATGGGTGTGATATGCGCGGGTGCAAAAAGAGACACTGGGTTGAGCTACCACACTAATAGGGTACAGGGTGCTCAATCCCACATCGCCTGGGTATGGAGAAGGGGATGTACTTATATGTAGTGTATTCTTTTCAAATGGTATGAGGCCTTTTGGGATAAACCCAAGAGCAAAACCATACGGGCTTAGGCCCAATGCGGACAATATCATATCATGTGTTGGGACGAGGTATTACAGTTGGTATCAAAGCCTGAACCTAGCCAAAAGTGTGTCGACGAGGACGTCGGGCCTTGTAGGGGGGTCAATTGTAGTAACCCTTGTGAACGGGTGTGTTGCGGGCAGCAAAAAGAGACACTGGACTGAGCTACCACACTGACAAGGTACAAGGTACTCAATCCCACATCGCTTGGGTGTGGAGAAGGGGATGTGCTTACATATAGTGTGTTCTCTTCAAATGGTATAAGGCCTTTTGGGGTAAAATCCAAGAGCAAAACTGTGCGAGTTTAGGCCCAATGCGGACAATATTATACATGTGTTGGAGCGGGGTGTTACATTAACCAATAATCAATTTCAATTTTCAACGCAATCAATTCGAGTTTTCAACACACTTAATTAGAAAGAAATGACATTTAAATTGAAAATTACCATATATATATATATATATATATATATATATATATATATATACTTAGGTGTTGTTTGAGAAAACCAAAAATATATTAAGAACTGAAAATTTTAAGTGCTGGATTTAGAGTGCTAAAGTTCTTAAGTGGTACTTAAAAAAATAAATATTTATTGATATGTTTTTGAATTTTCAATGTTCAGCATTTAGTGATAAATGATGTCCTTGTATCTTAAAATTTTATCTCATTTTAATTGGTGTTTACCATTTTCTGTGATACTCAAATTGTGTTATCAATAACATATAATTAGATAAGCACTTAATTTGTTTAGAATTAATAACTGAATTGAATTTTCAAAGAGCACCTTAGTTAATTGCTTAAGCTTTTAAATTGAAAAAAAAAATCATTTTCTTTACAATCAACACATTTACTTGGTAAATGAAAATCATATATCATTGTTTCAATGACTCCAATTTTATTTTCAAGAATGTGAATGCTTTTCAAGGCTCAATTTAAATTTACAAATATATTTTTAGAAAATATATAAACTTCGAGACAAAGAGACCCAAAAAATTATAGAAAAATTACTAATAAGTCCTCCTTTTAAACTCTAAAGACAAATAGGTCCTATAAAATTTTCACAAAGATAAGTCATACTTTTAAGAATCTTTTTTGTAAATTTTCATTCGTACTTTCTTTCACTATAATAAAAATTTTCTCTCTACTTCCAATATTTTGTAACTAATACCTATTTGAAAAAATATTAATTGTTACCAAAATTAATAACCCTAAAACATTTAACAAATTATTTCAAATTCACTTTTTGTAAATACCTACAACATATTAAAATACAGTGAAATACTTTTCATGCATTTCATTTATGAAATAAATAATTATTTTCATTATTTTTGAATTTTCAATTTCATATTTCTTTAAAAGAAAACCTCAAGAATAAAAATAAAAAATCTCTATAAATTTGAGACAATGTTTATCTAAAGAGGTTATCAAATTATCTTAATAAATCAAATATAACGTGCATTTGAATTTTTTTATTAAATTATTTATTTTCAATAATTTTTTTAGCAAAATCGTTTGGTGAAAATTAGTTAAGCAACATACATGATATATATATATATATGAAAATGGCAAATGAAGAATTGTATTAGATATAGAACCTTATTGATTTTTTTTTTATGAAAAGTAGGACATCAATGTCCTATGAAACTTCTTTTAGGATTTATTTGTCTTTAGCGTACAAAAGTATAACTAATATGTACTCTTTCCAAAATTATATGAAAGGGGGCGACGTGGAACGATACTATCATGATAAACAAAAAAAATAAAATTAATATTATTCGATACTTTCATCAAGTAAATTTACAATTATTCTTGACAAGTTTCATATTTTGAGAACATTTTATGATAACTATATTAAAGAATTTTTTTAAATTGACTAATTGAATTTGAGATATTTTTATTTTGATTGAAATAAAACTTTTAATTTTTAAATTTACTTTTTCAAACCCATAAATGAATTGAATACATTTACAAATCTCTAAAATATTATTTTTTATGAATTAAATGTTATTATAATGTAAAATTATTCATTAATGAATTACGCAAAAACATTGAATTGACTGCATTGAATATCTGAATTGTTATAGTGATAATTGAATTATTGGTGTTGATATTTATAAAAGTTCAAATTATTTAGTGTGTATACATATATACTAGCATATTCCCGTCCTCATGGCACTATATATATAATGTTATTTTAGGTTTGAGGGTAGGTGGATGTGTCTATTAATTTAAGTGTGAATAAAGTGGGTGAATCGTGACTGTTAGATCGTAAATAGAGATAGTTTTTTAGACCATAGATAGACATAGATATTTTGAACCGTAAGATTAGTTTTTCAAGCATTTTTGACCGTTACATTGTGATATTTTTTTGAGAGAGGTTCAAACACAATACTTAAATGTAATATAGATATTTTGTGATGATTTATGATTTTTAAATTTAAAAATATAAATTTTAAAGTTTTGTACCTCACTTGTACAATGATGAATATTTGAAACACAATAATCTAACACCATGTATGATTAGGCTCAATGTAAGAAAGTAGCGAAATACACATTTTTTAAAGAATTTTCTAAAATTGACTAATTGAATTTGATGTTCCTTTGTATTAATTGAAATAAAATTTTGGAAAGTTATTGCTCATTTAGTTCACAATTCACCATATTTCAAATTTTTATCAACGCATTTAATTTATTTAAGTTTTGAAATTGAAAAAGAAGTCATTTTATTTAAAATCAACACATTTAATTCATAAATAAATATCATATTTTTCCATTTCAACGACTCTATTTCTAGTTTCAATGAAGTTATTTTCCCTTCTTAAAACTCAATTTAGAGTTTCAAATATATTTTTAGAAATGATATATGTATATATACATATTTAGAGAGATACAGAGAGTTTATATAAATATTTATAAATTTTTAGAATTTATACAAATTCAGCACACTTTATATTAGAGTGAGAATAAATGAAAGTGAAAATATAGAAAGTTATTATTTATTTATAATATTATTTTATTGCCTTTTTTTTAACTCTATGAAATAGTTGTAATATTAATAAATTACTTTTTTTATGTTCGGAAGAGTTATAGTATTATTATATTAGGCTTGTTTAGTGTTGGAATGAGTTATAATATTATTATATTAGGTTTGTTTAAAGTTGGAATGAGTTATAATATTATTTTATTAGGTTTGGTAACTTTTGCAGACTTATTTATTTCACTTGCTTGAGAAGAGATATAATATTATTTTATTACATTTCTTTACTTAGTTAACTTTAGCCAAACTTGTTTAGCATCCTCACATACTATTAGAAACGCCGTCATTTTTGCCTACTGCAGAGTAGCCACAACAGACGATCAAGATTCCAGCACTGACACTATCCCTCCTTTAGTTTTTGGATTTCATGTGAGAGGACAGAGATAGATGGGACTAAAAGGCTAGGCTTCCTCAAAAATTTTAAACGTTTTTTTTTTGGTTGGAAACTGTGGCTCATATTCTTAACTTTCTATATAGATTATTTTTTAATAAATAATTTTTTGGAAGACAAGTTGTCTTGGACTCTAAGAAATTGTAGTCCTTGTCAAACAACAAATTGAGTTTGAGGACATTGTAAATAGATGTGAGATTGAGAAAATAAGGGAGAAAGGAAAAGTGTGAAGAGAGAGAATTGTAGGACAATTGAGTTGAGTTGAATTTTTGTGAGAGAGAAAGAAAGAGAGTGTGTAATATTTATATTAAAATAAAGAAAGTCATTATTCGCCCCGTGCATTGAGCGATTTGCTGAATCACGTAATTCTCATTTTGTATGTGTGTTTTTTATCTGTTTTATTTGTTAATTGTTTATGTGAGATTTTAGGGGTAGGAATTTATATTCCTAACATTTTTTGGGTCCCTAATGATAATAATAATAATAATAATAGAGGCGAAAAAAATGTGACTTCAATGCAATTTTACATGTGAAAGCGAGGGTGGAGATTGTAACGTATATTTTTGTAATTGGCAATCTTCAATATCAAAACCAAACATGATCGATTTGTATTATCTGAGTTATATTTCTATCATTGATCATATAGTTGAAGTCTCAAAGTGAGCATGAAGTTCTACACCGACCATGCAAGGGTTCGTCAAAGTATAAAGCTTGAATTTTTGAAAAATGTCGTCAATGGTCTGAATAAGAATTTGAAGTTTTGAGATAGTTCTGAGTGCATGAGGACATCGTTGATCAAATATTGAGAGTCACGTAGTCCAGGTAAAGTGGTGAGAACACATATATTTCAAACCGGTCCAAGTGAAGCCCGGACCAGTCCAACTTTTCTGGTCTGTGAATTTTGACCAGTTTTGTCCTATTTTGACTCAGAATGGACCCATAACTTTCTAAAATCATGGAAAATTGTTTCCTATTAAATAGTGCTTTCACAGAGCTTTTAAATATTTATCAAACTGAGAATTTCTAGAGAGAGAAAATACTGAGATATTTTTCTAGCAAAGGATTTTTCTTCAAATTATTTGTTTATATTTTTTAGTGCACACACATATTCATTGAGTGATTTAGAGTATTCTCTATTTGCTTGATCAACTGTTCGAAGACTGCATTGAAGATTTCTTTGTGATCAAGTTACTGGATTGGTTTCTTTAGAACTGCTCGTTGGTGAGGAATGAGAAGAAGATCGTGCTACGAAGGAGGCAGAATACTTGTTGAGTGTTCGTGTTCTTCTAGTTACCTTTCTAAAAGGATTTTGACGTTAGCCAAGAATCTGCATCAATTGGACGAGAGAGTCGCAATTGTAAGCCTGAGGTGTTCCACATCAGAGTTCTTGTTAGAGTGGAGTGGGTGTGAATCTGAGACAAAGTATGTTATACTTTGCTTCAACGATAGTGAATTTGCTTCTCCAAGGCTACAAAGTCTTACCCGTGGTTTTTTCCCGATTTGGATTTTTCACGTATATTTGGTGTATTCGTATTACTTTACTTTATTTATTTACTTACTTTATGAGATTGTTTTAATTATTAATTGGACTTAAAATTGGATAACCTGAATAATTAAGCAAAAAACGAGTAAACCAAATACCCCTTCTAAGTTTTAAATCTAATTTTCACAGCTGCTTCTGCACCGCGTAACTCCCAGAAATCATTTTATATGAGACGAGGGTCAAGGTATCTCTGTTACCACACTTCATGCGAGAGTGGTAAATAACTTATAATCTATGTAAGATGAGCGTCACGCTATTTGTGAAACCACAATCCTTTGCACACAACTATGCAATACACTATAGTATTAGGTATCGAGGGCCCCATGCAAATAGAGATTCCATCGATACAAATATTGTATTTTTTATTTTTTTTTCTTCATATTATCATGAATAAAATAGTATTTGTATCGGGTGAAATTCCACAATTCACAGTTACCGTGGTGGTATTATATAATTTTTCGTTGTACACGTGATAAAATCCAAATCACAACTTCTATCCTTCATTCAATTCAATATTTTTGGACTGTAAATCTGTTATTCTAATTACTAATGACCACATTCTATGTTTAGCACTTGAAATTCTCATTTATCGGTTGTTAGTATGTTTTATTTATTTTTGTTCTCTTTTGGTATTACTTGTTCGTGTGTGTGTGTATATATATGTATAAGTTTTTCTTCTCATTTTTTTTTAGATTGTAATGTACATTCTACATTATTTGGATTATATTAAGAATGAAAAAAAGTTAGGATGATGACCCTCTCACTAAACTTGCACCCTTATAATCGATTGCAAGATTGTAGTAATCTTTCAATTTGACAGTTACAATTGCTATTCAAGAGAATGTCTTTGTGATAGACATGCTCATAATATATATATATATATATATATATATATATCAATCCTTGCAATAATTTTCTCCTTTAACTGAATATTTTTGCCTGTGTTATGACGTGATCAACAACTAACAACTTGTGTCAAAATCTTTGAATGGACCCTCCAATTCAATGGGATATCTTATTGGACCCACCACAATTATTGCTTGCATACTTCTCTCTTTAAATGGCTTCCTCTGTGTCACACCAATTTGCCGAGTTCGTCTTCTCACTGACATTTGGAGCCTCTGGCTTTGAACAATCGCCGCCTCTGTTGAATAAGGTAAACCTGTAAATTTCACTTAAGTCACAAATGTGTCTGCTCGTGCGCTCTAATTACAAAAAGTAAAAAAGTCTCTGCTCGTGCTTTTGAAACACCTGACTAAAATAATTGTGGTGGGTCCAATAAGATATCTCGTAGAATTGGAGGGTCCATTCAAAGATTTTGACACAAGTTGTTTGTTTGTTGATCACGTCATAATAGAGGCAGAAATATTCAGTTAGAGGAGAAAATTATTGCAATCAGTTGCATTTCCGTGTTTGAGGGGAGTGTTGGGAATTGGGATTTAAGTCTGGTGAGCATAATTCTGAATGCGAGTTAGGCATCTGAAGAAGAAACTGAAGTGATATCAGATATGGGTATTGGGAATCAAATCATTGTTTGAGTATGTAGGGTTTTGCAAAGGTGTATGTTTGTAGGTAAATTACTATGACATTTTTTTAGATTTTGACTCATTACTATCGAATTAAACTTTTAAATTTTTTTTTCTTTAACCTCTCTTTTAGATTTTGGTCAAATTACAATTTTTACACTAGTTAAATATTTTTACTTCAACTGATCAAATTATCCTTTATCTAAAGGAAATGACTCAACTACCCTTACTAATCATTCTAAAATAAATTATTACACCCACAACCAAGTCATGTTCTCTCTCTATCTAGACCCCGTGAAAAAGTACTATTCAACAAGGAATTTCACAAATAGTTTTCTCATCTTCTCTCGCCAACAAACCATCTAGTTTATAGATTATATGTAATACACACGCACACACACATATATATATATATATATATACCCCAAATGGGTTTTATTTCAGAATTGTATCAAAATTAAACACATGCAAGTACATATGCATACAAGTATATAATATATATGCATATATGGATATATATACACCCCAAATGTGTTTAATTTTGTTTCAGAATGGTAGCTGTGTGTACACACAAATTTCGAGTTTGAAAATAAGATTAAACACGTGAACAAATAAATCAAAAATATTTATTTCAAAAAATATGGATTATAAATCTCTGTAGATCTTTACAAAAAAAAGTTAATTTTTTTGATTCGATCTCTTTGGTGATTCGGATTCAGGATTCGACAATTCATTCTTCAGAATGATATTGAGCAGGTAGACGCGCTCGGGCCATTGCATCCACCAGCCATCTCACAGCGAACATAGTCAAGGTTTGCTCCTCTTCTTCCTTCATTATACTAATATTATATTTCATGTTATATACTCATACACTTTTCAATGTTGATTGGACTTTGGAGGGTCATACATGCTTTTTCATAATTAGCATTTTCCATATATATATATATATATATATATATATATGTGCGCGTGCATACTTGTAGACATATACCGTTATCCATTTTTTTCCGTTTCCCTTGCATTTGTACAGCCACCTTCGAGCACAACATAGCAGTTTACAATACACCCATTGTGTGTGTGTATATAGATGGAGTGCGTGTGGTGGGTATACACAACTTTTCTATTAATTTAATTTTGTTATATGAAGGGCATTTGAGTAAAATAAAGCCAATCTTGAACTCCATCGATGGTCCATTACTAGCAAGAGAGGTCCATGTAACAATATTTGTTTTTTAACAGAGGTTAGTGTCATTTTAAAAAGAGAAATGCTAAACGTCATGAAATTATTTCATGAATTTGTATCATGAATGATGTGGCAGATAACGTGGAGAGTTACTATTGGTAGAATTCAGTGATAATATCATGGGACTCTGTGTATGGGGGGAATCCCACCAATACTAACTCTCCACGTTACCTGCCACATCATTCATGATACAAATTCATGAAATAATTTCATGACGTGTAGCATTGCTCTTTTAAAAATGATAAAGGAGGTCTATATAACTAAAGCTTACCTAATTTACCCTTTTTGTTTTAAAACCACCAACCGAAACAGTGTCGTTTTGATTAGTAGTTTTTCTTTTAAATAATAAAATGACCCACGATCGCAGGCCCATCTCGGCCGGCGATTGCTTAACGAATCACAAGATTGGATGATTCGTTAAGCGAAGCTAATGTAGGGCCTGCTTTTTAAGCGAGCCCCATTAGAGTGATATTTGGGCTTTGGCTTCGCCAGACGAAGCTATTGGAGTTGCTGTAACATACAATTTATGAAATGTTCTCATTAATTTTGTAGGAAGTGGTGAGATTTTTTTTGAAATCATCATTAATTCTTTGAAGAAGAATAGCGTCACGTTTCACTTTTCTTTCATTTCACTTTGCTTACTTTTTTACTTTATGAAATGATATAATTATCTTCCAATAACACATTCACACAATACCATTATTAAAAGAGTAGTGATACCATACTCACCGGGCTCTCGAATGTGGGAGAGAGGGATCAGTTGGTGGTGTCACAGTCCGGAGTCGGGTGTCAGGCATTTGAGCATTTTCTTTATTACAAAGTAATTTTGTAGTTTCTTTTATTAAAAAAATTAAGTGAAGTGCAGAAAATAGTGTGTGAATATTAATGTTACAAACTCAATTTCTTTGTGTACTAACTAAATTTGTGATGAACTGATGTTGGAGCTTGTCCTGCTATGAAATACTTAGATTTTTAGTCATCACAATTATAAACATTTTGTCACAATTGATCTCATGTCATTCTAAGTATATATGCTTGTGCTTCTTCGATAGCCCCGTGAAATGACTTTACTTCCAAAGGCAAAATACATATCCTAAAGTACCTCTTGTTTAATCAATCTTGCCTATTCCTAATAGCCATCCAAAGTCCAAACTGCTGTCTTTTTCAGAAGTAGATAAATGTAACGTCGAATTCGTTGATTTCTTGAAATTCTATGTTGAAAATTCCCAAGATTCCGTTAATTTTGCAGCTTATGAAATATTTGGAAATTTTGTTATATATGCTTATCCTCTGTTGGATGAAAGAGCAGTTAGGCTTGAGTATCGTTTTCCTTGTTCTCTTTACAATTTCTTCTATCTGAGCTGCATTTGTCTACCAAGTCGTTCTTTTGGAGTTTTTTTGTATGCGTTCGTAGCAACAGTTAGTAACATCACCAGATTGCTTTCGCAAACTGCATTCAAAATTTTGTCTCCAAACTCAAGTTGATTTCATATAACTCACGTTGAATTTGTGGAGATTGTTAGATTATATATTTTCTATTATATCTGTTGTTAGATTATATATCTTTTCTTAAACCACACAAGTTTCTTACACCTTCTCCTTAATCATTTAGGATTAGGATTTCTTGTTTACTTAGCCTCCAAGATTATATGCCTATAAATAGGATTTTATGTATCGTTCATCAATCAATTCAATCAAATACAATTCTATTTCTTTATTTCTAACACCGCCCTTTGAATAAAGTCTTCATTTCTACTTTGTAGACTCCCTCCACCAAAGATGGGTCATGCTCAAATTGTTTCCACTTTTTGAGATTGGAGAACAGATGTTTTAGATTGACAATGAATAAAGTTAAGGACTGGAAAGATTTTTTCTCTTGCACCAAAATTCATTTAAGGAGCTTCTGTAATGTTTTGATGGGAGAGAGAAGAAGAAATTACATTTTTTAAATAATTGTTAAATAAATTGTAGTCTCACATTCACAAAGAGGAGAAAGTACACACTTCCTAATGAATGAACTAATCTTCTAGGAAATTTTGAAGGGTGGAAGACAAAGGAGCACCTAAATTCATTGATACAAATTTTCTTATATTAGAAAATGTGTATATATTATGCTTAATTGAATACCTCTAGATGGCATCAATCAAAGCCAATCATGCACCTCAGACATAAAAAATGATCATTTTTAGCATTGCAAGGATCACCCTAGACTCTGCTAGTTGGAGCTTGGTCAGTGAGTAGAAAGCATGAGTATAATGTGTTCACTATATGAGATCAGTAAAGAGTAATGTTTATACAGACAGAAATTTTACAACATATATTCCCTACACCAACAATCCCTCCTTCTCCATTCACAGTAGATGCAAGAAACTTGACATTTCTCATCTCATTTTTTGCGGATGATCTCCTATTATCTGCCCACGGTGATATCAACTCCATATCAGTCCTGAAAGATGGACTTGATTATTTTTGCTCCATTTCTGGACTTTTCTGCTGACCTTTCCAAAAGTAAGTGTTCTTTTTCTCGGATTTCAGATTCTGTTCAGCAATATAGCATTCTCAACCTTTTGCATTTCAAAATAGGCACCCTACCTATGAAATAATTAGGTGTCCCAATTGCTCCCTGTACAAATTTGGTGGAGAAAATTTCGAATAGAGTCTCCCACTGGTCTAGCAGGCTATTGTCATATGCTGGCAGGCTACAATTGTGTAAGTCTGTCCTCTACAGCACTCAATTATATTGGATGAATTCTTTCATCTTGCCAAAGACAATCATCAGCTTCATCAACTCCAAAATCAGAAATTTTCTTTGGTCAGGCCCTAATGCAAGAAGAGGTTGTCCAAATGTGGCATGGACAGTGGTCTGCACTCCAAAGATTTTAAGGGTGGTCTTGGACTTCCTGATCTCACTTCCCTCAACAGAGCTGTATTGGTAAAACACATTTGGAACTTCTTTAAATTTCCTGATAGTATGTGGTCTCAATGGATCAAATGTAATGTAGTCAAGCAAAGGAACTTTTGGGACATAAAATGTCCATCCAGCAGCTCATGGACTATGATGAAGATCTTACAATCGGCATCAAATGTAATGTAGTCAAGCAAAGGAACTTTGTGGGTGCATCTACTTGCTCCCATTTTCTCCAAACTTCCACCACCAGTTCATGTCCTCATTATGCACTCTAATATATGTTGCTGCTGCAATAATTCTGTCATTTATTGTCATGTAATGTTTTTACCTATGGCTGAATCCTAGCTTGATGGTTCTTTCTGTATTCCATCCTGGGAACTGATTGTACATTCTCTTATTATTAATATAACTTCCTTACATCATCAAAAAAAAAAAAACTCATAGCACAGGAAGGACTCATGCTATCATCAAATGGAAAGTCTGCCTTCGTCTCTGAGCCATGTAAATTATTAGTTCTTCATTAGTGTTGAAGACATGAACAGGAATTAAAGCGAAAAAAAAAACTAGGCTTATGTATGAGAAGTGAACACAAATTGACATTTATTTAGTAAGTACAAGACATCCTTAGAAGAGTAAATTACATGGAAAACCTAAAACACAGAAACATATACTACTAGAACAACAGTTGAGCGTTTGCTTCTACATTTTCTTGCACATCATATCATATATCACAAGGGTTTCTTAGACTTTTAATTGATGGAATTCTAGAGCATAATTATTACCAGCAAACTTACTTAAGAACTTGGTAGTGAAACCTAACCAGGCCACCTTTTACCCAGACTTCTTATAACCATGATCCAATGACAGATGATGAAGGTTCTCCACGAGTCGATCGAAATTGTTGTAAGATGTTCCTCCTACAGTGACAGCATCTTCAGCTTTCTTTCTCCAATCCATGGCCTTTTTCCTCATCCCCTTTCCTTTCTCTCCTTCTATCATTTCCCTCACAAGCCCTTCCACTTGTTCCCTCTTCACATCACTATCAATCTCCATGCCTATCCCCCAAGTGGTGCAAGCATACCTGCAGTTCACTTGCTGCTCCGCGAAAAATGGCCAGCATATCATTGGCTGTCCTCCGCTGATTCCTTCCACAGTCGAATTCCACCCACTGTGAGTTAGAAATACTCCGACAGAAGGGTGTTTTAGCACTCTACTCTGCGGACACCAGCTCTCTATCAAACCTCTGCCTTTAGTCTCCTCCACAAATCCCTCGGGCAAGATTGCTGATTCACCCATGACAAGGTCAGGCCGAACAATCCATAAAAATGGATGCCCACTGTTGGCGAGCCCCCACGCGAATTCTTGCAAGTTGTCTTCTGTCATGACAGCAATGCTGCCAAAGTTGACATAAACTACAGAGTTGGGCTCTTGCTGGTCAAGCCAATCAAGGCATAGAGTGTTGTCTTTCCATAGGCTGGACTCTCTGGAGTTCACTTCATTCTTTGGCAAGCTTTGAGAGAGCAACGAGAGAGGGCCAACATTGTAGATGTTAGGATACATGGATGCAATTGCATCCAAAACCTCCTGTTCGAATTCATCAAAAGTGTTGAAAATAATTGCATCGGCTTTTAGATTGTCCACTCCCTCTTCCAACCATCTGTTGAAGGCGATATCGTCAGGGTTGGTGCTTCTGACAAAGCTTGGCATGTCCTTAAGTCGCATGTGTGGCATTCCTGGTATCCAATCTATGGGAGTGTTTAGATGGCCATTGCTGATGTCTTTCTCATCTGCAAATCAAACCAATAAAATGGTTTTATATACACTTCTCCAAGCATTTGTCTACTTGTAAAATAGAATAAGTAATAGTACTCGAAGATGTGCATGGTTTTAAGTACTACTATTGTCCTAATTGGTGTGATATTAAGGTTGCATTCAACCTTCATTTGATTAATGTTCAATAAGTTTGGACAATTCTAATATTTTTATTTTTTGGTAAGTAACAATGCACACATATGTTTGGTAGCTCAGCATTTCAACCCTTCACAAAAGAGAGGTGAAGGTTATACCACTTGGGCCAAGGGCGCGTGCTAGTTATATTATAATAAAAATATATCCTCCCTTGTTCCATATTAATTTTCAATCTTTCAATTTTAGGTTTTTTCAAAATACTTGTTCACTAAAAAAAATCAAAGTAAAATAAAACTAATTTTTTTATAACTACTCTTTAAGATTTTAAAAATCTCTCAATACTATAAATGGACATCTATGGTGGGACAATGAAAGTATTATTAAGTATAAAATATAAAATATAAAAAAATAAAATAAAATAAAAACTAAACTTATTAATATTTACTTCAGGAGCATTAGTCAAATTGGTACATTCTCTGGAGAGGTGAGAGGTTGGAGTTCTACAGTGGACATTTGTAAGTGCTTGTGTAAGTATTTACCTAACATATATTTAAAATAAATAAAAAAATTGTAAAAAAACTTATTAGCATGCATGATTTGGTCAATAAAATTCTAAACCATCAAATACACAAATGTGAATTGCCTATCTCACAAAGATTTACAATAACAAATAATCAATGTTAGATATTAGTTGTCCTTCATCTTTTTTACATTTTTTTTACCTCGAGTAGAATCAGCTGACAATAGACATTTTTTCTATACGAAAGCTAGCTACAAAGAAACACTGAAAATATATGCAGTAACATTAAAAGAAATCTAAGTATGAAGTGGAAAAAGTTTGCCTGACAAGCATTGAAAATATATTCAGCAACATAAAAAGAAAATGCTTTCCACAAAAAATTAAAAGAAAATCTTAGTGTGAAGTAAATAAATAAGTTTTTGCTGACCCGAATTGGAAAATAATAGATGGGAGGTTAAAGTTTCAATATAAACATGTGAGTGATAAAAAAATTTAATAATAATAATAATAATTAAAAAAAAAAAAGTTCCGACATAGACATGTGAGTGATAAAAAAGAAAAGAAAATTATTGGGTGGTTCCATTAAAAAAAGAATTGGACATTAGCGTAGGACATCAATTGGGTGGACCCATTACAACGTGTCATATTTTGTTAAGGAATGTTAGGCAAAAGTCAGATACCTGTTCGTCTTCTATAACAAAATGACAAAATCGATCTAGAAAATTTCCAAGTGGGTAATGATGTTTCATGCGGCAAGTAAGTTGCTAGGCCGCTTTCAAAGTGTCCAAACGAATACCAGGATGTTTCAGTGTGACGATATTTCTCTCTCTCTCTCTCTCTCTCTCTCTCCAATCTGTGATGGGCCGAAACTAATGAATCTGGGACCATGTAATAACCTTTTTTTTACGTTTTTTTTTCTTTTCTCTTAACAAAGTAAATAGTCACTACAAAATTTTCACGGTAGAACACCAACTCTTCACTTCAGCTTTGAAAAATAAAATGTTTTACTAATTTGACTAAAAAAATTAAATGTTATCCCCTAAAATGAACGATAGGGGTCACCCCCACACATGAGATGTGAGAGTAATCTTTATCATCCCTGTGCAAAACACGATGAGTGAATCAGGGTATCTAACGTAACGGTTCAGTGATTTCTTACCTTGTCTTGAAGTAATATGATATTTTATTTGAAAAAAAAAACTTGTCATATTTACACTTTCACACATCAATATGATATATCTATATATATATATATATATATATATATATATATAGGATCAAGGGAAACTATTAATATGAATAGTAATGTTAAACATCAAGAAACCTTTCTTCACACCCATCACAAAGATCTGATGCAATCCGGTATTACACCGACATAGTTTTTGTGAACAGAATACGTCATAAATTAGAGTACGTCTTGTCAATTTGTTTGATTTCATAGTGGGATTCCTTTATCAATGAATTTTAGTTTTTGTCATTTAATATTATAATTGAAATTCAAGTGCATAGATCAAGATTAATAAATAAATAAAAATTATATAACAAAAAATTAAGTAGGAGTTAAAGTGAGCAATAAAATATATATATATATATATATATATAGCATGAAAATTTTTGCATGATTAGTATGATTTCCTAACATGGTATTGTAAATTAAAAGCATATTAATTTAATTAACCTTTGAGTGGGAAAATCCCTCTCTTGACAAGCTCTCCAAACTGAAGATAGGCCAAGTAGCCACAGGCTGAAGCAGTCCAGAACTGAACTTCAGGAATGCCAAGCTCTCTAGCTACCCCAATACCAAAGCACATAATCCCATCGGAAAGAACAATACTAACCGGAGGTGTATCCTCCGCGGAATTGAGCTCTACAATAAGCTCTTTAAGAGGAACCACGCTGTGTTTTTTGGTGTAATACAAGAGTTCAGTGACACTTTGGGTAGCATCAGGATTGGAGGGTGGTACACCGTCCGGGATGGTTTTGAATCGAAAACTAGGCAAGTCCTTGACAGAGGCAGGACCTTTGGATTTGAGCAAGCGTTTGTAGTTGAATTCTGTATTGACAAAGGTGATATGGAAGCCTCTTGAATGAAGAAGTTTTGCTAGTTGCATCATAGGGTTAACATGTCCCTGTGCAGGGAATGGGATGCAAATAGCATGAGGCTTCTCACTTGGAATAGATCCCATTTTTTGTCTAAGGCTTTTAGTGTGTGGTGAAATTAATATGTGCTAGAGAGGCTTAAGTTGGAGTACTAAAAATTCTGTAGCTCCAGAGGTTTATATAGAAGTGGAAGCTAGGCTCCATCACTCATCCATCCATTCGATCTCCCATGTGACCACCAAAGTCTCCTCCATTATGGAGGTTACGTGGACGTTTGATTGTTACTTTTTTTTTTTCACTTTCTCGTGACCTGCTTAAATAAACTCCCATTACGAAGGAACCGTACGGACCTATTTGATTGCTATCAAATATTTATTTTCTACCGGCAGAAGAGAGAGAGACATTATTTTAAGCAGGAGGGAGTCGAGGGACCGTTTGCCACTTACCCACAATCAGCGAAGTACGGACAGATACAATTCGCCACAAATACGATGATATGAAAAATTTTAAAAAAATAAAATACGATTATAACAAAAATATGACTATAAAATAATAATATAATATATTATTATATATTAATTATTCAACCAAAAAAAAAATTACATTACATAAATACTTCAATTCTTCATTAAATAATTAATAACAAAATAAACTTATAAACAAATATATTAAAATAGAATAAAGAACTAGACTTATTTAGTCCTCTACATATATTTAACTTAGATTTTTAATCATAACTTAGTCGTATTTAATTTTCTTGCGAAATACTTGAATATACATCACTGCTATGAAGTATCTGACACGTGTTCGAAAACTATCCAAGGAGTGATCGAGAAGTGTCCTAAAGATATATATATAAGGACAATGTCCGACACGTGTTCGAAGAGTGTCCAAGCGTCCGACACGGGTACAACACTCTCGGTGAAGTGTTTGTGCTTTATAACCCACAATCTATCTTGCACACGTGATTCATTGTTACCATTCAAATACAAATATATATATTAATATAAAAGATAATTTTTGTGTAATGGCTTACTCAATTAGAGAGTTATGACATTGTATATATATATATTAAGAGTAATGATAGGCACAGTGAAAGTTATCCCCGAATTGAAAAAGCGAATCACTCTCATCCTTAAATAGTGTAAGTGAGACCCATACTTTTACAATCCAATGGATAGACACCATATTCACTAAACATTCGGTGATAACTTTTCACTCTACAAATCATTATCCATATATTAATAAAGATGTACAAAATAAGGAAAGGAAGAAAAATAAATCCCATAATTAGAGGCCTAACAAGAGTAGCCCTATAATTATGGAATTGGACAAAATTTCTCCAAAAAATATGTTTTCTAACACTACCCCTCAAGCTGAAGCGAATATGTCAACTAAACCCAGCTTGCTGATAGAAATCTGGAAAAACAATGGTCCAATTGATTTAATGAAAACATCGACAGTCTATTCTAAAGAAGATATGAAGGATGGACTACTGATGTCAGCTCGAACTTTTTCTCGAATGAAAAGAATATCCACCTTTACATGTTTTGTCCTTATATGAAGAACAGAGTCTGAAACAAGCATGATTGTTGATTTATTGTCATAAAATAACTCTGAGGATTTCATTTCACTAAACCCCATTTCTCCAAATATAAAACGCAACCAAAAAAGTTAAGATTGAGATACATTGGGCCATAGCTCGATATTCTGCTTCTGCAAAGGATCTATAGATTATAGTTTGCTTCTTGCTTTTCTATGACACAAAATGATTACCCTAAAATGTACAGAAACCAGAAGTGAAACGTTTGTAAGTTTTCAAACCAGCATAATCTGCATTAGAAAAACACGATAGACCCGACTGGCTCTTCGAAATATAGAATAAGCCCAGACCAGGACAAGACTTGAGATACCTCAAAATATGATAAACAACATCCAAATGACTTGAATGAGAAGCAATGCATAAACTAACTCACCATAGTAATAACAAAGGTTAAGTCTGGCCTAGTATTGATCAAGTAGATCAGACGATCAACCAATCGTTGATAAACTGTAGGATCGGGAAGCAAATCATTTGTCTCAATAGAAAGTTTGAGTTTCGGGTCTATGGGAGTAAAAGCAGGTCAATAACCAAGCATGTCAGTATCTTGGGGAAAATTTAAGAGTATACTTTCGTTAAGATAAAGAAATCTCAGAACAAGATCTAGTAACCACAATCCCAAGAAAATATTTGAGAGCACCCAGGTCTTTTACAGCTAAACATTTCCCAAGATGAAGCTTCACTAGCCTAATCCCTTTAGTATCATCACTAGTAATAATGATATCATCCACATAGACTATCAATATAATACAACGACCATCAGTGCGTTATCGGATAAAGCAGGTGTGATTTAATTGACATATTAGGAATCCCATAGATAAGATAGCATCACTGAAACAAATGAACCAAACCCTAAGAGATTGTTTTAAACCATAGAGCAATTTCTTGAGACGACAAACTTTCCCAGCATACTCCCACTCAACCTCAAAACCTGGTGGAGGATCCATATAGATGGTCTCAAGTAAATCTCCATTAAGACAGACATTCTTAACATTAAGCTGGTGAAGAACCCAAGAGTGGGAAGCAGCCAAATAAATAATAAGATGAACATATGTCAATTTTGCTACAGGGCAAAATTAATACCAAAGTCATTACCAAGTATCTAAGTAAAACCCTTAGCAACCAAGCGAGTTTTATAACGATCAACTGAGCCATCTGCCAAATATTTGATACTAAAGACCCATTTACACTCCACAGTCTTCTTCTCATAATGTAAAAAAACCATATCACATGTCTCATTATGTTATAGAACATCCATTTCAGTTTGCATAGTAAAAACCTAATATGGATCCCGAAGAGCCTCAGACATAGACAGAATGATGGTAGTAAAATCAAGATTTTCCAAGAAGGCTTTGTAATTACCTAAGAAATGGTCATAGGACATATGCTTGGAATAGGATAATCAGTACTACTAGATAAACTCAATCTGGAAGGAGGTCACTGTATCTAAGTATGGTAACGAGGATGGGGTTTTGATCAAGATGAACTACCGAAGTAGGAGAATTAGCTGAATTAGAGACCCATAAAATATCTGGAAGGGGGAGTTGATTGTGATATCAACTAGAATAGACTTGCACAGGCGGAAGGGAAGGCTTCGGCTCAAGAGAAAAATCAAAGATGAGAAGAGGACGAGCAAGAGTCGAAGTCTCCTCCTCCAGAATATTAGGCATGGAATCATGTACCACAAAGTTGTTACTATAAAACGGAACCTTTTCATGAAAGACATAATATGTTATAAGGTGTTTTCGGGCTGAAGAACTTAGAGAGGAGCTTTACCACCGAGGACTCTACTGAGAGTACAATTAATCAGAAATGTAACAAAAAGGACAATCATATGCCAAAATAATTTAGGACATCCATACCACTTAACAGACACCAATCTACAGACATGAGACAATAATTTTTACTTTCAGCCACCCCATTTTGTTTAAGAGTGTAAGTGTAAGGGTAAGTGACTTAGTGCAAAATGCCCTTTCTATTGAATTCGGAGCAACATTGATTAGACACATACTCACGACCATTATCTAACTCAATGTTAAGAACATTGATTTTATACTGAGTTTTGACCATTTGGAAAAACTTAGAAAATAAATGAAGCACTTCAAATTTCTTTTTAAGTAGGTAAACCCAAATACATCAAAAATAATCATCAATAAAAGTGATATCATATCAATGACCAGATAAAGCAGTAAAAAGGGAAGACCCCCACATCAGAGTGAATCAAGTCAAACATGCTAGAAACATGATACATACGAGAAATATAACTGGTTCGAGTATGTTTAGAGAGTTCATAAATTTCACACTGAAATTTATTATCCTTGCAAAGCTTACTTAAAATAGAAAATAATAGACATAAATACTAAAAATTCATATGTTCCAAACGAGCATACTATAGACTCAAAGTACGTAAAGACAAATCATAAGAACTAAAAACAGAAAGGACAAATGCTTGAAGACTTGAAGTTGGTCGTTGCAAAGGAGAAGGATCACCAAAGTAGTAGATTCCATCACGCTCATAACTCCTGCCAAAAATCTTCTTTATACTTAGGTCCTATAGAAGCCAACGATCTAGTAAGAAATAACAATGCATTTGAGGTTCTTGGCAAGATGATTAATAGATAATAGGTTAAAAGAAAAATTAGAAACATGAAAAATAGAGGATAGGGTAATATTAGGAATCAGACAAACATCACTCTTACGATATATGGAAGAAGTAGAACCATCAGTAAGACAAAAAGACTGGTTAATGGGCATGTTATGAGAAAAAAAAACAAATAACTCATCAGTTATATTGTTATTAGCTCCAGAATCGAGAATCCAAATGAGTGTCCTGACCTTAACATGAAAATGAGTAGAAGTACCTAATATGCTAGTAGTGGTGGAACACTAACTCTAGTAGTAAGAGATCCTAGCTGATCATTAAACTGACCAATCTTAGACTGCAATCGACTAAAATTTGGGAAGAAAATAAGAGATCGAGTAGTGTTGGTTATAATAGTATTGCGAGAAGACCCAGTACTAAAAGACCCAATTCTAGAAGAACGATTTCTTGCAAACTTTTATTTTAACTCTGGATGGAGTTTAAAATAGCAATCCTTAATATGCCCAACTTCACCACAATGATAACAGACAGGTTTTTCCCCTGAGGAATGAGAGCTTGACTGTGTAATAGCAAAAGCCATGTTATCCCCTATAGGACCTGGTAAAGGAGACGTTGCCTACACTCCTCTCCATCAACAGTAGCAAAGGCCTCCAATAAGGATGATATAAGAGATGTGTTTAAAATATGAGTTTTAAAGGTCTCATATTCAGATCATAAACCCATAAAAAACTAATATGTATGCTATCGATCAAGCAACTTGACCAAAATAGATGTTGATAATGGCTCATATTGAGTAACTCTTCCCAACGAGACTATAAATATTCAAATAATCATCCACAAACAAATTCAATTGCTCCTGTGATGCCCTAGAAATATCCTGGTATAGCTCAGATATACATGCATCATTATGTAAATGAGCATACATTTTGTTTAGAGCAATCCAAATATCATGAACAGTCTCATAAAACATAAATATGTTATATACCCGTTCATCCATAAAATTAAATAGCCAACTCAATATTGTGTAATTATTTATGTCCCACTGAACATATTTTGAATCGATTACTGCAAGTTTTTTTCTCAATACCCAAAAGCCACCATGTTTTTCCTTTACCCCCAATATACAAACATAGAGAACGTGACCAAGAGGCAACATTACAATCATTTAATAGCACACCAGTGATTTGTTGGGCTGATGTGTGTTATGCAAAAGAAAAATTATCCTTATTATTATTATTCAAATCAACCATTGTATTAAGGACAATGCACAATAAATAATTAAAAGGTCAAAAAAACTATAAAAAAATGCTAAACACACTGGCAAACCCAAAATCAAATACCACAGTTGTTGGGAACAACGAAAGCACAAAAATAAATTATAATCATTCTCACATAAAACACAAGATATACGTGATTCGACACAATCCGGCATACGTCACGGATGAGAAGAGATTCTATTACAATTCTAGAGAGATATTATAATAGTAGAGAACATACAAAACTGGACGGTGCACATAAGTTTTTATCCCAGAGCTCTTCACCATATACCAATCCACGAGACTCTCTTTCGCCCTCAGTGTTTCACTCTACCAAACTTGTAACTCTCTTTACCTATCAACTCCCTCACGAGGTTACATATCTCTCAACTTATAAGTCTCAACCATACCCTTGGCATCTATTTATAGAGCCTAAACTCAATTCCTTGTTAGACAATGATTACAATCCCTTGGACCCCAAAACTTTTCTAACAAGAAATTACCTAATAAAATGACTCTAAAATAGAAAACCTTATTAGACTAGAATTAGAGATATAATACATAACAACAGTAATGAACACTTAGATCATGGGTCTAACCTTAAGGGAATACCCTAATGGGGTCAAAGGAGATGGAGGAAGAGACCTCCTTGTAGCACCCGTGACCTCACCCTAGGATTGCAAGGCTGGGTGCAAGGGTAGAGAGGGGTACCAAAGTGCAGAGGCAAGAAAGATACAGGAAAAATGAGGAGATATGAGGGTATGTGAATGGTGGAAAGGGAAAGAGAGAAGCAGCGACAGGTAAAGACAGAGAGGAGGGATAAAGAGATTAATTTAACTATAATACCAAAAAGATAATTTTTGTGTAATGGCCTACCCAATTAGAGAGTCATGGTGTTGTATATATGTTAATAAGGATGTACAAAATAAGAAAAAGAAGAAAAATAAATCTCATAATTAGAAGCCTAACAAGAGCAACCTTCTAATTATGGGATTGAACAAAATCTCTAAAAAAAGAAAAAAAATACATGCTTTCCAATAGATATAACTTAAGAGGCGATGAATTGAAACTGTACAGTTAACATTTGTTTATGTGTGTGAGTACTCAACCAAAAATGAAAATACTATTCAAATATTTGGGATAGTGAAATGGTAAAAGTTATGTTTACAAATAAAGAATGTATATTAGAATATTTGAGAGTATTTAATTTGTAAATGATGACACCAAATTATTGTTATGTCCATTTGGAATAAAATAGCTACATCCAAAACCACCATAAATATGAGGGAATTAATTGTTCTTTGTTTTTATATAGATCTATTAGAAGCTAAGCTCAGTGATCCATCTATTCCCCCATGTGACCTCTACACCCAAAACCACCCCCACCTTAGTTTTTTTTCTTTCTCTTGAACGTTTATTTATTTTTTATTTTTTGGACAAATTACATTTTGACCGCTGAGGTATTTCTATACATTAACCTGACCTCCTTACGTTTGCAAATCTTCATTTTCACCCCCTTTCAGTAGTTTTTGGTTGACTTTGGTCCATGACATGCTAAAATGACTAAACTACCCTATTTACATTCACTAAATTACATATACTATATTTTTCTATAAACCACCATCCCCACCTCCACAACCACCACTGCCACAACCACAGTGACCACTATGCCCAAATACCACAATTTGTAACCAACATCCCCACCTCCACAACCACCACCGTTATCTATACCCACAACCACAGTGACCACCATGCCCAAATACCATAATTTGTAACTACCATCCCCACCCCCATAACCACCAACGCCACAACCACCACCGCTATCCATACCCACAACCACAATGACTACCATGCCCAAATACCACAATCTGTAACCACCATCCCCACCTCCACAACCACCACCGTCATCCATACCCATAACCACAGGTGAACATATGAATCTTCTTGTACCCCCAATTGCAATGCAAAAACCTATGGATCCAATAAGAATGAGGAGAAGAAAAAAACCAAAGAACACTGCCCCTACTTGGCCTTCGAGTGTCGCGACCTCACCGAGGCTGACAAGTGGCGTTAGCAGATTATGTGCGAGATCGGCCACAAAGTCACTGAAATCCAGAATGAGGGTTTGGGCTTTATTTTTAGGGTGGGGGTGAGGATGGTGGTTGTGATGCAACAAATTGTGGTATTTGGGCATGGTGGTGGCTGTGGTTGTGTATAAATGGCGGTGGTGGTTGTGGAGGTGGGGATGGTGGTTTCATTTTGGGGGTGGGGGTAAGGATGGTAGTTGTGATACAACAGATTGCGGTGGTGGCTGTGGTTGTGGAGGCGGGGATGACGGTGGTGGTTGTGGAGGTGAGGATGGTGGTGGTGGTTATGGGAGTGGGGATGGTGGTGGTGGTTATAGGAGTGGGGATGGATGGCGGTGGTGGTTGTGGAGGTGGGGCATTAAATTGCATACTTGAAATTGATGAAAGGTAGTTTGGGCATTTTTTGTTACTGTTTGCTAATTTAATCGTTGATAATGACTTTAGGGACTAAAGTAATGTATAATTTTAAATCTCAAAAATATAAAAGTTGATACACAAATATAAAAATGATCAAATTAACGTATAAATATACCTCAAGATCAAAATATAATTTGCCGTTATTTTTTTCCTCACTTTAACGTTTTAAATAACTCCCATTGCGAAGGGACTGTACCTGTTTGTTTGATTGTAATCAAATTCTCCATACACATTTTTTGTTGGTAGAAGAGAGAAAATATTTAAATTTGGAAAGACCGTTTGTTAGTGATATAGTGAAGCACCCAATATCTCTATTGTACCTGATTGAATCTCTGAGTTGACTACATTATCGTAAATTAATTAATTAATTAATTACTGAGTATAATTTATGAAAAATAATGCATCGCATCATTTAGTAGTAACAATGCTTGAAACAATCACTTTTACAACTCATTTTCATTGGCTGATGTGATTGATTTTGAGTCCTGCGATTTTTATGTAAAATGTTATGTTTTATACTCTCACTCGTTCAACATATTTTGTTATCGGAAAGAGTAATTAAATTAGAAGATCCTTATTCTACACACGCTCCTTCCACAACTTTTAAAAATGTGAGAAATTCTTGTTTTTTGGTTAATCAAATAACATTTTACTACTCATGTGATTTTCCTGTTTCTCTGTAGTTCGGTAGAAGACATAAGCCACGTGAAAAAAACTCAATGGACATACTTTTCAACATAAGAAAAAAAAATGTAGTATATATTTGTTAATTAAACTTAGCAATTTTAGTCAACTAAAATTGATTATATATGATTTAATATTCGATTATATTTGAGCATTACAAAAAAAATATTATAATATTTAAATGAATACTCTGTAAAATAATTGTGTAAAGACTATAAAAAGTAATTGTCGGATATATGATAGTGAAAGTTTTTTTATTTAGAATCTATTTGACAGAGTTTTTGTTTTGACTTTTAGTCTTTTACATAGAAAAAAAAAGAAGCAGAAGTTAAATGAGAAAGGTGGTACTTACTCAATTTTTTTTAACACTCTTTTTAAACTATGAAACTCTTCAACCTTATTAATTCAAATACTCTTCAAAACAATTTTTGAACTTAAAAAATCAAAAATCGTCTTTTAAAAACCAATCCAACCAAGACATGAATTTTCCTTGAGATCTCGAGGTGATGCATTTAGACTAATTGGGAGATTTTCTTATTACTTTTATATATATATATAAAAGAATATATATGACTTATAATAATAGCAACAAGGCTTTGGTGGCTTTAGATTCTCAACTTGCAGAGCCATGATGTCATCTTAAGAGAAATGTTAAATGTCATAATTTTATTTCATGAATTTTAACTCGAATTTATGTGAGAAGTGATAATACCATAGGGATTCCGTGTATGGGGGGAATCCCACTAATAATAACTTACCATTTAATTTTATCTCCTAAAATAATGAACTATATCACCTGCCACATAGATTCGAATTTAAATTTATAATATTTATTTAAGACGTATAGCATTGCTCGTAATCTTAAATACTTTCTCATTAGTCAATATTTTCCTTCTAGTCTTTTACTGCACAATTACTTCACAACCCTTTACTGGAAGAGCTGTTCTCCTATAATTGGCTGTGAAGGGGTAAAAAAATTTGGGCCACAATTTGATTTTCTCGATCATGATAGAAAAGATATTGGAACAAATAATAATGACCACACAATCATTTGTACTGGAATACTAGTGCCTTATTGACCAGAGCATCTGCTGTCCCACCTAACATGGCTTTTAGCTCTCTCAATTATTTATTTACTTATGATTATTATTATTATTATTAGTAATTATCTCTCTCAATTATTATTGAGGTAAAAAACGTCAAAACTCCTAAACTTAGTTGGATGTGTTAGATTATATATTTTTAAAAATTATATAAGTTTTTTATATCATTTTTTAAATTATTTAAGATTAAAATTTTTTGTCTCTTATATTTATTTAACTTTTAAAATTATATACTATAAATAGATGTTTATGTATCGATGAATTAAACAAATTCAATTAATACACAATTTTTTTTCCATATTTGGAACATGGTATTAGAACTTTCTATATTTGTAAAAGAAGTATATCTTCCGTAATGAACTAAGGAATATAAAAATTGTGCAATACAGTTTTGTGTATGCATATGTGTAAAAGTTATGCTTCTTCTATGTAGAGCAATAATTACTTGGCCAAGGCATATTTGGTCTCCTTACCCAAAAACAGAAGCCGGCATATTTGATCTCTCTCAAATCCACGGGAGACTTTATTTATGATTCATAAAAAAATGAAGGAGGCTACTCCACTTTTATACCGATTTCACTCATATATTAAATAAAATTATACTTTTAACCTTAACTTTACAAATAAATAATTATATTTTTTCAAATTATACAATTATCCTTTCATTTATTCTCCTATCTGTCTCTCATTTTTAATGTTGTGAGTCTCTTTAAACAAGATAAAAAAACATATCAAAAAAATTTTAAAAAGTTCTCCTTTTTTACGTGACCCAAAATAAAGAAGTAAAAAAAATAAAGTTATCACTAAAAAAAGTTATATCTGCTGAATAAATCATATCTTTTGACATGAACAAATATATATATATATATATATATATATATAACAGTATACTACGCAAAAAAAAAAAATCCAAAAAGTTATTTTTTTTAAAGGGGACCCAAAACAAAAAAAAGTAAAAAAAAAAGAAGTTATCTCTAAAAAAAGTTATGTTTGTTGAATAAATTATATCTTTCGACATGAACAAATATATATATATATATATATATATATATATATAAAATAGTATACTACGCAAAAAAAATCCAAAAAGTTTTTTTTTTTTTTACGGGACCCAAAACAACAAAGTAAAAAAAAAAAAAATTATCTCTAAAAAAGTTCTCTGTTGAATAAATTATCTTTTTTGACATGAACAAATATATATATATACTATGCAAAAAAAAAAAATCCAAAAAAATATTATTTTTGTTTAATAAATTATCTCTTTTAACTAGACACAAAAATATATATATATATTTCTGTTGAATAAATTTTTTCTTTTGACAAGACTGAAAAAAAAAAGGTAAGCAAAAAATTTTTTTTTTTTTACTGTACCCAAAAAAAAAAGTTATCATGGTTGATTAAATTATTTCTTTTGACAGGACCCAAAACAAAAGTACAAAAAAAAAAGGTGATCTCTCGTGAATAAATTATCTCTTTTGATAAGATAAAAAAAAAAAAAAGTACTTAAAAAAATAATGATCCAAGAAAAAAGTTATTTGTAAAAAAAAGGTAAAAAAGTTGAAATTTATAGTATAAATGATAGTTGTGGTATTATAAAGGAAGGGATGATGCATTAATGAGTTTAGGGACCATTTTGTAATTTTCTTAAAAGAATAAGGCAAGTGGAGTGTAAACGTAGAAAAGTGAAGTATGAATATCACCTCTCAAAAATAAATGGATAATACTTACCTACTCACCAGTATGTAGGTGAGCCCTTCTGACTACCGATGTGTTCCAATAAAAATTGAACACGTCAATTTTAAAGTGTAATAAATAAGTATAATAAATGAGGTCTCATTTATTATACTTATTTATTACATTTTAAACCTCATTTATTATACTTATTTATTGCATTTTAAATTTAATTTTGTAATTAAAGCTGATGTATTGATTTTTTATTGGGACACATCAGCAGTCAGGAGAGCTCATCTACACACTGGTGAGTAGGTAAGTATTGTCCAAAATAAATAAATATATATATACATACATACTAGTATATGCCCGTGTGTACGGCAGTATAATAAATTTAAAATCGGAACCGTTAGATGGTTAAATAGAGTAATTTTAAACCGTAAATACACAAAAGCATTTTGAACAAAATTTAAATGTAATATAAATTGTAATATAGTTGTTAAACTAGAGACAGCATGTTTAGATAATTTAGACACAAAAATCATGTAGAGCGAGAGAGAACCAAAATTGGTTATTAAAAATGGGTTTAAAAAGTTGAACATAGAAGTAAAATAACTTGTAATAATAAAAAATAAATAAAAAAAGATTGAACACAGACATGATCGATTTTATTTATATGAAATTAAAGTAAAAACAATGGTGATAATAATAAAAGTAATTAATTACTAAGGGAGCTAATATTGGCACTCCACTTTTACCTTTTTGTAAAGTACAATTACAAAGGTGTCCCTTTATTATACAATATTTGATTCTTATATTTTTAATACCCTAATTGTCCTTATTTGATAATATTAGAATTCTTAACTCCAAATTGCAACTTCTCTTTCACATTCTTTTTTTGTGTGAAAATACTTCTTCGTTGATTTTAAAAATATTATTTTTTCATGTTGAATCAATTTATTAATATTTATTTTAGAAGTAAAAAAGTTTAGTATTCAATATAATGATTTAGAGAGTATCAATCAAATGCATGCCATTCGAATAATAAAAGTTACATGATTAGATAAGTTGGGAATAAGTTAATAATAGATTACCTAGAGAAATATTAAAAATGTATTTGAGTTGGAAACAAACATTTTATCAATGAATAAAACCTATTTGAAAAAAAATTAATTATATTTAAAATCAAAAGAAAGTTTAATTTCACTTGAATAAAAATTATCATATGTAGTTCTTTAAGAAAACTAAGGAAATCTTTTTTATTTTAATAGAGAACTTTTAGAAATTAAAAGATGAAAAGAGAAAAACATGACTCTATAAAATATTTTTTCAATTGTAGTTGTCTTAATTTAACTAAGGAGCCTTTGCACCAAAATTTCAAAAGATAAAAATAAAAAAATTAATATGATATTTTTCACCATTTGCCTTTTATTTTCTCCTCATTCCTTTCTATTTTGTTTGTTCACAAATTGATGGTATGTTTCAAAATTTTAATTTATGTTATTTTATAAATAAGACACATGGAAAATAAATTACATGTTTGATTAGTAAAAATAGAATATTTCAAATTTTGAATTCTTTGAATTATACAGGATAAGGGACACAAACAACAAGTTTCAATTGAAAAATGTCTAAACTATAGAATTTGGGTGGTAATAAATGGATTGTTATATTGTAAAGCTAAAGTAAAAAAGTTGAAAAAAAATTTCTTTAAGAAAAATAAAATAAAATTAAAATTGAGTCTTGAATTAGAAGGACAATTAGGGTACTAAAAATATAAGAATCTAAAATGGTGTAATAGAAGACCACTTTTGTAATTTTACTCTACAAAAATATAATAGTGAAGTGTTAGAGGATATTGATGGAGTGCCAATATCAACTCCCATTACTAATACATAGTTACTTTCCGTTGGAAACCCCGTACAAGATAAGGTATCACGTACACAGAAGTCTCTCAAAATAAAGACAATCTGGGTATGGTCCTCTCAACATAAAGACAATCAACTGGTTAATATATGCATGCCATGCATGTGTTTGTGTTAGTACGTGTGTGTGTATATATATATATATATACAGACACACATAGAGACAATATGGAAACACAAAGCAATGAGAGTGAAATGCCGATAGATAGGAGCACATGCACTGCTCAACCTGACCCCTCTATTATTTGGTACAATTATATATTTCAATGCTTGGCTATTAATGTACACTTGTACTGATTGATTGTCTTCCATACATTCACCACTGTTGGCCTCATAAGCAACGAAAAAATAATTAGTACTGATGGAGGTGAGTACGACGGCAATGGCTCATTGGGTCCCTAGAGAAAATAATGATAGAGGAGTCAAAAACGTGGTTTCAATACAGCTTCACAAATTGTGAAAATCATTATACATGAAATGAGGGCCACCCTGTTTGCAAAGTCACAATTTATGTGAGAGTGATATCCACTCTTTAAGTAAAAAATGTTTTAATTTGGTTAAGAGATAAAAAATTTGTTATTCCAAAGATTTTAAGTTTTTACATCACCACACTGTACACAGAATAAAATCCAATTCTCAGCTTCTATCCTCCATTCGATTCAATATTTTCAGACTGAAATTTTGTTATTCTAATTACTAATGAAAATTTTGAAAATAAAAATACATGTGATCCTCCAAATTTCATTATTATTATTATTATTATTATTTCTTTAGAAAATTCAATCTAGTAAAAAATAAAGTTATATATAGGTCCATTACTACAGTGTTCGTTGTTATAACATATTAAAACTTTGATCAAATAAATAAATATATATATATATATATAAAATATTTACTGTCTATATGAATTCAAAAAAGAACAAGAGATGTTTAGCACTTGAAATTCGATCTCATTTCTATTTATTTTTTTTGTTTTCTTTTCATATTACTTGTTACTTTATATATATTTAAGTTTTTAATTTCTCATTTTTTAAAATTGTATGTATGTTGCTCATTATTTGGGTTATATTAAGAATGAAAAAAAGTTATGATAATGAGGCTCTCGCTAAACTTGCACCCACATAATTGATTGCAAGATTATAACCTCTCAATTTAACGGTTACAATTGTCACTTAAGAGATTCTCTTGTTAATGGTGACAGTTAGATAGAGTAATTTTAGACCTTAGACAATAAAAGATATTTTGAATTACATAATTAATTTTTTAATCACTTTTGACTATCATTTTTGTTGTTACTCGACTATGCTTATTTGTATATATAATAATAACAAGTACTCCTTTTTTTTTTTTTTTTAAAAGACAACCCTTCATATATATATATAAGACAATATTTACTAACTCACCGGTGTGTAGGTGAGCCTTCCTAACCGTTAATGTGTTTCAACACTTCAGTTTTAATTACAAAATTAAATTTAAAATGTAATAAATAAGTATAATAAATGAGGTTTAAAATGTAATAAATAAATGAAGTTTATTATACTTATTTATTATATTTTAAAACTGTATTTATTTTTTATTAAAATACATTAGCGGTCAGAAGAACTCTAACGAATAAGTAAGTATTATCCATATATATATATATATATATATATATATATTACACACTCGTGACATGATCAACAAACAAACAATTTATCTCAAAATCTTTGGATGGGCCCCTCCAATTCTACGGGATATCTTCTGGGACCCACCACAGTTATTTTACTTAAAGAGTTTCAAAAGCACGGGCAGAGACTTTTTTTTTATTATTATTTTCTTTATATTTTTGGTAAGTGGGCAGCAAGACATTTGTTGCTTTTGTGATGGTCCAATCTCGAATGACCTCTCTTAGTCAAATTCAGAGTTTTACCTTATTCTACGTGATGGCTATTTTTCAAAGACACTGCTACACGTCTCGAATAAATATCACAAATTTTAATTCGAATTTATGTGATAGGTGATATAATCTATTATTTTAAGAGATAAAATTAAATAATAAGTTATTATTGGTGGGATTCCCCCATACACGGACTTCCTATGGTATAATCACCTATTACACAGATTCGAGTTAAAATTCGTAAAATTAAATTGTGACGTTTAGCATTACTCTTTTTTAAAGTATTTCTCATCAATATCAACTTGATTGATTTTAACATATATTTTTTTTTTCATTGTGTTTCAAAAGCACGACAAAAGACACACACTAGGCAAGACATCCATAGACTTTGGATACACCAAAGTGGTGTATATTTGTCACCGCTCTTTATTTCCAAGACATGACCATTCCCATCTAATTAAAAAAATAATATAATATATAATTGTATAGAATTTTTTTTTAATAACTGATATGAACAATTGTGAACACAGACCCAAAATCACTAATAGATATGATATCAAATATCGGAGCTAACCCAATAACCAATTTCGAACCAAGCCTTAATTAGCATAATCTTATTAGACTGCTACTAAAGGCTCATTTGACGTCTCTTTTTTGGAGATTGTGTTTTCACAGAATTTTTAAAAAAGTTTATTTGTAAGACAGTTGAAATCATTTTTTCTCACTCTCAAATATAAAAGGCATGCTTGATATTTTGAAAATATTATTAAATCCATAAAAGAACTTTCTCTGTTTTTAAGAAGAGCAACCAACATTTCCAAAACGTTCAAATCTCTTTCAAGAAAAACTATTAAGCCATTACTTAAAACAACTTAAGTCTAAAAAAGAAAATCAAAAGTGACCATTGAAAAGTGAATCCAAAGTTCAAAGACGTGCTTATGAAAGGTTTGATTAGCACGATTTATATCCAAATATATCTAAAATTATGAAATTTAAATTTAAAATAATTCTATTTTGTTTCATTCTAAATCAAAATTTTCAACCAAACCGAAGATTAACATACAATTACTCGTCACACTGTAACAAGTACTCGTCACATTTTTTCTATAGAAAAGCCAAATATTCAGAAAGCACTTGGCCAGTGAAGATGCCCTCTCTCATACTCCACATATATATATATATATATATATATATATATATATATATATATATATATATGGTCCTAGTTCTTCCGAGAACTTTAATTGATTGTCACGGTCACGTGTCTTTATCTTTTGCATATAATTGAGAAACGATAATTGGTAGCACTAATTGTTGTCGACCCATTAGTATCCAAATGCAACCCTACTTGATAACATTTCCAACTAATGAGGTAGGTTGCATGTTCTATCATCATCTATGCTGCTAAAGAAAACCAAAGGCTAATATCCATCGGTCATTTTCATTTGGACCCACCACAATTATTTTAATTTTTTACAAGTTTCAAAAGTTTGACTTAATGTTGACTAATGGTGAAGAAAAAGAGAAAAAACTCGTGGTGCAAGTGAAACCAATTGGGCATGTTAAAAGTTGTCTACTTGATCAATAATATGAATTCTATCCAAACTCAATGTAACTCGATGACTTCCAACCATATCAATTCACAATTAAACAAATTCATATATTTAAACTTAGATTTTTTAACCAGACATCATAATTTAGAATTCACTCCAAGAGATTCTTTGGTAGACAAAATTTGGTTCGCTATACTATAAATGTTAGCTAGTTATGTCAGCATTTTTATTGATATGGCGCCTAAATTAAAAATGTGGCCAGTCAATTACCATGGTATGATACTAGTTGAGTTTTTTTTATATATATAATTATTTTATTATATAGAATATTTATTTGCTCAAATAGTGAAAGAAATGTAATAAAAAAAAAAAAAAAGCACAAAAAAGTGAAAAAGTGTAAAAAAAAAAAAAAGGACATACAGAGTCAACCCTCTAGCCAGCTTTTGGGACTGGCCCATTTGTAGCCAGCCCATACGGAACCAAATAGTCAGCTAGTTCAAAGGCCACCATACCTCTTGCTCTAAGTTAAGTGATTTCAAATTAATCATATAAGTTAATTGCACAAAGAAAATAGATAAGATAATCAAGATATGAAAACAAAAAACACTTGTAAATATTGAATAAATTAAAGTTGGGTTAAATCTCAAATTAAGATCGAGATATTTAGATCAAGTTTGATTTGACATGTTCCACGGTACAACTTTAACTCGTTTCAAAAATCATATTCAAATGCATGATTTATTGTTATTGAATTCAAGTCAAATCTTAAATTAAGTCAGAACTATTTAGATCAAGTTAGATTTAACATGTTCAACACTGTAACTTTAACGCAAACGCGTGATTTATCATTATTGGATTCATGTCAAATCTTAAATTAAGTATGAGCTACTTAAATCAAGTTAGATTTAACATGTTTGACACTGCAACTTTAACTTAAACGTGTAATTTATCATTATTCGATTCAAGTCAAATCTCAAATTAAGTTTGAGCTATTTAGATCAAATTGGATTTAAAGTATTGGACAATGCAACCTTAATGCAAACAAATGATTTATCATCATTGAATTCAAGTCAGATACAAATTAAATTTGAACTATTTAGATCAAGTTGGGTTTGATATATTCGATACTAAAACTTTAACGCGTTTTAACAAATTATATCCTAACGCATGATTTATTATTACTGATACTAGAACTTTAACGCGTTTTAACAAATTATATCCAACGCATAATTTATTATTACTGAATTATAGTCTAATCTCAAATTAAGTTTGAACTATTTAGATCAAGTTGGATTAAACGTGTTTGCCACAGTAACTATTAACGTGTTATAGGAAATCATATTCAAACACTTGATTATCATTATTGGATTCAAGTCCACTATACTTGACGTGTTCAAGTTGCATCACCTAATGCTACAAAATATCATATCCAATAGCCAGCTAATACTTTTATGTAATTGATGACTACTTTTCAAATGTTGTACATACAAGTAACTGACCATGCAATTATTTAAAGGAAAACGATAAAAGATCAGAATTGATAGATTTATTATTCATTTAAATACTGTAAAAAAAAATTATTATTTTTATTTATTATTTATTAAAAAAAAAGGAGATACTATTTTTGTTCATTATTTATTAAAAGTCTTTATCGAACTATACTAATTAGAGATACTCTTGTTTAAAACAAGTCACAATTCATTTTCTACAAGGTACTGTAAAATTAATTAACTGTAGATTACCCTCTAATACAGAGACTATGAGTCTACCAAATAAATATATTATATACTCTAATTGAGGTTACTAGAGGTTTCATTGCGAATACTGAGACTGTTTACCACTTGTGGTAATCACGTGTAGAAAATTTTAATTTTTATGTTTCGTGATAAATGATAGTAGTAAATTTAAACCAACCCAGTGCTTAGTCACTGCTTACTAAACGAAGAAACCATTAATGTTCTGTCGTAATCACACGTACATTGACATTGTCATATTATACGTGTGTATATATATATGTGTGTGTATATATATATATGTGTGTGTGTGTCAAATAAATAATGTAAGGATCTCAGTTCTCAGACAGTGAAGATTCCCTTTTACTGGTCTTTTAGTTCTTGTAAGAACCGTCAGTGTCACTATCAGAAGTCCATTGATTTATTGAGAAATGCAATCGTTTGATGAGGTGGATCACTTTCAACCGTGTAATTCATGTCCTCAGAATCCACTGCGGTGCATTTTTCAACGCGCAATAAACTGATAATGCCAACAACCATTAAATAAAAAGAAGAAAAAAAAAACGCCATTAAATAAAGAATAAACGGTGGATATAAATGTTACATTCTTAATTTAATAGTATTACAATTTTACATCTTGATGTAATATATTATAGGATAAATTATTCACTCGTTTTTGAAATTCGACTTAATTGTTCTTAAATTAATTTGTTTACAAAATTATTTGGGTAAATTACACTGACCTTTTTTGAGGTTTGCCCTAATTACACTCAGCATTAAACTAAAAAATTTTGTTACAATAACCTCCCCTCTAACAGAAATGGACTAACAGATGTTAATTTTTGGATAAAATGTTCATTATATCCTTATTAATATTATATTGATATATTTTATTAATATCACAACTCTTGGATGCTAAATCTGACAAATCGAAGCTGAATTCTAAAAAACAGACTTCACAGTTATGTCCGGAATGGTCCATTTAGCTAGGAACCAGTTTGAGTTGGTAAAAGATGGCTAAAATTGACTTCCCAGAAGTTCACCGGAAAAATGCAGGTCGCCAAAATTCGCCGAAGAAGATGACTGGAATAGTGCAAGTCGCAGGAGAAGATGACCGGAACAGTGCAGCTCGTCGAAAATTTTCCAAAGAAGATGACCGAAACTGTGCAGCTCGCCTGAAATTCGCCTGAGAAGATGACCAGAACCCGTGCAAGTCGCCGAAAATTCGTCGAAAAAGATGATCAGAATAGTGCACATCACCGGAGAAGATGATCGGAATAGTGCATATATGTGTATATATATTATAATCTGAAATATATATATGTGCATATATATATATATATATATAAGTTGATGGGCATTTTGGTCTTTTCAACTAAAATTTTGACCAAATTAATGAAATTTTGGACGGAGGGGGTCTGTGTTATAACGGAGCAAACCTCAGGGGAGGTCATTGTAACAAAATTCAATAGTTTGATGCTGTGTGTAATTAGATCAAATCTCAGGGGAGGTTATAGTAATTTACCCAAATTATTTTGACATCTCTATCAAATTAACAATAAGTTAAATAAAATTACATCTAATATATAATTACAAAATATCTTCAAGTTAAAATACTTTTGTACAAAAATAACTTTTATTTAGGAGGGTGTATTCAATTAGGATTTTAAAATGCTTTAAAAATTAGGATGTATTTAATCCAAACTTTAATAGATTTTTAAAGAGTTCATACAAATCTGACAGTATTCAATCCAATCTTTTATACACTTTTAAAGAGTTCATACAAACCTGACTGTGTTCAATTAGGATTTTAAAAAAATGTACAAAAGTCTAGGTGTATTAAAAAAATTATAAATTTTGAAGGATTTTATTAAGTGGTGAATTTTGGTGAATTTGAGGGTGTAAGTTATAAATATTGAAGCCCGTAACAAATTCAACCTTTCCTGCCACAGATTTTGGTAGACTTTTTTTTTTTCCTGCAGAATACGAACAACTTTTCTTCATCTCAAGGTATACTCTTTTTTCTCTTTTATCAGATTCTCTCTTTTTCTATTAAATAAGAATTTTTAAAAAGTCATAGTACAAACAAAATCAAACGAATTGCACAAACAAAACAATCAATATATCAAAGATCGCTAAAATTCAGTTCGGTGCATAGTCTAATTTATACCATAACAGCGAAACCAATAACCAAATTTCAGAGGGTGCATTAGATCTTTGATCTATAAACAAATATATCAATTCTTTAAATAATATATATATATATATATATATATATATATATACATACACACACACACACATACACAAACACAAAATAGGATTTGTGAGGGTGGTATTACATTGTCGTTGAAAATAATAGTCCACTGAAGGCATGTACTTTCCATACCCACAGTCCATACTGTCTTAATATGAAAACAGTTTATTCAAAAGTTATATAAATTTACAGTTTATTATATATCAATGCATATACACTTGTATGGATTTACTCTAGTATAGATACTCATTTAACATGCTACAATGTTTATAAACACTTGTACATATTTATTCCCATATGTATACCCATTTAACAAACCATACATACAATAAAATAAATGTCTATATACGTTTTAAATATAATAAATAAAAAGAAAAAGGATTTTTTTATAAAGAATTTAATATGAAAATATTTTATGGGGCATCAAAAGTAGATATTTAAAATCTGTTTGGTTCAATTTTTTAAAAACAGTTTTTTGTTTCAAATAAATGAAAACCCAGAAAATTGTACAAAAAAATTTGTTTTGTTGTAAGTTTTATGAAAATTGTTTTCTAAAAATTTAGTTACAAAAAAATTATTTGTAGAAAATTATCTTTTATAATTTTTTAAAAATAATTTTTTCAAACACGAGCAATAACGAGATAATGCTAATGAATGGAGAGTTAGTATAACTTTGAATATGTGAAGAGATGTTAGGCACAATGATAACAATGAGAACCAATGATATTGAGTAATGAATGTTAAATATTTATTTTAAATTTTGCTTTCAAATTTGTTATAAACTTGTAATTATTTTTGTGAATGTTAGTTGTTTTGTGTTTGTTATAACTTTTATTTTTTGTAAAAATTATGGTGTGCTCTACAGTAACATAATCTTTTTTTTCTTTTTTATAAAAAAAAATAACATGTCTATATATCCTACTTATCTATCTAATACAATGAGGCAAAAATTAGAAAATATGAAAATATTTCATTTACCATGAACATAACTTTTTTGTCATTAGCTTAACATATAATATGAATAAAATAACAAAAGAAATAACATGGTTCAGCCCAATCCAAATTATACGTTCAACTTTCATTTTAACATATATTGCTTAATCATTCTTCGCACTATTATGAGGAGGCATATATGTTACTTTGTATATGATCTTAATAATTCTATTGATTAATTCCAAATAGCAAAAATCATAAATGATAGGTTATCCACTTTGCATTATACCTGCCACTTGAACTATTGGTTTACTTGTACTCAAAAATATAATTCAAGGATATAGATAAATAAAATATATTGAGGAAATTATTACAAGTCTATAAAAATCCATCAAAGTCTCTAATAGAAGTTTATCGAAATCCAATAAGTCTGTGATAAAAGTTTATAGAAATTCATGAAAGTCTGTAATAAAACTCTATAGAAATTCATAAATTCTACTTAAATCCATAGAAATTAATGAAAGTTTGTCACTTAAAAAATATCTTTCAAAATCCTTTAAAATCCTAATTGAATACACCCTCCTTAATTTCTAATCATTTGACTGAGATTAACATCTTTTGTATATATATATTTTCTCCATCAATGCCACACCAGCACTACCACCATCAAGAGTATTTTTGATTTTTTGATTTTTTTTTTTATGTTAATTGACTTTAACGGAGCTCACTAGCAGAAGTACCTGAAGTAACGCCAACCAAACCTCAAGAGAGGTTAACTACTATATTTTAAAAACTTTAATCCGAGAGTAATTGTAGTAACCCTTATGGACGGGTGTGAGTGGGCGGCTGCGAAGACAAGACACTGGAATGACCTACCACACTGACATGGTACATGGTGCTCAATCCCACATCGCCTGGTGTGAAAAAGGGGATGTGCTTATATGTAGTATATTCTCTTCAAATCGTATGAGGCATTTTGGGATAAAATCCAAGAGCAAAATCGTGCGGGCTTAGGCCTAAAGCAGACAATATCATACCATCTGTTGGAGTAGAGTATTACAGTTGGTATCAGAGCCTGAACCCAGTCAAAAGTGTGCTGACGAGGACGTCAGGCCTCGTAGGAGGTGGATTGTAGTAACCCTTGTGGACGGGTGTGAGAAGACAAGACACTGGGCTGAGCTACCACACTGACAGGGTACAGGGTACTCAATCCATATCGCCTGGGTGTGAAAAAGGGGATGTACTTGTATGTAGTATGTTCTATTCAAATAGTATGAGGCATTTTGGGATAAAATTCAAGAGCAAAATCGTGCGAGCTTAGGCTCAAAGTGAACAATACATATCATGTATTGGAGCGAGGTATTACAGTAATTAGGCAAAATTTCAGAGAAGATCAGAGTCATTTACCCTATATTATATGTTCAAAGTAAATGTATTTCATGAGTGTTTCCATTGTGTTTCATGAATGTTACGTCTTTAATACATTTTGTTACGTTTTAATTTGAACGAAAAATAAAGAAAAAAATAAAAGAAAAGAAGAAGAAAGAGAAAGAGAAAGAGTTTCAAAGATTTTGCACAATAATAGTCTTTATTTACTCTTCAGTAAAGAATTGTGTGAGATTCACAACACCAACCTATATACTCTTGTGTTGCCACGGCAGTAAATCTACTGATTTTCTTTTAGGCTGCATGCTCTCCCATCGTCTGTTTTGGAATGAGGTTAGAACTAAGTGTCTTTCGAACAGACAAAGTACCAGAAATTGGGATCACATTAGGCAATGGATGGAGTTGAACTGATTCTCCAAACTTAACATGGCTGGTTTGGATTGTCAAAAATTCACTCCTTTTAAGCGATACTTCGAATCATTTTAATTGGAGTATAATTGTATTTTGGCACATGACACATTCATTGGACAAAAGTATCTTAATAAAAATTTAAAGGACATATTAGTCATATAATATTTAAAAATTGGCCAACGACGTATATGTATTTGTTACAAACATGCAAACTAAATAAAGTAAGTGTAACATGTCAAAACACAGGAGAAATTGAGTGTAACAAACTTTAACCAGAGATAAGGAAAAGGTAAGTGTAATTTACCTTTTCATTATTTACTAATAACATATATCTATATATATATATATATATATCAATGATATCATATTTTGGTTGTCTTAACTTTATAAATTTAAAGCCATCCTTAGGTGAGTTGAAAAGAGACCTAACTAAAAAGAAAATGAAGAGACTGAATTGTCACGTGAGAATAGAGAAATTATTAATTACTATGAAATTTTATGTATTGAGAAATTCAACTACTAATAAAATTCTATTTTTTTATTATGATGTAATATGAAAAATAATATTTTATCAGGTGAGATTCTTAAAATATAATTCAGAAGACAACCAAACGAAGGCGACATGAAGTAATGACTCGAACTTGCATTAGACGACATAAAGTGTCCCTTCACGTCACAGTTGCATGAAGGATGAAGAAGACTCCATATTATAGTGGTGGTGTCATATCTTGTTTGCTGCCATTTCTGTTAGAATATCCTGAAGGATAAAACAATGTACCAAGTAGTAGGATAAGGAAGGCTGATTTTTATTGACTCTCTACATCAAAATTTGATTACACGGCAATTTTAAATAGGACTGACAAGAGATAGGAAACTAATTGAATAAGATAGATGAAGACTTATCTTATTCTAATAAATTATTGAATTTATTACAGATGGTTGTTCTCTTTGATATTTCTAGCTTGTCTTTCACTTGTTGCTTCTTTAATTGCCTATTGAATTCCATGTTTTTTTCCTGGAGTTGTTTTTGTAGCGCATGGTGCAACCAATTATTTTTTCTTCTTATTATTTCTGAGCTTAAAAAAAATCAAGTGGACACACTTTGTTTTAAGATGATAATAACTTCTTATTCCCTTTGTTGTCTTGCATGAATCTATCATCTTCAAAAATGATTAAATAACTTTACTTCATTAGATATCCCAAACTAATTAAATTTTGAGCCAAAACTATACAAACATAATCTCATCAATCAATTTCTTACCAAATTTGGTATCAATTGCAACTACTCCTTTGCCATGAAATTACATTTGATTATCATTCTCTGTACCCACCTGAAATCTCACAGTTTCATTGCAACTACTCCTTTGCCTTTATAAGATAAATGGACGTGGATAACACGTTATCCCCCATTAAGTCATTCTTCTATTAGACTCTTATATGGAGTGTATCTAAAAAATATAACAATTAATATATAAAATTCTTTCTTTTTTTCTTCTAATATACTTTCTTAGACTCTTATATGGAGTGTATCTAAAAAATATAACAATTAATATATAAAATTCTTTCTTTTTTTCTTCTAATATACTTTCTTTTTAGTTCTCTCTCTATCTAGATCTCTCTTTTGATAGTCATCAACTAATAGGATTTGAACTTTGGGGATTGTGGAATATACATAGAGAATTCTAGTAGACACTCTATTGATGAGAATTGCGTTGCCGTAAGGACAGCTCGTAACACAAGCTACTTGTTCTTGTTTGCCTTGAAAGCGGTGATTTTTTCATTTAAGTCTTTTTTAGAGTCCAATTATGACCGAAAAGCTTGCTCCACTTAATTTTCAGTCATTTTTAGTGAACTTATTCACCGAGAAAAAAATAACGCAGACAAATCTTTTGACTCCTACAATTTAATTTAGGAGTTAGGCTTCTCAAAACTTTTTCAACGATCTTTTTCTAAGTTAAATTTTCACCAAGTGACTTTACTTGATTTACCGTAGAAGTAACTCTAATGAAGCAAGTATGAGTTGATTCAGAATTTTTTATCATCAAAGTTTCAAATTCACGACATTAAGGTAATTACCTAACTCGACTCTCGTATTCGTTCTGAAGCAACTCCCATACTTCTTTGGATGATCTAGCTCCTATTACTCTAGGAAAAAAAAGTGCCATCCGAGCCTTGTTGAATATAGAACAGGACCTTAGCATTTTTTTCTGGTTTTCTTTCATTGTTGTTCTTTGTGCATCCGTAATTCTCTCTTCTTAATTATCATATTCTGCTTAATCATTCCCAACTAATTTCCACATATCTAATGAGAGAAGCATAGTTTTCATTTTCACCTTTGAAAATGGGAACAACTGGTTGAAAATTACTGGTAGAATTACTTGTTGCAACTATTGTTTCAATCTTATCGTAACTTTTCTGACTTCAGTCCAGAGGCGGAACTATTGCTGGGCTATAACCCAGATCTGGAAAAAAAACTATTGTATTGTGTTTAGTAACCAAGTATTACATAAAGAAAAATTATGTCGTTTTTTTTTGGCCATAAAAATTATTCTCTTCATTTTCAATTATACTTACTTTTATCCCTCTCCCATGCCTGCTCGTACTCATAAAGCCTCTGGTCCATGAAACAATATAGGCAAGAAAAATCGGCAAAATAGATTCGTAATTTCGAAAAAAGGATCGACTCCGAGGGCTGGACACAGGCCAGTCCCTGCTTCAGTTACAATTGATTGCTCTGACACCACTTTGTTTGCCTATTAGTTATTTGTGTTAAAATATTAGAAAGGATATGAAAAACAGAGTACCAAATAATATGACAAGGAAGGCTGATTGTTACCGACTCTCTTCATCAAAATCTAATTAATCAAGATCAATACTTATTTTATGTTAGAAATATAGGAAGAATATATAATCTATAATAGAAAATATATAATCTAACAACATCGATGTTATGAAGATGATGGTGTCATTCCTGGCACTGAGGGCGATGAACAATGAAGACTACCCGGAATTGGTAGGCTCTGATACTATGTTAGAAATAAAAAAAAGGCTGTATATTGAATTGATATATGAATTAATATTATGCATAACATAATTTTGGAGGCTAGGTAAACATATGAGATAAGATTATGTGTCTATAAATAGGCCTTTGTTCATAATATCAATATAAAGAAATATCAATTTAATCAATACAATTATTTTTCTATATTTCTAACATGGTATCAAAGCCTACCAATTCTTTGTAGTCTTCATTGTTCATCGCCCTCGCCGTCGGGGATGACACCATCAGCTTCATAACACCTTTTTTGCATACATACGAAAAGTTTGTTTTCTTGAAGCATCATAGGTATCTACACCTTCGTACCAGAACTCCTTTGATTCCTATATCAAAGGCTGCAAATATACATCAATGTCATTTCCGGAGCCCTTAGGACTAGGAATCAAGGTGGATAGTATGAAATAAGGCTGTTTCATACACATCCATCTAGGCAAATTGTACACGACAAGCACAATTGGCCATGTACTATGTGCAATACTTGTAGTTTTGAATGGATTAAAACCATCACACGCTAGACCGAGTCTGACATTTCGAGCATCGCTAGCATACTGTGGATTTCTTTTATCAAAACTTTCCCACGCTAGCGAGTCAGCGGGATGTCTCAACTTCCCATCTTTAATGCGTCCTTCATACCATCGCATAGAGGATGTTGTCTTGCTTGACGTAAATAACCTTTGGAGCCGTGGCTTCAGAGGAAGTACCGTATAACTTTGGCAAGAATATTTGAATTTGTTGAGGTCGTACATGTAGTTGCAATATCTTCCATGGGAGTATCGAAAACTTTCCATCTAGACTTACCACAAGTGTTGCATGTCTCGTTATTTCTATTCTCCTTCCAATACAACATACAATCTGATGGACATGCATCGATCTTGATATAATTGAGACCCAAGTCACCAATTATCTTTTTCGCTTGATGAAAAGATTTTGACACTGTTTCACCATCAAGTAACACATCTTTAAAAAACATTAACAACTCACTAACTGATTTATCAGTCAAATGGTGTCTTGTTTTCATCAAATATAACTTCACTACGAAGGATAGCTTTGTATACTTTGTACATCTAGGATATAAATCCTTTTTCGCCTCATCCAATAACTGCTTTTCTGCCCTCTTTATTAGACCCCCATTGATGCTCATGTTCCCCAGTTGGCTCCTCCCCTTCTTCGCCCTGAATTCCAAAACCCTCATATAAAAGTCCCTGCATATCATCATCTACGTTCTGGCTTATATCATTAGGTAATAAGGTGTTTCGGTCACTATTCGCAAAAGAAGAAGCTAGAGGTTCTCCGTGATAAACCCATGTTGTATCGGTTTGCATAAATCCTTTGCATACCAAGTCATCATAAACTTCAAAACAATTTTTCTTGACACAATTTCCACAATCATAACAAGGGCAATATATATACCCATCTTTCCCAACACGCTCAAATGCAAAATCTAGGAATTGTCAGACTCCATTCAAATACACTGAACTTACCCTGTTTGTACTAAAAATTCATTGGGTAAGTCATGCATACTAAACTAAACAAGAAAGTGTCAGCTTCAATTTGAAAATACCTTGTTTGAGAAATCTAACTTCTATCCATGAAGCTAGAATTAAAACTGTGGGGAAGACAACTCATAAATAAGAAAGAAACTATATTTTATAACACAAATAAGAAATTAAAACTCATAAATGTAGATATACAAACACATATATCATGTGTGGAATGCATAATGCTATCTTAAAAATTAGAAACTGCCGGTATTGGTTTTCATAGTTTTCAGATAATACTTTGGTTCTCAGTGTTGGATGATACTTTATAACCATTACAGCACCAATACGTTTTCTGTTGAAGAAATAGTAACTCAGGCTACATCCTGCTTGAAACATGACAAGTATCAGCGGATATATTACTACCCTATACATCTCTTAGTATTGTCAGGGCACATTCATATTCAGTCAGATAGAGCAAACATAAAGCAATCTCATATGAAATGATCTAACACCAGACACCAGATTATGGTATGACACACCATGACACTAGCTCCTAATCCTGTAAGCTCAAACAAATTGGTACAAGGCATGAATATATCCGCTGTTTTGTATTACTACAGTGTGTGCAAAGAAATGAACTCAATAATAGAAATTTTAAAATGTAAAAACAAAATAACTCTCATGTAAACAAAATAAACCAGCAAAAAGGCTCATTTAACTGTACAACATCAAACAAACCCAAGCTTGAGCCTCAAACCAAAAGCATATTTGCTTTGCAAACCAAGCTGATACTATCAGTGGTTAAGTCCGTCAAATTCATGAACTTGGGGTTTGGCTCAGTGGCTTCCAAACCGAGATTCCCATGTATGAATTCTTCTGAAAATCTCAGATATGTAAATGAGAGAAGGTAGTGAACCCTCATTTTTTTCTCTCCTGCCGGAGAACAATGTACATACAAGCTGAGCCAACCTCAATATCATCCAAAAAATGTAGAATAGCCTAAGTTCAAATTGCCTAACCAAATTGGAACAGATCCTGAACGCTCTCAAACTTGACCGCGCAAGCTCAAAAAAAATTCTTAGTTCATAACTACACATTTTTCATTCATAAAATTTTGGGTACCACAATGTTATAAGCTGGTATTGAGCGGTATTGCTAATAATGAGAAGCACAAGTTCCACCACTTCCACGACCAACATTTACTTAGTAGATAATACTGCAATAACATAATAATTATATATAAAACATGCTAGTAACATGTATAAGGTCAGTTTCGTTGCTTAACTTATAAGGTCAGTTTCATTGTTTAACATATGCAGGTGTATTTCATGATACAACCAAACAGAGAAAGCACTAGAAAATTCACACCTGATCTAGAATTTGATCGATCACAGAGAGCTTTGGAAACTCAATCAATCACCTAATCCAGAAGTCGATCGAAGCCTTCTTCATCAATCACCTAATCCAGAAGTCGATCGAAGCCTTCTTCATCAATCACCTAATCCAGAAGTCGAATCGAGCTCCAACCTCAAGTGTTCGAGCTCGGCTTGGTCAGGTTCACGAGCTTTTCGAGCTCGGCTCGAAACTAGTATAGAGATACAAATATTACACACACAAAACACACACATGCACAGATCTATCATACACATATTACACACACGCATATGCACAATGCACAATGCACATATCTGTCTAAAACTAAGGCTTCGTTTGGATTGATGGATTTGAAAAGATTAGGAGAGAAAAGAAAAGAAAGGATAATGGTTTTTGTGTTTGGATAACTAATGTGGAGAGAAAAGAAATGATTGGGAGAGATTTGGAGGGATAGCTTATCCCTCCAAATCCCTTCAAATCTCTTATTTTTTATTCCTCCAAAAATGAGAAGATTTGGAGAGAAATGATAGCTAGTAAGTGATACTTTCATAATACCAAAATTGTCCACAACATTTTAAAATAAAACTTTTTTATGACATCTGAATCCTAACTTAAGATATTAGGGTATATCAGTAAATTGGTTAGAATAGTTTCTTTTCTTTTCTCTCCTTTAGTTTATCCAAACAACAATGTTATCATTTCTTTTCTTTTCTGTCATAATTTATCCAAACACAAATACATGTTATCCTCTCATTTCTTTTCTTTTCTTTTCTTTTCTCTAATTACTTAAATTATCCTTTCTTTTCTTTTCTCTCTTGGTTATCCAAACAAGCCCTAAATTTCCATCAAAAGAAATTTCATACAAAATTATAAAAAGTAGAAATACCTGGAAAATCACCGATCTCGTCAAAGCCACTGCTCCGATCTCGCCAAAGCCATCGTCACCATCCTCCCATGCCGCGAGAGAGAGAGAGAGAGAGAGAGCAAACACAAAATACAGGTCGGCAGTCGTGAGTTGGGACTTAGGATGTAGAGAGAGAGGGAGGAGTGCGGGTCGTGCAGGGGTGAGAGTAATTGAGTGGTGAAAGAATAAATATAGATGGGTTTTCAGAACATGGGCTTAGGTTTGAGCTATGTTAATTCTCTTGGACTTGGTCCATTTTATTTTTAAAAAGTTTGGTAATGCATTTTATTGATTTCTTGGGCTGGGCTAAATTTATAAGTTTAAAAGAATATGCTTGTGATTGGGTTGGACAAATGCATGGCCTGTGATTGGGTTGGGCTGGACTATAGTTATAAGTTTAAAACAAAATAAATGGCCCAAGCTTTCGAGCCCAAATTGAGCTTGATTATTTCTCGCAATTCTAAAAAACTGCCGCTAAACTAATTATTTCTGACGGTTTTCAAAAAAGTCCTGGCATATTAAAATAAACCGTCAGAATTCTTAGTCATTTCTTGTAATTTTTAAACACTAATAATAATAACTTCAAATTTTCGGCACTTTCAATACCGTCGGTCAAAAACTCAAAAACTGTGGAAAAACACTAAATATGTTGTAGTGATTCCCATAAAATAAATCTTTACAGCATGTTAAACAATAATAAATATAATTTATTCATCAAATACAGTAACTATTTTCAAGTGTATTAGAATCTTATACACCTATGTACTCACCACCTGTGAAGTGTCAACCAGGGCGGATCCAGAAATTTAATTTGGGGGCCAAATTAATTATATGAAAATAATTAAATTAATGAATGTATAATATATTTTTATTTACAATATGACTCTTGATATATATTCATAATACCAAAAATAAAATCTAAAATAAGATTTATTCATCAATGAAATATTGTAAAACCATCAAGTGGATACGATTGGCATAAACATGTAAAAATAATTAAAAAATTAAGGTTAAAAGGATCAAATAAGTATATTTTTAAGTTATGGTATTAGGTAATGTAAAAAAAAAAATGTAGTGGTATCGGAAATATCGGTCAAAGTATATTTGAAATCAGTTACCATAACCGCAATTTTATTTTTAGTCGTTAGTAAATCAATCTAATTTATCAATGAAATATTAAATTAATTATAAATGAATTTTAGTCAATTAAACATCTTAACTACTATGGTATGATAACCAATACAACAACAAAAAAATAGTATAAAATTAATATCTACAACAAATATATAGAGCTGTTTGATCCATTAATTAAAATTTTAATCCGTAAAAGAGAAGGGTGACGTAGATATATAAAATTTATCTCATTGGCTAGCGAAACTCACATGTAACAACACGAAGAAGTTCTGAAATAAGGTCTCAACAATCCCCATTGAAATTCTTCATGAAGTTTTGAGAGGCCAAATATCAAGTTTTCTTTATATATTTTTTAAAATTAATTTTATATATGGTCCGCCCCAATGTCAACGTACATTTCCCATTTCACTGTTAAAGTCTGTTTCTCTGTCTTCTCCTTGTGATTCTTTTGCCAATCTATTTGTACAGTCATATAGTATTTCTTTATTGACTATATTATTCTTAATTGTTGTCCAATTATTAGTAAAGACCTTATGCCTTATAGTTAGATTTGATTTATTCTTCCGAGTCTCTACCAAAAGTTCAAAGATCTCTCTCTCTCTCAAGTGTTCTGTGTTCTAATCTTCTTCTGCCTTTTCTTTATTTGGGTTGTGCTTATTTCCATTAAATATTTTACAGCATCTTAATTCTGATTTATTTTAAAGGAAGTAATTAACTTTCATCACATGCAGGCCTCTTAATCACATGTTTCTAATGGATATATATATGCATGTATAATTAGGACCAGGACAAGGTAATTATCAATTTATCAAGGTCCCAAGGGTGTTAGTGAATGTGATGGCACCAGAGTGGTGAGACTACCAAAATCTCGAGAAGCCCTAGACTAACTTTCAATGTGAGGTCTCTTATATGTAAGGTTACACACGCATAATTTTATTTTATGAAATGTGAATTTTCAATACTCTTTAGTCACAAATAAATGTGATCGTCTTGCATTTTAAAATGCAAAATTATCAATCAAGGTCCCAGGGGTGGTAGTGAATGTGATGGCACTAGAGCGGTGAGACTACCAAAATCTCGAGAAACCCTAGACTAACTTTCAATGTGAGGTCTCTTATATGTAAGGTTACACACGCATAATTTTATTTTATGAAATGTGAATTTTCAACACTCTTTAGTCACAAATAAATGTGATCGTCTTGCATTTTAAAATGCAAAATTATCAATTAAAGTGCTCCAATCAAGTTTATCCAATATATCTTTTTCAATAGATATCATAGTCAATTCATTCAAGTCGACTGTAGGTAAGATTTGATCAACTTTAACTTTGAAAAGTTTTTCTCAACAAAAGCAACTGTAACTGGGATAGTTAATAATACTCTATATGCAATCCAAACATTTGAAAAACGTACAATAACCTAACATTTTTATAAAATCTAATATTTCAATTGTCTTTTACATTCCTCATGGTAAAGCTTCTTTTAAGACTTTTAGCTCCAAAGATAATCTTGTTGAAATATTGAATCTTGTTTCCTTCAATATTGTTCAGTTGGAAAAGAAATTGGAAAGGGAGAGAAAAGAGCTGTTAAAGAGAGGTGAGGAATAAAGAAAGAGAAAAAAATAAATAAAAGAAGATAAAAGTCAATAGATTCCTTAAAGAGGCCAATAAAGAAAAAAATATATACATAAAAAGTGACAATTTTTAACTTATACAATATATATGGTAATTTTTTTAACTTATACAATATATATATAGGTCGCCTATGGTCAGGGCCGACCCTGGTGGTGGAAGGCAGCGATGGTGAAAGGTAGTGGCGATGATGGTGGAAGGTTGCAACGAAAGTGGTGGAAGGTGGTGAAAGTAGCGAAAGGCGATGGTGGGTGGTAGTAATGGTGGAAGGCAACAGTAGAGTATGTGGTGGTGGTGGTGGTGGAAGGCTGTGGAGATGGCGGTGGTGATGGTTGTGGTGGAAGGCGATAATGGTGTAAGTGGTGGTGGGAAGGTGGCGGCGATGATGGTGATGGTTGAAGGCGGCCGTGGCATTCGTGGTGGAAGGTGGCAATGGAAGGATGTGGTGGTGGTGGCAACGGTGACAGTGGCAGTGGTTAAGGGTGCATAAAGAACTAGTAGAACTGAAACTAGAATCGTAAATGAACCGTTCACTACAGTTCCAATTCCAAGTTTTGAAATTGGAACCGAAACCGAAACGAAAACGTATGCTGGAATATATATATATATATATAATAATAATTGTAACACTTATAATAACCTTTTGTTATATAAAAAAGTTTAAACAATGGAGTTAATATAAGTGTTGTGACTTTAAATACAACTCTTATAATAACTGTTATTATCTTAGTTAAATAACAAAGGTTGAAACAAGAGAAAAGGAAAAAAAAATTATTTTTTTAGCAACATTGGTATGTATATGAAGACAAGTTTTCAGAAATTAGTTAATTTGTTAATACATTATTTGATTACTCACAAATATAAATATATGTACACACACACACATAAACTCACATAATAATCTTTCAGTTCTTTTCAGAAAGAAAAGAAGAAAATAATAAAAGCCATGGATGCATTAAAAAAAACATATGAAAAGAAAATTTATAATTTAATAGTAGGAAAATGTTAAACTTTTTCATTGATCCGTAACAATTAAGGGTGCAAAAAGAATCGGAACCGTATCGAACTGAACTAAACTCAATGATTTCGGTTCTAGTTCCAAAATTAAGAAACCATTGGAAACGGTTTCGGTTCTCTCAAGAATAATAAGAAACCGAACCATGTGCACCCCTAGCGGTGGTGATGATTTTTGGATTTGGAATGTAAAATCTTTTTAGAATGTAATTTTTTATTATTTAATTTTACTTAGAAATAAAATGACCATTCCATATGTTAAGATGTGAATAAGTTTTTATTCTTTTTCATTTCAGGAAATGGACCTAGAATGGTCATTACCACTTTAATTTTCTTACCAAACAAAAGAATAGTTGAAATGTGCATTTCTTTTTATTTCATTTTTGCATACCAAATGTAGCATTGGAGAAATGCATTTATTTCATTTCATTTCTTTGGTGGGGGAGGGGATATGAAAATTTGGAAGGCCAATTTTGTAATATTTTATAGGATAAATTACGTTAACATCCCCTGAAGTTTCATCAAAATACACATACCTCTCATCTTGTTTGTAAAATTACACTAACCTCCCCTGTCAAAGTTATCGAGAAGACATTGTTAATGATTATTGTGTAATTATGTTTCTATCCTTACAGTATCACACAAATTAATGATTCTTATGTACACATTGACTAATAACGGTCGTGAATGAACGAAAACAAGATGTTACAAAAATATAAACCTCAAGGGGAGTTAGTATAGTTTTGCAAACAAGAGGAAATGTTAGTGTTGCAAAAATACAAACTTTAAGAAAGATCAGTGTAATTTTACAAACAAAAACAGATGTAAATGTATATAGACAAAATCTCAAGAGATGTTAGTGTAATTTATTCTATTTTATAAAAATAAATACGGGAGCTCGTGCGACTAGTGCTTTTTTTTATGTTTATAAAAACATCCTTTCATCTAAATTTCTTTTCACTTTATATTTCAAATCGGCAATTGTCTAGACTTTACAATAATCAACAAACCAATCCAACATATTGAATAAAATAACATGTGATATGCGGAATCTTACTTTTAGTTACCAAAAAAAGAGGGAAAAAAATAAGAGTAATGCAGATTCTTACTTTATCTTTATTAACTTGTGATGGAGAAAGACAAATGATAAATTTTTTTCTATGGGAGGACTCCATTTTCTACTATTCCACTCTCTTTATTATTATTATTATTATTTAAATAAAATAACAAAAAAGTTCTTAAACTCATTAATACATCCTCTTTCATTTTATAATACTATAACTACCCTTTATACTATAAACTTTAACTTTTTTTTACCTTCTTTTTATTTCGTTTAATACTTTGTTTTGGGTTTCAGCCGAAAAAAAACTTTTTTCTTGGAAACTTTTTTTTATTCTGTCAAAAAATATAATTTATTCAACAGATATATATATTTGGTCATGTCAAAATAGGTAATTAGTACTTTTTAGTCCTGTCAAAATTAAAGGATGATTAATTCTATACAAAACTTTTTTGGATTTTTTTTTTTTTGCGTACTATAGTTTTTATTTTAGTGCTGTCAAATGAGATAATTTATTTAATAGAGATAATTATTTTTTGGATTTTTTTTTTCATACCATACTTTTTTTTCGTTGATGTCAAAGGAGATAATTTATTAAACAGAGATAATATTTTTCTTTTGTACTTTTTTTTTGTCCTGTCAAAAGAGAATTTATTCAAAAGAGACTATTTTTTTTTGGGTGTTTTTTTTTTTTTTTACATAAATACATTTTGTTTTTGGGTCCTACGGAGACATTTTTTTTTTTGGTCTTTTCTTTTCGATTCCTATCAAAAGAGTTAATTTATTCAATAAAGATAACACTTTTTTTGGTACTTTTTTTTTTTTGGGTTATGTCAAAGAGAGAGAGAAAACTTTTTTTTGGAAAAGAGAGCACTATTTTTTTAGTCATTTTTTAGATTTTTTTTTAGAACATGTCAAAAGAAACCAAAAACATTAAAGATTGGAGACATAGAGGTAGGGGTGTAACTCGGGTTGGTTGGAACTACAGCTCGGGTTGAACCCCGCATATGAAATGTTTAACCCTAACTTAATCATAACTCGACCTTCAACCCAAGCTAACCAATCCTAACTCAACCCATACTTAAATTTTTTAGTTCGAGTTGAATTCGGACTTATAATTCGGCTGATAATTCGGGTTACCACTATAATTTTATCATATAAGCATCATATACGACATTGACTTTATGAAACTTTTAGATTTCTTTATCATTCTTTTGTATTTGGAATGTACATCATCTAAAACTAGACATAATTATTGTAAAGACTTAAAGGAGCAACCATAAGCAATTCATAATTAAAACATTAAAGATATTGACCAGTACATTATAAGCATCATATACGACATTGACTTTATGAAACTTATAGATTTCTTTCTCATTCTTTTGTATTTGGAATGCACATCATCTACCACTAGACATAATTATTGTAAAGACTAAAAGGAACAACCATAAGTAATTCATAATTGAAAAATTAAAGATATTAACTAATACATTCTATGACATAATAACCAATGGACCATTGACTAGACCGACCTAACTATAATTTGAAATAATTATGGTATATTTAAAATAAAAATATATAAAAAATAAAATTAGAATTTGAGTTCGGGTTAAGCTCGGGTTGATGGGACTTTAACCCTAACCCAACCTTAATTGAATTTGGGTTGAGATTTTTCAACCCAGACCCAACCCTAATAGTAAAAAGGTTGCCCAAACCCATGAAAAATCGGGCTGGGCTCGAGTTGGGTTTGGGTTGACCGACCCAAGTTGAACCGCTACATAGAGGGGATATAAGAAATGGTAGTTATATAATTTGAAAAAAAATAATCATTTACTTGTGAAGTTAAAGTTAGAAAAGTCATTTCCTTTAAGATAGGAGTGCAAAAATAGAAAAGGGGAGTGCAAATATCGTCTCCTTTTTTTTTTTAAACGAAAGATAAATGATAATTGCATATTGACCTAATAGCATATTGACAATATTTTGATTGTGCTTAGGGGTAGCAATTTGTGTTTCCATGTCGTAACGATATATGAATATTCTATTAAACAATTCAACCTTAACCCGACTTATTTAATAATCATGTCAGTGACTTTTAACACTAATTCAATCCATTTATTAAACATATTACACGTATCGGCCTGTGTAACCCATTTAATAAACATGTCCTATAATAGCTAAGGGTGTACATGGTTCGGTTCCTCATAGTTTCTTGGTAAAATCGGAATCGGAATCATTCCTAACTGTTCCTAATTTTTGGAACCAGAACCGTGGGGGTTCGGAACCATGAGGAATCGAACCGTTCGGTTCTGAACCTCGGTTCTTTGATAGATCAAATTCAAATTTTTTATTTTTAAAAAAAAATCTGGTGAAGACTCAACACAACTATAAACTACCCAAATTTTGTTCTCTTAGGTAAACAAAATCTATTGTTTTTTATGTTATTAAATTTTGAAGTTTAATGGCTTGATAAAACAGAATTGGATAAACCCAGTCAAATCATCCATTTCAAATCAAAAGGAAAACAATATAATTAGATCAAAATGAAAATAACAGAATTAGAGCATCAAAAGAAAAACAATAGAGTTCAAATCAATCGTCCATTTCAGTACATTCTTATTATTTTGGTTGACAAATTCGTATAAGTAATTCCAGAGGGGGAGAGAGAGAGAGAGAGACTAGAATATTGTGTCGCCGCCATCTTTATTTTCGAACAGAACAACCACCGATTTGTCACCTTTGAACAAACGGTATTTTACACCAATCATAAGAGGTCCACCCGTGGCTATCTCACTATGGATCCAACTCCAACGATCAATAACCACTGAACCACCAAACCCATTCCAGAATTGAGCCATAACCCTTTGTTGTGGCTATTGGAAACACTATAAAACATCTTTTCGTTGACGTCCCACAACAATCCTTCGACAAGATCGGAACCACCTATGATGTCCTTTGATCTCTCTCTACGATCAGAACCACTTACGCTATTTTCTGACATAACAACCACCTACTGTCATCAAAGATGCACTGTACCTAAAGGCTCACATCGTCAAGTACCAGAATCACCTCACCAAGGCTAACGATCTGGTATGCTCTGTGTCTGCGTTGTGAGGAACTAAAAAATAATGAAAAGTGAATTAGAGTTAAGAGTTATAAGTTATATGTTAACCACCATCTAATCCAAAAGCTTAAGCAGTTAGAGTATTTGGTTGTTAATATAATATGGTATTAGAGCCAAATGTCTTGTGTTCAAACCTTACCGTCACTCTGATAATTACAATTGAAACACATGTTGGATTAAAAAGAATGTCACATGTGAAGAGGCGTGTTGAATGATTTATATATTTAAGTTACACCCTCTCTAATAACTTAAGTTTTTAGAGTAGAATGATTTATATATTTAAGATACTTTCTCTCTAATAGCTTAAGCTTTTAGAGTAGATGGTTGTTAACATTATAAAAGTACTGTATTAGTTATATAAAGTATTAATATATTATGTATATTATATTATATATATATATATATATATATATATATATATATATATAATTCTAAATTTTTCTGGTTAAGTTCGGTTCTAATGGACTTAGAACTGGAACCAGAACAGGTTCGATTCGATTCTATACGATTCTGGTTCCGATTTTGACGGTTCTTTGTGCACCCTTAATAATGACACGACTCATTTAATAACATTTTTGATCCGTTTAACTTATATGATATGAATTTCTCTACCATTAAAAATCTTTTCGAATATCATATAAAAAAAATGAAGTACATATCTATACATAAACCCTAAAATCAAACTATATTATAAATTTTGTATTTATATATAAATCTAAAAATATGCTAATATAATTCAACAACCGAAAAGACATCATAGCAATCTCATCATTGAATTTTATACTTGTAACATTTCTGTAAACAAATAAATATAATACAAATAATTGCAATATGTATAACTATGCATATATAAGTTTGAATAATACCTGAATAACTTATGTCATTTAGTAATCTTGTCATAAATTAGATAATTTATACCAAACTCAATATAATTTTTGTGTATTGTATTGATGTCGACTCATTTATTAAACGTAATGATTTACTTTAAATAAAATCCAACTCGTCCAATTTTGCCATCCTAACTTTGCTTCTGACCTTACTCGAGCGGGTTAATCCAGTATTCACCGATCCAACTCAAAAAAAGTCTACTAAAGAAAGCAAAACAATTTCAATTCGGGCCTAGAAAGCAAAACAATTTCAATTCGGGCCTGGGCATTTTAGCCCAGTATAAATGTGAAATCAATCCATCTCTGTCTCTCTCACTCTCTCTAAAAACCATTCGCCACTTATCTTTTCTCTCTCTCTCTCTCTCTCCAACTCCGCAAAACCTCCAAAAACCCTCACTTTCGCCCCCGCCACCGCCTTTGACGGCGGCGTAGTCCCACCTTTCCCACCGATCAAAGCTCACAATGGCGGCGACAGCGGCCTCGGACGTCACCGACGGACCAGTTCTTAGCCTCATCAACAAGCGCCTCCGTGCCCTCCGCAAGAAGCACAACCGAATCCTCCAAATGGAAGAAGCCATCGCCCAAGGCAAACCCCTCAACAAGGAGCAAGAAGACGTCCTCCGCTCCAAACCCGCCGTCTCCGCCTCCATCGATGAACTCGAGAAGCTCCGTCAGCCCCTCTCCGTTGCGGTCGCCGAGGAGATCAGCCTCGCCCTGCAACGCCACCAAGTCTCCGCTTCACCTCCCGTCGAATCAACCATCACCGAAGACGATCAAGAGACAGAAATTGAGCAAAAAGTCACCGACGTTGAGCATGAATCGGACAACGAAAACGCCGTTGTGGAGGATCTCCTGAACCTGCTCTACTTCGGGACTATGTTCGATGTGAAGACTCAGAGTGATTTCACTTCGACGATTCTGACTCGGACGCACGAGCGAGGGTGTTGCTTGACCTACGATTACATGACCGACGACGAGTCCACCGATATGCTCGGCGAGGGGGACTTGGATTTGATTTCGATGTTGGGGGGACTAGTGGTTTCGAGGCCAGTCGATTCCAGTCTGTCGCACAAGAATGCTTTGAGGAGGTGCATCGAGCACGCGAAGCTATGGCTTGCCAACTCCGATCAATCGGTTGATCCAGATTCGAACATTACCTGTATGGTTATTGTGCTAAAATTTTGTATTTTTATGAAATTTGTGGATTTGTATGTTCGTTTTGGTGATGGTAATTGATGATTTTGTAGATGCGGGGTTGAGAGCGAGACTCAACAAGATTATGGCATCGGACTACTTCACGACCACACCGGAGATGAAAGCTGCCGTTGAGGTGGCTGCAGCTGCTGGAAATTATGCTTCTTTCCAGGTTTCGGGGCATGGGTCTATGGTGCCAGTCAATGTGCCCGTCCAAGTGGAAGGTTCTGATGTGGAATATCAGCAGCAGCAGGTAAAGAACTGATTACTCGTAGATTAGTGGGCTTAAGATCTTTTATTATTGTTATTTCAATTTTCCGTTCTTCCAATAACAAGGAAAAGGTTCCATTATACTGTTATTTGGGTTTTCTATGTGAAGGGCTTATAGCTAGTTAGCTTAATTTCTATCCAGGTAGTGCCTTTTTGGTACTCTCTCTCTCTCTCTATATATATATTTGGGAGGAGGGGTGGGTGTGTGGGTTATATGCTTGTTATCTTCATTGTGAAATGAATAACTGGTAACATGGCCTTATAGTTAGTTAGATACATGCTTAATTTCTATCCAGGTAGTGCCTTTTTGGTACTCTCTCTCTCTCTCTATATATATATATATATATGGGAGGGGTGGGTGCGTGGGTTATATGCTTGGTTATCTTCATTGTGAAATGCATAACCGGTAACATGGCCTTTAGTTATGTCTGAAAACATGCTACATTGATACTTAGTGCAAAAAGGTGTTATGTGATATGATATTTTGGGAGCTTTTAGTTCTTGGAAGAATCTATTGTGGTAGGGGTTATTTCTCTATGGAATTTTATCGACACCATAAACAGTCTTTTGTTGAAGATATTATGTTCTCTTGTTTCTTGAAGGTTTTGGCTAACATAAATGGTGTAGGCTTATCGCTGACTCAAATTCCATTGTATTGCGTTACATGGTGTTTTGATGTTGCTTTTGTGTTTTAGTGGGTAGATCATTCATTATAACAGATTCTATTATAAGGCATTAAGAGTAATTGTGGAAGTTATATTACATTCAATGTCATAAAGGTTTCAAATGATGCTTCTTTTATCATGGTAGGTTAATTAGGATGCAGTTGTAGGCCACAAACATGAGCGTACAGGGAGTTCTGTATTGTGAATATGACGGGGATTAATTCTGCTGTTGACAACATTGATATGTGGCACATAGGTATTGTTGTTGTGTCTCAACTTGGTAAAGTGCTCCATTAATTAGAAATATGTTTATTTCAAAGAGAAGTTTTAAAAGTTATGAGGTTTAAGAGAAGGAAACAAAGCCAATAAGTTTCTTGTGGATCATTGCACTGATTCTACAATGATTTTATTATAGGTTTCAATTGGACTAACAAGTGGACCGTTTGTCAGCCATTTGTCCTTCATTGTTAAATTATGCTAGCTTGTCTCCTATGTTTCCTTTCTCCTCCCCAACCAACCCCACCCCCCCACTTTTTTTTTTCCAGTGTTACATCGATAGTGGGGGATATGTGGTGAAGGTAGGGATGTGTTCAGAGAATGGATTGTTCAGCCAGCCTTGACGTTTCTTTCTTACACGAGAGATGAGTTTCAGTCTTGCAAATCTTTCTTTGAAATATATGTTGCCTATTATCTCTTTGTGTTTCCATTAACCTTGTGCCCCCCTCCCTCTTTATGCGTTTTTATTGGGTTCCACGAGGCCATAGGATTTCTCCAGAAGTACATAATTGTGTGCTTGGATGATGACTAACTTCTCATAATGGTCCCTTGTTGCCAAGGCCCAAATTGGTAGGTTTCGAATTGCAAGATATCAATAATTTAGTGTCCTAGAATTGCAGTATGGTTCAAATATACGGTGCTATGATCATCAGGAACAAACAAAAATTGGCTGATTTTGTGTGAAACAAGATGGCGATCTACCCTTGAGTTGAATCCATGACCCTTGATTGAAAAAGAGTGCATGAACTTAGGTAGTTGGGTCAATATATTGCTTGTTGTTTTTGAATATATTTTCAATAGTGAGATTTTCAATTTTGGTGAATGGGACCCCTGCTAGCTTCTCTAACAACTCCTAAGGGTTGTGACCCCTTCTAGTTCATAGTAGGTTGATGTAGACGGCAGTGTCTCTTGGTTGCACGAAGGGGTTTCTGGGGAATGGGAGATGAGTTCAAGTTCCACTTGGTGAACTGGGAGAATGTTCGCCAACCCCTTTAGATGGAAAGGAAGCGTTGGGAATAAGGAATTTCAATATTTGCAATGGAAAAGTGGCTTTGGAGGTACGGGATTGAGAGAGAGAACTTGGGGAGGAAGATTATTGATAGGAAAGTTAGAGATGAAAGGGGCGGATGGTCTTTTAAGGAGGCGAATGCTCGGTGGGCCTTTGGAAGTTATTGATAGGAAAGTTAGAAATGTTGGGATGTGTTCTTTTAGTATGTTCGATTCAAGGTGAGGCGTGGAAGGCGAATTTGATTCTGGCTAGATGTTTGGCATGTTGATAGGCCTCTCGCATTCTTATTCTCAAGATTGTTTAGGATCGCGGTGGGCAAGCAAGCTATAGAGTGATGCAGGGTGGTCTGTTGCCAATTTTCCCTTGTGAATTGATATGGAAGAAAAAAGCCTCGTAAGGTGGTTTTTTTGGGTGGACAGTGGCTTAGGGAGGATCTTGACTCTGGACAATTTGAAGAAGAGACGCAAGAGAGTGGTTAATTGGTGTTGCATATGTAAGAGATGAGGAGTCAGTGAGCCATCTTCTCTTGCATGGCTTGAAGCTATGTTCTTTTCTATGTTTGGGGTGCTCTGGGTGTTACCAACAACTGGGATGGATGTGTTCTAGTCTTGGAGGGAATGTACAATGGGAATGAGGGCTTGATACGCATGAAGGGCAGGGCGCATTGTATATTGAGTTCTTTTTATATTATTTATGTATTTACTTTTGGGTTATAAGGAGGGTAGTAAAGGATTTTGTGGATTTTTTGAATAGCATGAGGGTATAGAGATTTATTTTTTATGTAGTTTTTTTTCTTCAGTGCATTCCCCTTTTTTGAGCTTGTTTTAATAAAATCTTACCTATTAAAGAAGAAATGTGAAGACGCTGATTCAACTGTAAAAGCACTCACTTTGCCCAAATTATTGTAAACAATTAGGTTTTTTTTAATATATCTCTTTCAACATCCCGTACAGGCAGAACCAACACTGAGTATTGGCCTTCTCATTAGAATAACCCCAACCAAATCACATGAATCGAGTTTTGAACATCTAACCTTTTCCTCCTATGGTCTTTTCTTGGTGTTTTGTCAGCTGTCACAAAAACAACCATAGTTATTCAGACTTGATGTGCTATGGTCTTATCCAAATCTTAAGATGTGAGCCTGAATGAAGTAAGGTTCATATATGTTAGAATGTGCTTGTGTATTCAATTTGGATGCATTCACTGAAATCAAATAGTATTAGGATGTTCACTGATGAAATGCTACAGTGATGCTAATTTTATACGTATAGTATATTATCACAACTATTCAAAATTAGGCAGCGTATACATCAAATTCGAGTAGTCAAGAGACTCAATGCATTAGCCTATAAATCCACAATTCCACATGGATAATTTGATTAAGCATGGATAATGAAGTAAGGTTCATATATGTTAGAAAAATCAATGTGTTTATGCATTCAATTTGGATGCATTCACTGAAATCAAATAGTATTAGGATGTTCACTGATGAAATGCTACAGTGATGCTAATTTTATAGATTTGGTATATTATCATAACTATTCAAAATTAGGCAGTGTATACATCAAATTCGAGTAGTCAATACATTAGCCTATAAATCCACAATTCCACGTGGATAATTTGATCAAGCATGTCTGATATGATGTAAGATAAATCTATTAACGATAATTTAAATAATAAATTATGATTGAATGAATAATTAAGGCATTAACGAGGCACACCTTGTTGTTCTTGGAGTTTGCTAAAAGGCGTGTGCATTAGGGATTCAGCGTGCTATTGACTGAAGGGGCCTCTCAGCCTTAAAGAAGGGCAGAGGTCCCTGTTAGTCAATGGAGCTAGAAGGAGCAGATTGGATACAAAGATATAGAGCCTGTTTGGGGGAGCTTCCTGCACTCCCAAAACGGGATTCTAAGCAAAAGAAGTATTTTCTTAAGAAAAATAATTGTTTGCTAACATTTTTGAAATGGGCTTCTAGAAAAATCCCTCTTTGAAAGCCCGTTTAGCCAAAGCTATCTATAGTTGCTTTCTGAACCTTCTTCCCGCAAAACTAGGAAACATCACATTAGTGCTACATATGAAAATACCATTTTAGCCCTATATCTAACTGAATGTTACCCATATTAACCAAGTTTCTCATGTAATTACAAGTTCCACAGCTCACCATTATCTCCTCTCTTCCACCATCTCCTTCATGTGCAATTGGAGCGCAATACGTATTTGAAGATGCCACAAATGTTGTAGACATGCTGTTCCTTCTACAGAAGGTGCTCAACACTGTAGCCAACAATGCCTACCGTACATCTTTCCTATTTTGAATTCCTTTTAACAAACTTCCTTCCAGAAAGGGCTTCTTGATAAAGGACTTTAGATGACAGGAAGCTCCTCCAAACACTACCATAATTTGTACAAAGCGGTGGCTTTTAGGGTTTGAATCCGCGTTCTCAAGCCCTCATCTACATAAAATGAAGCTCTTTGGCTGCATCTTGCCAAGCCTGGGTCTTCTTTTGCTTAGATTTGCTTTTTAACAACTATGTGGCCAAGTATCATTGGTGCAAGAATTTTAGTTTTGGTAGATGATATTTGGATTTTTTTGCATAGTGGTTAGCGAAGAGAGGTGGGTGGAGAATTATGCAGTTCAGAATGGAGATGGAATGTATCGTAATATGTTGAGGCAATAACTGAGTTATTTGAAAAGCTATATAAGATGCAGATTCTTATCACATGCTTATAGGGGAGGGTGGATAGGAGGGGTGGTTTCTTATGAAGTATTATTTATGGAACATGTGCTCCTCTTGAAGTGCCTGGTCTTTTCTGAAGACAAATATTTAGACAATATGTCTTGGCATTTCAATTCATTAGGAGGTAGTGGAGGATCCTAAACCTAGGGCTGCAACTCGGGCGGGTTGGGCGGGTTAGAGGTACAATTCGGGTTCAACCCTCATATGAAATGTTCAACCCTAACTCAACCCTAGCCCAACCCATCCCTAAATTTTTAAACTCGGGTTTGCAACTCGGGTTAATTCGGGTTATCTATATCATCAATCTCCATGTTAAAAATTTAAAGTGATCTTTAATAAGTTTCACATTAGATTACTCCTAAACACACAAAAAATTAAGAACTTGATGCAAATTTTTAAAAAATTACAAACAATTTTTTAGGAAATTAATTATCCAAAGTGTCAACATACAATAAATCAAGATTTAAATAAAGGAAGTTGAAAAGAAAAATGTTATCATAATTTGAATATTATATATAATATATTTAAAATAAAAAATATGTATAAAAATGATATTACAATTTGGGTTCGGGTTGGGCTCGGGTTGTTGGCATCTCAACCATATCCCCACCCTAATTAAGTTCGGGTTGGGGTTCTTCAACCCAAGCTCAACCCTAATTGTAAAAATAGTTGTCCAAGCTCGTAAAAAATCGGGTTGGACGTGGGTTGAATTCGGGTTGCCCAACCCAAGTTGCACCCCTACCTAAACCTAATAGGTATTTCACATGTAATATATGCGGACCAATAAATAAACGACCTGATCATTCATTATTTTGTCTCAAGATATATATTATTTTTGTTTCATTTGTTCGAATGGGTGGAATTAATTTTTTGAAGGATTTTAGGTTCATGTTCCTTGTTGCGTAATACATATGTATGAAGATAAATACATATTTTATATACAAAAATTATATTACATACGGCAATATAGTTTCATAAAAACCCTATCTATAATAGACTACATGACAATTATCAGTTATTAATTTTATAATCATAATCACCCTCAACATATCGAGAAAGTCATAACAAAAAAACAATGTTATTTGTTTATGTTTTGTTTTTGTTTTTGTTTATGTATGCAGATATATATATTTCTATATGTACCCACAATGAAATGATTTATCCTTACTCCCATGTCCATTCCTTAAATAAGAGTTTTCTAAATCTTTTGCGCTCCGATATGGTCAAACTTTTTATAAATTTTATATAAGCCTTTAATCTGATTTTTCCTTGTAGTTAAATGTTATTTCCATACCAAAAGAAAGTCTTCATCTAATGTGCAGGGTTCACTAGCCACTTGTTGGTTAGTGTCCAAAATGTGTCTGACATGTGAAATTTTTTTAAGACATCCAAAATCTGTCGAGCATGTGTCCTCCATGGAAACATCCTGTTTTTGCAAGTCTTTGTGCTTCTTAGCTTATTTCTTTGGCTTGATCAGGCGGCTCCTCTGTCCGTAAAGTTTATAGGTAGCTTTTTCATTAATTAGTGAAATGGTAAAAGGTTTGGGTGCCAAGCATGAGAATCTTGTTTGAGTTTAGAGTAGCATTTTCTGTAAAATAATTCAAAGGTTAGGTTTGTATCAAGTTCATCCCTCCCACTTCCTCACATAGGTGGACCACACAAAGTTACAACCTTTGTGTATTTATTCTTTTGATTGCCATCTGTGTGCATGTGTTGATTCCTTATTTTCTAATTCTCTTGAATGTGCTTTTACATAATAATAAATAGGTGATATTTTCTGTTTCTGAAATTGTTGGGAAGCCTTTGCATTGTAGTCATAACACGAGCTTGAGTGGTAGGTTCTTTTGGGGTGCACAGAATATGATGTGTGATATTCTGAATGGAGCGATCAATGTTTTTAACCATATTTCATGAAATAGCAGAATAGGGTAATATTACTTCTCTTTTGTGAAAATAAAATAGATTGTTAGTAATGGGAACAGGATTGTATGGAACTAATTTAATCCCCAAATTTTGGAGACTAGTGACATGGCTAAAGTTTTGCCTTTCTTTTCTATATTAAATTTTTTGGAGAGAACTCCTTAACTTCAGCGATCTGCTTGGCCTGAGGAGCTTGTTTTAGCTTTAAAGAGCTCTCTTAAAACTGTGTTTTAGATCAACAATCCATGCTCAATCATAAATTGAATTTCCTTGTTTTCTAAGCTTGCTGGAACTTGGCTATAAGCTCTTTTTCATTTGAAGATTTTATTAAAGAGCTGGTTGTTCTCAAACTGGTATCTGCTCAAAATTTTGGAATTTGCTTCTGAGACCATGCTTGGTATTCATTTTGGGCTTGTTGGTTTATTGACCAAACCTGAATTGGATAACCCTTTACTTGGCTTAGCTTGTATCTGCTGTTTTATGTACCTACTTTTCCGTTGCTTTATTGGCAGTTTGTGTTGGTAATACCGTAATATTAAGGCTAGAATTGTATCCTCGTCAGCAATTAGCCTGGAATAATTTTTTTATGCATATCTGCACCTGTTGGGTTTGTTGACATGAGTTGCCTTTCAAGAGAAGTGACATGTCCATTTAAGGATTTATTAAAAAGCCTATTCATTGTAACATTAAATATTGGGCTTTTATCAACAAATGTGAATGAGCATCACCTTTTCAGAAGTTGTGCAAAGGATTATGTGGTCTGTTAGTTTCAAGAATTTCTTATACCAGGTTATGAATCTGATGCAGAACAATAATCTTATAGCCTTTATTGGGAAGCTTTTGTGAAATGTTGGCTCTAAAGTGATAGCTCAACGCAAATTCTAGTCAAGCATAACATTTTTAAAGAATTGTATTAGGGAATGTGGACTCTATTGCACATATCTCCTATAACAGTTAGTTTCTAATGTAGAGTGACAGTTTTGTAGCTTTTATGGAGGCTTTTGTTAAACATTATTTGTTTTGTGAGATAGTTGAGCTTTTAATGTTATAGCTTGAAAACAAATTCAAGTTGAAGAAATTTTCTTTTATATATGCAGCACATTTCAATGGGAGGAAAGGAACAGGCTAATGTTTTTAAAGTTATTGAAAGTCTTGTCAACCCATGTGCAATGGAACTCTGGTGAACATGCTCATGTCTTAGGTGGTGTGAGAAATTTAGTGAGGTAACACGTTGTCCAAAGAGAGGGAGCAACCATATTTCATATAGAATGTGTCAAGACATTTAGAAATCTTATGTGAAGAGATGAGCCTCCACAAAAAAGGTAAATGTGTGACTAATACATTTAGTAAGTTACGAGTGATCATGTCTCAAGCCAAGTATTTCTGGGTTACTAATAGCTAATGGTACCGTGAGGGAAGGGTGAGAAGACTCCCCATCAGAAAGTTAAATTGAACATTTAACTGTAAGCTCCCTAGCAGTATGAGTCAGTGAGGAACCCAGGGCTTTAACAAAGTACCTGTTACAAATGATCCTGCAATCATGGCAGTGACACTTGGTTAAGGGAACTCCTTACAGCCGTAGTGAAATCGAATCTTCATTCTTGTCACTGCTTATTATCTAAAATAATAACAATAAAAATTATAATAAAAATAATAATAGCAAAATGTAACCTAGGAAGCACGGACATGCCTAAAAAGGCAAAGAATCCGTGTCGGACACGGATATGCCCCGACACGTGTCGGACATGCCAAAAAACATGTCTAAAATTTTTTTTTTTGAATTTTCGGATTCGACATGGACATATGTTGGACACACCAAATTTTTTTTCTCACTTTTTCCTCTTGTTTTCATGAATCTTTTCTCTTCCATTGATTCGTACTTTATTTTTCACTAATCCCGAATTCTTTTTCGAACAAAACCCTAATTTTTTTTGCTTTTTTCTCTTTTTTTAGCCATTCTTTCTTTCTTTTTTCTAGCAAAACACAAGTTCTAGAAAGGTTGTTTTAACAATTCAACCACAACCCATCTCATCTCTTCATCTTTGTTATTTTTTGCTCTTCTTTCTCTTACTGTATAACTGCTATCTTTTACATGTGACTTTCTGATGATGCTTTTGTATTTAGAGTAAGCTGGAATGATGTTTAAATGATAAGACTAGTTTTTATTCTAATATTTTGTTTTGATTTGGTTTTATGACTTTGTGACATCGTTCTCTTATAATTATTGTTGTTGTGGAGTAAATTCAATTGTGTACTTGTGACTTATGATTTGTGAATTTTTTATTTGTTAGGTTGATGAAAAATAATATTACTCTTAATTATTTAAAGTACGACATCAAATATTATATAAAAATAAATATTTATTATTTGCCGTGTCCCCGCCGTGTCCGTGTCCTAATTTTTCAGGTTTTGCTGTGTCTCTGTGTTTGTGTCGTATCCATTTTTGTGCTTCTTAGAATGCAACCATACACTAGGTCACCAGTGCCTTGTCATTTTCAAGTGTTTTATTGCAAACTCTCTGAGTCATGTAGTTGACAGACCTTTGGCTGATTTTTTCTGGTTGGTGAATAATTATCTTACTCTTAACATATTTAATTGAATTTGAGGTTGTTGCATTACATCTTTTCGAGTAAATATTAGAGAACAATTTTTTGCTTCAAGACTTTTACTTGATTTGATAGCTTCACTGCGTAGAACTGGTAAGGTGAGGTGTTGCAATAATCTGAGGATTATGGCAGAATTCTGCAAGTTTTTCTTGCTAAGGGTGAGTTAACTTGGTACTATGGAAAAGATGTGGAAATTTTAAGACTTCTGTTTTAGTAGGATGTGCTTTTGTTTGAATAGCAATTAATATCGTTTTTGCAAGTAGTGTAGCTTTTTATCAGTTAATAGTTCTATGAGGGTTGTGAGAAATATTGGATATTTATATTTTAATCTTCCAATCAAATTTGAGGGTTTTCATGGTTGATAGTCATGCATACACATAATTACATGGTTTGGAACTATTATAAATATATGTACATTTGTATTGAAGGGCCCTATACATGACCGGTTCCTATGGAGGTCTGTTGAAGTATTAGTGTTGAGTTGATGATTGAAATGTCAATTGCAAACCACTTTCGATGATTTATCTACAGTACACATACTGGCATGTCTGTTCCACTCCTCTTTGGACTAGTTAATTTATGTGCCAATCCTCCTTAAAATGACTTCATCTCTCCTCAATTTGTTTTGGGCGTAGCTTCTCACAAGCCATTTATTTATCATTTCAATTTCACATGTACTAATCTCAAACATGATTTGGATTATTTGGTCCATATAGCATCTTGTACCATAAAAGCATTAGCTGGTATGGTATTATATTCATGTTAAGTTGTATTCCTAACTTTATATGTATCTTAGTCGCATCATACTCCAAAATCGTCATTGTTCAAATTATATGAAAAATACTACCTTCAATTTTCTGTGTAGGATGACATTTTTAAGACAGCGGAGGTGTCGTTTTTTGGTATTCCAGATCAATTTTCATCACGTCATATCAATTCATAGTTATACTGGACCACATTTCATGTTTCATGGTCATGCTTGTCCTAAAATCTTTACACACTGCTTGGTAGGAGGGAAGGAAAGAGAGGGATGGGGTAAGTCTCCACTGTTTGGTGGAAAGGAGAGCCGGAGGGAATGAAGGATGGATGGAGATGAGGCAACCCTCGTCACTCACTATTTTTCATCCTTCCAAAATTTGACAGAACATAGGATGGAAGAGAAGGATAATTATTATGTATTATACAAAGTGACATTTATACCCTTCATCAAAATTTTCCAAATTATGTAATTAGGGTATAAAGGTAAGAAAATATAATTCCTTTTAAAGAATGGAAGGGTGTCACCTCCTACACCTTTCCACTCAACCAAACAAAAGGAAAAAAGGACATCTTCGCTTCTCTAGGATGCCTCGTCCATTCTTCCTACTTTTTTTCTTTTTTTGTTCCTTTTTACCCACTTCTCCATTTTTCTTACCAAACAAAGCATTAGATTCTGTGGTATATCTTCTCCAATTTAACCTTCCTCCTTGAACATATTTTCTGCAAATATATGTAACCTCTAGAGATTATGACGTGTTACCTCTTGTGAATCTATCCAAAAGGGTCTTGATTTAACAATGTATGCATATAGTGGTTACAGATTTATTTCTCTTCTCCAGCTTCCTCACTATAATCACTGCTCCCTTTCATATGTTCTTAATCATATCGAGATTTGCAAGATTTTACTCGATGAATAATTTTTTTGTGGTTTGGGGAAGCTGGTTGTTTCTTTTGGGGAAAATAAAAAGGAAGGTCAACTTCTGATGTCATAAGCACCATTTATTAGCTGATTAAACTTTTAGATTATGGTTTTGACGTTCTCTGACATGTGGTTTCCAGGAGGGTTGTAGATTAAGAAAGGTAAACTTTTGGATTATGAAAAGATGCAACCAGCCACTTAAGGCAACTTGGTTTCCAGGAAGGTTGTAGATAGAGATAACTCCGTTAGCTTTGCCTCTCTAGCCATTCGTTCCATCATCACCATTCTTCAATAAATTTGCATCCTTGCATAAAAATTTCAAGACCTGCAAATATGCATACATAATAATCCCATTTTAAAATTATTCTCGTTGTTCTGGTTTGAATTTGTGTGCTCATCAGCTAAATAATCATTTTTTCTTAATAACATGGCAATGGAGTAGAAAAGACTAAAAGCTTCTCAGAGTACTCTGCAATGAAATTTTTAGTTTTTTTCTTTTTTTTCTTTTTAATTCCTACAGGATTATTCTTGGTATATTTTTTTTATTATTTTTCTTTCTAAATACAAAATTTTATTTTGCTTGTCCTACTATCATCCTGATAAAAAAATTTCTTTGGTGTCATTTATTTCTACTGAAACCCTAATTTGTATGTCTTATTTAGGATGAAGACATGGCAAATTTTCAAGAAAATGAAACCCACGATGATCAATCTAGTCCTGTGGAAGAATTTCACAAGGTGCTGTTTATAGTTTAATACACTTTATGCAAACTTATGTGCTTGTATTTCTATATTATATTTGATGTGATATAGAAGCTTTAAAACTTTGCAGAGTGAATCAGAGGTGGAAAATCCTGCAGAAGTCCCTGCTCAGACAGAACCAGTCAAATCTCAGGAAGATGTGGGGCAGAATCAGAGAGAGGTGGAGACAAAGGAACAAAATTATGTTCCCCGGAGGGGCTATCAGAATCAAAGAGGTGGTCGTGGTGGGGGTGGTGGTGGCCGTAGGGGTTATTCCAATGGCCGTGGAGGTCGATATGGCGGCAGGGGAGTTGGGGCTTACCAGAATGGCCGTAGCCAGTATTATGACCAGCCTGGAAATTATTATCCGAGGAACTATGCTTACAATAGGGGAAGGGGCGGCAGAGGTGGTGGTGGGAACTCTTACAATCACCCTGGTTCTGGAGTTCAAGCAGGTCATGACCCAGCAGATTCATAACTCATTTAGGTGTTTATAGGGGCTTCCTGTTTCCCTTTCTGGTGGGTGGTGGTAAAAATGTTTTTGCTTACATGAAACGTGAATTTTCTGGTGGGTGGTGAAAATGTTTTTGCTTACATGAAACACGTGGATTAAGGGTGGATGTTGATGAGTGCACCACCTTTTTTGTAGTTCAGTGAATGATGATGGTCTTTTATTATTTTTTTTAAAAAAAAAAAAATTCATAAAAGAAGGTTTAGAATAGCTTCTCTCCTGTCTAACCTTTTGAGAACAGAACCATAGTAGTAAAATGATCAACATTACATGCAATGGGAAGAGGTTTGACATTACCTTCTCTTAATATTATTTGAAGTGATGTTAATATTACATGTTTTACGCTACATCAATAAGTTTATTTCGATTTACCATAGGTTGCCCAGGTGTAAAAGCTTTGTACCCTCTTTTAGGTCTTGGCATCGAAGCTTTTAACACCAGTATGGCCTGTAATTTGGCAGGGATTCTTATAATAGTAAAAAAAAATTATTTTACAAAACTTAAGCAAAACACAATTATAAAAGTAAACTCAAGTGTACTGAAAATTGCAATGTAATAAATATACATCCATATAACCGATAACAGCATAGCACAAGACTTCGTCACAAACTCGAATAAGAATTCAGAACAGTTCAAAGAATGTCAAATAAGAATTCCACAGCTGATCTCAATGACACTGATATATATGGTGACTAAAATACCAACCTCCAGTTCAATTGCAAATTAATTTTGCATTGCATTTGGGCAGCACAATACACTTTCAAGATCCGTGAGATTTTATGCGGAGATAACGTTGCATGACCTAGAACGATAATGTTGCATACATCTAACCTAGAACTTTGCTGTCGTTAAACTTCACCTGTCCAAAGTTTCATCAGTGGATGAAGCTAACCCCCATCCCCCCCCCCCCCCCCCCCCCCTTAAACTCTTACTTGTGCTGCTAAATTAAGATTCTTTTCACCAAAGCACCTGTTTTCTATTTTGTGTCTTCAATCAATATAGTGGCTACACCAAATATAATTGAATTCAAGTCTCAATCTTTCTACTTCTTTTCATATCACAGAAATGGCTCTATTTGCAAGAATGAAGTGGTCCTGGTCCAGGAATAATAAACTTTGTAGTTCCATGTTTTCAATCTTTTTGAGCTGCCAGTGCCAGCCAGGAGAATCTAACATAACCTGATACAACAAGTAGTGATGTAAAATATGTTAGTGATGGCCACCCAAAATTGGGACCTCCCATTACAAAAGGTGATGCTTTTTCACGGCCCTGATTAAACTACTACTTTTTACACATACTGCACAGAATATTGTTTGAAGAATCGTGTGTGATTTTGTCTCAACTCCTCATGGTACACTGCACAACCAGTCACTATCTAACCATCTATGCCATATTTGAATGTAATGGACTTCATTTATTCTTGCTTAAAAAGAAGAGTAAATATTGATTGACACATCACAAATAGCATTGTCTAAAACATAGTTCGCAGAATTTTGATATAAATTTATATCTTCTATTAAAAATATTCATTAGCTGTCCCAATGATACTTCAATTCAGTCAATCATGGCTCGGCCCACTCTGATGTCTGCTTTGCACCATGCACAAGTCCGAGGCATCCTCCAAGTGCCAACAACTTCTTCCTTCCAGACGATGTGGGATGTTACAATCATTCTCTTATAGGATTTAACATTCTTGTTAGCCCGACTCGTATAAGCTTGTGCACGCTCTCCATTTCTGATTAAGAATTAGTTCTAATCTCATCTATTAAGACCCGACCCATGCTCCGTAGTTTCCGACTTGGAATTTATGTATAAAATCCAAAAGTGGTAATAAGCAGGGAATGATTTAGTATGAATGAGTGGTAGTAATTGATAAACACCATTTTAAAACCAGACTTCAACTTTAGTTTTAGAGAGTACTTGTGCCCCAAATCTTTTCAAATTTGTTTCCAACGGTCCAAATTATAAATGGTCCCATGAAAGGCATCAAATGCTATAGTCATTTATGGTTTTAAAGTTTTCCACTACCACCATCAGCCTGTATAAATAGACTCCTTGACAACTCCTAAGGCTCAAGTCATAGGTCATCTTCTTCTTCCCCCTAGGATCAAAGTCAGTGAGAAGAGAGCTTCTAAGAGGGGGAAGATCGAAGAATGGGGTATGAATTTTTTCCCTTGAACCAAGGCAATGGATATGGATCGTCATCGACCAGTCCTTCCTTGGTTCTTGAGCTACATTCCTCTGCCAAATGGAGAGCTCATTTCCAAGCCTCCAAAGAAACTAACAAACTGGTAAATATATATGATTATGATCATCTAACACTCTCATTTGTGGAGTATACTAATGCTTAGTTATCAAATTTTCATCATATATTTGCTTGCCTCTATTGATTCATTTTCCTTTTCTTCTTCGTTTTGGTATGAAGATTGTGATTGACTTCACGGCTTCATGGTGCCGACCTTGTCGATTCATAGAACCAGCCATCAATGAGTTTGCTGCTAAATATACTGATGTCAAGTTCATCAAGATAGATGTGGATGAATTGATGGTATGTGTTGCTCTTTTCCTTTTCATAGGAAATGTTTGGTTTGGTTTCTATGTTTTTTTTCCTTAGTAGACAAACAGAATGATACTAACATATATTGAATGAATGACTGAAATTAAACAGGATGTGGCTCAGGAATTTGAGGTGCAAACATTGCCAGCTTTTGTTCTGATAAAGGGAGGGAAAGAAGTTGACAAGGTTGTGGGTGTGAAGAAGGAAGAACTCCAGAACAAAATTGAGAAACATATGGTTTAAAGCAATGCTACACGTGATGAAAATCTTCCATGAATTTTTATCTTAAATAATGTGGCAATAACATTTTGTGATCACAAAAGCAGCAGACGAAGTACAAGAAAAAATGGGATGATACCATTTTTTACATTGTTAGATTATCTATTTCCTATTATAAATTATATATCTTTTTTTAATAAATTTTTTACACATTCTCCTAAATAATTCAGGACTAGAATTTCTTGTCTCCTAAGTTTACTTAACTTTTAAGATTACGTGCCAGTAAATAGGCATTTATGTATGCTATCAATATAAATCAAATCAATTCAATAAATACAATTCTCTTTCTTTAGTCTAACATATGTATTTCAAAATTTATATACATTTACATTTAATAAAATGAATTTTTGATGCAAATTCATAAATACCCAAATTTGCCAATATCTTTCTTTCAACTTCAACTTTCTGTTCACTTCTGTATGATTATCATCCCCTTTAGCTATGTATGTCAGAAATGGGCATGAATAAAGAATATAATACAAGACACACGTGTGAGAAGCAACCTGACAAGAGTCCAAAACAGCTACAAGCTAGAAACGTCCAAAAATTTTAATATTTTTACAACTCAGGACAAGTCTGAGATAGAAACTTTCAAGACATGACATAGTAATTTTGCAATTAATTTTTTAAAAAATGATCCCAATATAATTTTAAAATATATTATGATTTAATTAGAAAAATAATATAAGATTTTACTAAACAAAAACATCCCCTCCGAGCTATAAATAGGAAATATATTCACGATACTATAGATAAAATCAACTAAAAAAAATATTTTTTCTTTTTATGTAATAATATATTACATTATTATTTTTTGCCATTTAATGTTGTCTGTGCCCATATATATCCACGCTTAGCATAAAAGAAGGAATACCATGAATATGCGCTAAATTAGGCAGCCCCAATTTGATGTGCTTTCACATAGATTTTCATACTTGCGATTAGCATGTTAGGTCGGAAGGCCATGGTTTCACGTTTCTAATGTGATAAAAAAATATATATATAACCTCCAAAAGATGCTGTAAAATGATGTTGATGGACACACAAAGTCAACGAATAGGGACCATCACAAAGCAGATTCTCACCTCAGCAATTTAATTTATTACACTTTTGGTACTCTTGTGTAATTTGAACTCTTGGTACTCTGCAGGCCGAGTTTGTATTCAACAATGTAGTGGAGTTAATTTCTTCATGCATAAAAGGATTGGATATTGAAAGAAAACACATGTTTTAAATGTTACAACTATCTATTTTAAAAATTTAAGCTAAACTGTTAGAGGGAGTGGAACTGATGTGTGTGAATTATAAATTAATCACTCGTAATAATACGAATTCTTGTAAGACAGGACTATATAGAGGGTGTCAAATCTCAAGGACTGTTCTTAATGTGATGTTTTCTTAAATTATGAAAATTTAACTTTGATTTGATCCTGTGAAGATTGATTGAGTTGTGTCTCTGTATATTCTATTAATGTTAGAAATAAGTAATAGATAATATTGCTGAATGAAAAACAATTTAATGAATAGAGAAAAGTAATATGAGAGAAGATCTAGAGACATAATTTCACTACTAAAAGTTAATTGCAATTGTTAGGGTTTCTCTTCATGTCTAAACAATGATATGCATAACTATAAGTTCATACATTATCTTCTACATGATACATGTATTTAATCAATAAGTATAACTCATCTCCGATTAAGATATCATTCACTTAACTAGACTAACTAACATTGTAGATAATTTAACTTCCTAAACATGACTTATCAAATCAATTGAATTCATGTGCAATTATTCCCATAATGTAACCATCATGATCATCATAATCACATAAAATAACAATGATTTGAATTTCAATTAAAACAAAACAATTATAAGACAACATAAAGTTTCTTTGAAATTGAATTATAAATGTTGTTGGATACTACTTTCATGTTTAGGGTTTAGGGTTCACGTGGCACTCTTAACATGATGTGTGTTATCTCGTAAAAGATTTTGCCCCCCTTAATACCAATTAATTTTTGGTAAGATGACGGCTTGAGATTCAACAATGATATACTTTGAAAACCAATTCTCTTAGTTACATGATCTTTAAACTTGAATTGAAAATACAATAAATAATCAAACCATTGATGTGTGATTAGGGTTACATCACTCCCCTAGGTGAAGAATTTAGCCGCTCATGTTGTGGTTGAATGACTCCATCGTTGGACAAAGCATCTTCTCTCTCATTTGCTCTTCTTCTCCTCTAAAAGTTGTCAAAAATTTCCCTCTCACGTCCTATGATTGCCTATCTTATAAAGAAACCCTAAAACTAAGTTTTGCAAGCAAAACCCTAGCTGGCCAGAATTAGGAGTCTAGCTCGACTTGGCTCGATCCAAATATCCACGGTATGATAATTATTTTAAACTTGTTTCTGAAAGTGACCAATGCTGACCCTTTTTGGATTAGTTTCTCTAAATTGATCTTTTTGGTCCGACTAGCCCTGAATCTTAGACATTACTTATTTTGGTGGAGAAAACATGATTGATCATCTATAAGCACATCACTGATTAGTTATGATCGATGATTTAACCAAAATTACTATTAAGGCCATGAAAATAAGAAAACTAGAAAGGAAGTATCAAAATTACAAGATAAGTATTACCAAGATGCTAATACATGTAACTTTAAGAGCTTGAATGTGTAACATTCTACGCTTATCAGTAATTTTAATATTTAAATTTTTTTAATCATTAAAGACTAATAAACACATCACAAGCGGCAATGTCTAAACTCTAGTTAAGATGTAACAACAGTGTCATCTTCCTACGCTCCAATGCTAAGCCTCGTATTCATAAACATATAGCCATTGCCCCGTCTTGACGGTTTCTTTCTTGAAGAAAATAGAGAAGTGCGGAGTTTACATTACTTGTGACGGCATGTTATGATACTCCTAGCAAGGGCTCTGGCTCATACTTCTAGTGGTGTGGTGTGGTGGGAGAAACTGTTTTAGATCCTTGCTCTAGCCCCTGCTAGGCAAACTATAATATATGTTGAAAGTGTTTCAAGTGCACTAAGTGGTCTAAAGCACCCTCCTTTATATAACTCGTCTCTCGCCTCTATTCAAACAATTTATCAATGATCACCACCTATCCAGAACTAGTCTAAACCTGGTTCAAACATATAAACTTGGTTGGACGCCTTTGTAATTGAGACACTCAGCATATAAACTTGGTTGGACGCCTTTGTAATTGAGACACTCAGCTTGCTCATTAGAACACGGTATGATTCGAAGGTTGCTGACTGAAAAATCAAGTAGAGTTGGTGTTTAACAAGCTTATCTACCCCAATGGTCATTTCAGGACTCACTGGCTTACTTATTTCAGTCATACATTAGGGGCAAAAATTATAATCTCAAACAATGTGATTGTGAAGACGACAAAACAGATTGAATGAAGAATATTGAAGCACGATTCTCTCACGACCTGGAAGAGAGAGACTTTCTCTCTAAAAGAAGTAACCGGAAGATGCACCGGTGTGGTACCGGCCAAGTACCAGATAGCAAGAGGGAGAAGAAAGACTTTTCAGCAAGTAATTTGTACGTCCTGTAATTTATTAGGTTGACCGACCCCTCACTCTATAGGAGTCTTTGTAGTAGTGTTCATTTATGAGACTAGTTTCCTTCTCTTCTCCAACCACGAGCTTGGAGAGCTATCTGATAAGGAGTTGTGAATATCCTCATTCATTTATCCCTTTGACTCGTTTGCTATTTAGATCTTTGTATCAGTCTAAATTCTATTATCAAATAAGGTTGAAAAGATCAGATTAATCATATAATTCTCAAACTTTAATAAGTATTAGTAGTATAAGTGGTCTTGCAAATAAATAATACAAGCACATAATAGCAAACAATAGAAGTAAGACATTCTTTCAAGTCTTAGCCATTGCATAATACCAAGCATGACATCCTTTCTTGCATATAACTAGGCAAAAATTAGGTATGTCAATTTCAAAATAAGTCCAATGATTACAGAAAATATGAGTTGGATTATTTTATCTCATTATTGGCACTTCTACCAAGTTTTCTTCATTATTTCCCAAAATTTGGTACCTTGTAAGTTGTCAGAAAGGAGCTACTCACACTGAATTCTATTCAACTAGGCCCATAGGGGATTCAAACACCAATTTACTACCTAAAATAGACACTTGCAGAGATCAATTCTAATATGAGACTGCAAAATTACACTCAAAATTCAACTTTTGGCATTTTACATTTTATCCTATAAGCATCAAACAAGGACATTAAGAAATAAGTTCCTTCCTCAAATCTCATATGCCTAGATTTGATGTGGGACATAATTTTTGACAAAGCTATTTTGAACCGAAGAGACCTATTCTTGATCGAAAATGACCTAATAAACAAAACTCATTAGTTTTATTTACTGGCCCATGTTGTTTTTAGTCGAAAAACTTCGTCTAGGTCTTAAAAATTATGTTTTTCCATTCTATAGGAAGACTGCTAAATATTTCGAGAATTTTGTTCACGGCTCAACTGAATTTTATATTCAGTATTTTTAATAATTAAGTTTCTTATTAATTTTTTCAAAGTTTTTTATCTTGTTCGTGCACGAACGTTCATAACTTCCGATTCGTCAAGATTTTTGTGTGGTAAGCAAACAAATGCTAGAAAAGTGTAAGGGTTCTTAAGTAATAAACAATAACACAACTAATAAATGATTTGAGGCATCACTCGCAACATGACAGAAATCCGAGATGGACTGAGAGAGATGGAAGCCCAGACAAACTTGAAAGAGAGAGAGTGAACAAAGATGACAGGGTGCAAAGCAAAACCATTGACTCTTTTGTAAAGTGTGAGAAAGTGTAGAGAAATCACGAGTATATGATGGGTGTGAGAAATTATAAGAGCTCTCTTTTTTGTTCTTCATGGATCCTTCCCTGGGCATCCCCCTCTTGGCCTTGGATTATATCCTTTTATAGGCCAAGTGGGAAAGAGAACATCACATGTGGGTTAATTAACACAATAATTAAAACAGATAAATTTATCAAATAATTATAAAGCAATGTTAATTAAAATTGGGGACAAGTTGTATGGAGTCAAAATAACATTTCTCTCTTTACAAGTTAGGTCAAGGATTACTTGACGGACCTTGAATTCAGCTACCAAACTAAGTACCTTCTCAAATTTCAGTTATTCCCGAGTCCTGCACCCAACTCAGGTTTTCAATTCTTCAGTTTGATGACGTGGTATGTGCCACATAACTTGTCCATTGACCGTTTGACTAAGTTAAGTGTGTCGTCATTGATGATGTGACGTTGTCATATAACTTATCCGTTAACCGATTGACCAAGTTAAGTAGGTTATTGTTGATGATGTGGCATTGCCATGTGAGATTGAAATATATGACTACCTACAAAAAGATTTACAGGAGGGAAATGGAAATCATTAGCCATTGGCAGCTCACTCAATCTCCTCAATCATAACCTTGCCATTGTTGCATTGTCCTCCATTTTCAAAGCACCACTTCTATTGCCTCTATAATCCATAGCTGAACCCTTCTCTGCCATTACAATAGCTGCCAAGGAAGCCCCAAGCTTCCCCTGCCTGCTCATGGACCCAACACATCATAAAAATGTCTTCCTCTTAACAAGCTAGAACTTACTCCTGATTTCCGCTCTTTTGGAATTTCTTGGTTTCTCCAACTTCAGTTCCCTCTCTGCAGCCTGAATCAGCCTCTGCAAATCACAAAGCAAGCAAACTAAAGCAGAGCCCCAAAAGTAGAGCAACTCACACACACCAGCCGAAGCAATAAAATGTAGACCAGAGAACACTTGAACGAGCACACCAATTCAGTAATAGTACCTCAAAACTAAAGAAAAGGATCACAGAACATAACAGACAAAAATAAAAGGTGATTCTTTTTGTAGTTCCATGTTTTTCATCTTTTTGTACTGCCATCCAGGAGAATCAAACATAACCTGATACAACAAGTAGTGATGTAAAATGTTAGTGATGGCCACCCAAAATTGGACCATTACAAAAGGTGATGTTTTTCAAGGCCCTGATTAAACTACTACTTTTTACACACACACACACAAGCACACATATACTCCACAGAATATTGTTTGAAGAATCGTGTGTAATTTTGTCTGAACTCCTCATGGTACACTGCAGAACAAGTCAATATCTAACCATCTATGCCATATATGAATGTAGTGGACTTCATTTATTCTTGCTTAAAAAGAATAGTAAATATTCATTGACACATCACAAATAGAACTGTCAAAAACATAGTTTGAAGGCAACAGCCATTTTGTTCGACACTCGAATGCTAAGCTGTCTCCAAACAAGTTCCAAGTAGCACCAGTGCTGAATTGGTGGCTCTTGTTTCTTCATTTTGCAGTGACTAATAGCACAAATTATGTAATACAACAATATAATCCAGCAGAATTTGGAATTAAATTTACTTCTTCTGTTTAAAATATTAATTAGTTGTCCCATATATTTTGCTAATACTTTAATTCAATCAATCATGCCCATTTCGACTTGGAATTTATGTATAAAATCCAAAAGTTAATTGGTAATAAGCAGGGAATGATTTAGTATGAATGAGTGGTAGTAATTGATAAACACCATTTTAAAACCAGACTTAACTTTAGTTTTAGAGAGTACTTATGCCCCAAATCTTTTCAAATTTGTTTCCAACGGTCCAAATTATAAAGGGTCCCATGAAGGGCATCAAATGCTATAGTCATTTATGGTTTTAAAATTTTCCACTACCACCATCAACCTGTATAAATAGGACTCCTTGACAACTCGTATGGCTCAAGTCATAGGTCATCTTCTTCTTCTCCCTAGGATCAAAGTCAGTGAGAAGAGAGCTTCTAAGAGGGGGAAGATCGAAGAATGGGGTATGAATTTTTTCCCTTGAACCAGGCCAATGGATATGGATCGTCATCGACAAGTCCTTCCTTGGTTCTTGAGCTACATTCCTCTGCCAAATGGAGAGCTCATTTCCAAGCCTCCAAAGAAACTAACAAACTGGTAAATATATGATTATGATCATCTAACACTCTCATTTGTGGAGCATACTAATGCTTAGTTATCAAATTTTCATCATATATTTGCTTGCCTCTATTGATTCATTTTCCTTTTCTTCTTCGTTTTGGTATGAAGATTGTGATTGACTTCACGGCTTCATGGTGCCGTCCTTGTCGATTCATAGAACCAGCCACCAATGAGTTTGCTGCTAAATATACTGATGTCAAGTTCATCAAGATAGATGTGGATGAATTGATGGTATGTATTCTATTGTTCTTTTCCTTTTCATAGGAAATGTTTGGTTTGGTTTCTTCTATGTTTTTTTTTTCTTAGTAGACAAACATAATGATACTAATATATATTGAATGAATGACTGAAATTAAATAGGATGTGGCTCAGGAATTTGAGGTGCAAACATTGCCAGCTTTTGTTCTGATAAAGGGAGGGAAAGAAGTTGACAAGGTTGTGGGTGTGAAGAAGGAAGAACTCCAGAACAAAATTGAGAAACACATGGTTTAATATCATTTGCAGTGTGTGCCAATAACATTTTGTGATGACAAAAGCAGAAGAGGGAAGTACAAGGAAAATGGCATTGATACCAATCTCTATGTAATACAAAATCTATATATATTTAGATTTAATAAAATGAATTTTTGATGCAAATTCACAATTCATATATACCCATTTGCCAATATCATTCTTTCTTTCTCCCTTGCGTTTAAATTATTAGATACTTTAGCCCAAAGCCAATTTCAGGAAACAGTAAAGCTTGGTAGGATCTTTCTTTCAAGGTGCAACATATAAAAAACTACTGTTACTTTAGCTTTCTTCACGTCAGTGGCGTATTTCTATGTAGGTCTTACCGATAAAAAAAAGGATTAGGGATTGATTGAACAATAATAATAGAAAACTCATAATAATTAAATTGACATGTGGATTCTTACCTCACTGATTCTCCACTTAAACTCTCTGTTCGCTTCTGTATGATTCTCATCCCCTTTAGCTGGTCAGAAATGGGCAAGAATAAAGAACATAATACAAGATATACATGCATGGTACGAACTTGAAATGATCATAATCCACTTTAAAGTGGTAGTGTGGTACTAAATGCACTGTTATGTTGATCATGAAGTGGTAGTGTGGTACTAATTGAACTGAACGGATGCCATGGCATTAAAAACTTGAGTTATAATCACCGGGGAAAAAAAAAATCAACTTGAGTTAACGTGTTAAATGTCAATTTTTAAAGAAAAAGAAGTTCCACAGTATTATGTATGTTCACAATGTTATTTTCAGGATTGTCATGTGTTTATTTTATACAAGAAGAATAGTGCAAGATATGTTGGTCAAGTGTCTGAAATGTGTCGACGAGTGTCCAAGACGTGTCGATTAAGTTTTCAAAATAATATATATATTTAAATTATAGAGATGGCCATAAAGTGTGAAACATGTGTACTTGAGTATTCATGAAGTGTTGGTGTCCGTGTTTGTTAGGGTCAAGTATACGAACAATTATTTTACCTGAAGTAATATCAATTCCTGACACCCTGTGTGATCAGGATTAGCAATAGGTGTTGGCAATGAGTGTTTGACGAATGGGACACCTGTGGAATCACCAATGACAATTTAGCACAATACATAAATGGAACACTCGAAAAACAGAACACTTTCAGAGCATAGAATGTCAAATAAAAATTCCATTGCTGATCTCAATGACTCTGCTTTAGTGAGTGGAATGCCAGCGCCAACCACCCGTCTCTACTGCAGACTACTTTGTGCTTTTAAGTGTTCTATAGAACTTTCCCATTATGGTGTTTGGAATCACAAAACTGGTTCTGGCTCTGGCTCTGGCTCTGTTTGCATGTAAAAGAGAAACGAATATGTCCAGGAAGACATTTCTGCTTTCCGTCTTCTTCACTTTTAAGCCCAATAAATTTAGTATAGGAAGCATCGACACTCTGAAAGTGACGTGACTATGTCAAACACCTGCGTAAAACAGCTGGATACATGTCCAACACACTCTGTATATACAATACACGCAATATCGATGGAAGAATCGTGTGTAATTTGAACTCCTGGTACTCTGCAGGCCAAGTATGTACGTATGTATGTATGTATTCATCACCATTTTTTTTTGATGTGATGGACTTGGTTTCTTCCTACATAAAGGACTAAATACTGAGAAGTAAGTTTTAAAGACTAATCAACACATCACTAACAGCATTGTCTAAACTCTAGTTAGGAGGTAACAACAGTGTCATCTTTCTCCTATTTTCTTTCTTACCAAACAAACTGGAAGATACTAATAAATATTGAATGAATAACTGAAAGCAGGATCTGGCCCAGGAACTAGAAGAAAATAGAAAAGTACTAAGTTATTGAATGAATAACTGAAAGCAGAATCTGGCTCAGGAACTAGAAGAAAATAGAAAAGTACTAAGTTAACATTACTTGTGACGGCACGTTATGATGCTATGAGGAAGGCTGAGGCACACGAAACTGTTTTAGGTCCTTGCTCTAGTCCCTGCTAGGCAAATTGCAATGCTGAAACTGTTTCAAGGGCACAAGTGGTCTAAAGCACCCTCCACCATATATCTCGTCTCTCCCCTCTATTCCAACAATGATCACCACCTAAATAAATACACACACATAATAGCAACCAATAGAAGCATGACATTCTTTCAAGTCAGATCCATAGCATAATACCAAGCAATAGAAGAAGCATGACATCCTTTCAAATGCAATTATTGCAGAAAATATGAGTTGGATAATTGTCTCTCATTATTGGCACTTCTACTATGTTTTCTTCATTATTAACCAAAATTTGGTACCTTGTAAGTTGTCAAAAGGAACACCTGACACTGAATTCTATTCAACTAGACCCATATGGGATTCTAAACACCAATTTACTACCAAAAATACACACTTGCAGAGATCAGTCCTAATCTGAATCTGTGCAAAATTACACTCTCAAAATTCAACTTTTGAGATCTTACATTTTGTCCTATCAGCATCAAACAAGGAGATTAAAAAACAAGTTCCTTCCTCAAATCTCAACTGCCTAGATTTTGTGTGGTAAGCAAACAAATGCTAGAAACAGATTTACACATTCTGCCAATAGATCCACAAACAATCCCACCTCTCTCAAAGCAGGAAAAGAGGGAAATGAAAAATCATTAGACATGGCAACTCACTCAATCTCCTCAATCATAACCTTGCCCATGGTTGCATTGTCCTCCATTTTCAAAGCACCACTTCTCTTGCCTCTATAATCCATATCCATAGCTGAACCCTTCTCTGCCTTTACAATAGCTGCCAAGGAAGCCCAAGCTTCCTCTGGCTGCTCATGGACCCAGCACATCATATAAAATGTCTTCCTCTCAGCAAACTTGAGCTTACTCCTGATTTCCGCTCTTCTCGACTTTCTTGGTTTCTCCAACTTCAGTTCCCTCTCTGCAGCCTGAATCAGCCTCTGTAAATCACAGAGCAAGCAAACTAAAGCACAGCCCCCAAGGTAGAGCAGGCTTATGACATCATCCAGAAGAGCAAGACCAAACTGCAAGCCACCCATGTGTTTGAAATCAGGAGAGCATGTTTTCTCCAAGCAATGAGACAGCGCTTCCAAAACAGTTTCTGGCTGCCTACCTTGACCCAAGACAGAAGATATACTCAAAATGACCATGGCTGAGCCTATAGCATCTGACTGCCAATCCCCATTGTAGAGGCGAAGGGTGAAACAGTAGCTATATATGATGTCAACCAGGTGGAAGGCTAATAGTGGGGATGGCTCAGTTGAGCTGAGCTTGCTGACTGGGGGGAGTGGGGTTTCAGGGCCAGGTGGAATGTCATGGGATTGATCATTTTCCGTATAATCTTGCTTTGATATCACTCTTTCTTGTTTGATAAGTGGTTGGACGAGCTGGGTTCCATCCTGGCTGAGCGAGATTGTTCTAGCAGAGGGTTTCAACCACCATGGATCCCACGGCTCTATAAACTTACTCAGCTCTCCGGAAGCCATAGCTCTTTGGAGACATTTCTTTTCTTCAGCAGATAAATCATCATAACTGAGTTGAGCTCCTGCAAAAATGAACGAGCAAATCAACTCAGACCAGCCAGTGCAGTAAAATGTAGACCAGAGAACACTTAAATGAGGACACCAATTCAGTACTAGTACCTCAAAACTAAAGAGAAGGAACAGAGAATATACCGGACAAAAACTTTTGGATAGTCTCCTTTGACAAAGTTGAATCTGACAAAATTAGAAAAAAATACTAATAATAAGGATCCAGCCAAGGACCATTTCTGAAAAAAAAAATGGCATTATTAGCAGTAAATATATGTTACAAATTACATTAGCTAGTACAATCCCATAATGTGATTATAAAAAATCAAGTTGACCAAAGCAAAAAATGGAGCACGGCTTTGACAAGAAAGATTGTTGAAAAAGACAATTTTCAAATAATGAAGCTTTTTTAGATACTTGCTCTCCAATAGAACAAGGAATAGAATAATAATTAAATCGGTGCTATAAGACGATGATAATAATCATATGCCTAACATAAATTTTCTCATTTATGTTACCGCAAAGTTTGAGATCAATGACAATGTGTTTGATGAATTGTAAGTCATTTCCCCTCAACAATGATAAATTATTAGTGTCAATAATCTATGAGCAGGGGCAGAGGGAGGGGGAGGGGGGGTGGGCTAGCTTTTCCAAATTTCTATATATGGTTATGTATTTAGGGTTATTAAAGGTAGTTTGTAAAGGAAATTACTTGTGGGCCTCTTCAAAGTCCAATGTAACTTTTTAAAAATTCAGATATAGTAAAAAAAAGTGTTAATTCCTATTGTAATCCTTCCTACAATAGTACTATCCACTTCATGAAATGACTATTCTCCTTTAAAGGTAGCCAAACTAATCTGACTTTATCTGTCCTGCGAATTGCTTCCTCTCCGTGCTTTGCCCTTAATCCACGGAGTTCTTCCTTACGAGAAGTGGCCTAAACCACCCTTGCCTTTACGAGCTCTTGCCTTCTGATAAGAGATCTTGTTAGTGTGTTCTTTGAATTCAACTCTACGACCACACCCTATCTTGCTTCGGCCTCTGTTCTGTCTAGCTTTGCTTGAGAAAAAGAGGGGAGGGGGAAAGGGGGAGGGTTAGCTCTCTTGCTTGGCTTGCAGCTAGCCCTGGGCTCTCATTCTATCCTACATTTCATTCACTGGCTTTGTGCTTAGATGAAATGACAATCAAATCAAGCCTTAGCCTTAAGGCACACTTGTTAGAGGTCGGGCAGGAGATGCTTCCTTAATTGGGCAGAGATTCATATATATATATATATATATATATATATATATACACACACACATTTATATTATTTTTTATAACGGCTCCGCCCGTCTATGAGCAGATACTTTTTTTTATTGTCCAGAAATTTGTTCAATTTCAAGAACCACTCAAAGAGCAGAATAATTGCCATGCAAGTCTGCAACATTATGAGAATGTCACAAAAATATTTCCAGATTGCAATTATGATGCCTAAAATAAAGCATCACCAACATATATTTCAGAGAAGAAAACTTCTTATTCTAAGATCAAATACCATCCTCATCCATGCTATCCATATCTTCTTCTGAATGAAATCTTTTAAGTATGTCCATCATTTTTTGTTTAGTTTCATTATCAGGTTGCAACTGCTGCAGCTCCTCCACTACATTCTCTTTCATGAAGGATTCAGTGCACCGAAGGCTGTGAGACTGCAACAAATACCAACCAAAAATCAGAAAGAAGAATAGAATACTGTATCAATGATATCAATATCCACTGAATTAGAATACATTGTGACAGAAGGTAAAGCTTCATTCATGATTGATTAAGCAAAAGGTAAGAAGCCTATATGCCTTGTCAGCAGCAAAAGATCCTTAAGGAAGTTCATTTAGAATCCTTGTATACTGAATTTTGCATGAATTTGTGATTACCTTGTAACACTGAAGGGAGCAATATCGGCTATTACATCGAGGGCAAGTATACTGTGAAAATTGCTTTTGGCATCTGCATAAAAATTAAATAAATTTCAGAAATAGAAGGTCCATTCTTCAGAATGAGAATATTAATGAAAAAAATCCCATAGAAGTACTGTAAAGAAATAAAAAAAAATTAACGTCATTAATATAGCAAGAGCATGCTAAGATACATGATAAAATGAGTTCTAAGAGCCTATAAAATATACACAATTTAATAAAAATTCATATTAGAACCAGTTCTAGCATTGTTGCCGATGGAACCTATATAGTTTTGTCTGTATGAGTACTGTGGTGTGTCGAATTACAAAGCATTAAGAGAAAGACAAAACTATTTCAAGGTACATTTATTGTAGAATACGAGAAGCGATAATTTTTTTATTCGAGGAAAGCTAACTTTCATTTGAAAGCTCTTCAACCTATGATATACTTTGCCCTACCTCAGAAGTCAATGTTAAGGATTAACTTTTAAACCCTAATTTATGTAGACATAAATAATGTGGCCTGTGAGCATATAATCTGCTAGTAAGCTGTTGCACAAACAATATTAAAGAATGTGACTCCAAATTGTATGATCATCAAATTAAGGGGAAAAAAAAAAACAAGCCCGTAGAATAGGAGCCATGTTTGAAGCAACCTAAGTTGGATTCAAACATCTAAAACAAGAAACCACAGTTGCTGAAAAAGATGCATCAAAACTGTGGCTGGAAAGAAGAAAAACAAAAGGGTTACAGAGTGCGAATGTCCTAATTAGAAGAATATCTGTGTGAATAAAAAGTAATGGCCAGAATGGAATGTGATCAATATGATGGACCCATATATTGTATGATTTAGTACTACTCAGCTCTTCAAATTACTAACTAGTCATCTGATAACCTGGTGAAACGGAATAAAAGGAAAATTTGCAATGAACAATTGAATACCGTGAAACTAGGAAACAATGTGGGCCATTAATAATGATTATTTCATCGAAGTTCATTATGTTCAGTGACACGAGATATATATGCTAATCTTATATTTTTCAAAGAGCATCAACAAAGATACATGAAATTGAAACCGCAATATCAAAATCCAAACTAAATATTAAATCAGCAAAGAAAGGATACAGTAAAACTTCATACATTGAATAATAGATAGAACTCACCAAGAAATGTTAATATCTGAATTGATATATATATATATATATATAATTGAGAAAAAACAGAGAGAAATTAGTAGGAAGTGAAGACATACACGCGGCAGATTATACGCGCCGATGAGGACGAGGGATTCACATGGGACGAAGAAGACGGCGTGTCAGAAGTTATGATTGTGTCCGCCATCACAACGACTGGTTAAAACCCTGAAAGGATGAAGAAATGTATGAGCTAATCAATGGTTGCTAGGGTTTGTATTAGGGATTGAAGATAGCAACAGAAACTCTGCAACACACTGAAAAAAGAAATCCCAATTTGCAATAATTTTCAAGGAGAACACTGGAAGGTGAAAGCCACACTGAGGTGGAAGAAGCCGACTTTTACAGGGTTATACGAGAGAGATGAACGAGGAGTCCAGTTATTTCTAGAGTCTTTAAAGGGCCTTTTTGAAATTTACCCTCTTCCTTTTTCTTTTTTTATTTTCTTTTTTAAATGATGCTTATTCATTAATTTACTTAAACTAAAGAAATATATAATAAAAAGTTGGATTCTAATATTCTATGTCCTTTTTTGGATAAAATTATAATGGTAAATTGTAATTTTGTTTGATATATATATATATTAATAAATTACTCTAATCTCTCATGAGGTTTTGACTAATTATCCTATGATTAAAGTTGAACATCTCCTAAAGTTTAGTTGACTTTACTCTGAGTACACTTGCCGTTAAAAAATTAAAATGTCAAAACTATTATCTGTAATGGTAGTATATTAGATGTAATTTTGTTTAACGGATTATTTGTTTGACAGGAGTGTTAGAGTAATTTTGCAAAAACTTTAAATTTGAAAATAATTAAGTCAAACTTTAAGGGAGGTAAGAATAATTTACCTTTTTTTTTTTTGCTGAATACAATACATGAGTTTTTGAATTGAATTTAAATTAAATGATCCATTAATTTACTTAAACTTAAGAAATATAATAAAAAAGTTGAACTCTGTATCATTTTTTGGATAAAATTATAATTGCAAATTGTAATTTTATTTGATAAGGGTATAATAAATGAATTAAATAAAAAAGAATTTCAAAACTAACAATTTATTGGTTTTATTAAAAATTGGAAAGACTTATTTATTTGTCCTTTAAAATAAAAAGTAATATTATTTTTTTTAATGGGTAATTAGCTCAATGGTATAACCTCTATTTATTTGTCCTTTAAAATAAAAAGTAATAATATATATTTTTTAATGGTTAATTAAACTGTCCTCTCCCTCTAGTTGATTTTTGGTTTTTTTTTTTAACCCAATAAATTTGTAAGCGAGATAAAATCCACTTTCTTGTACACTCCATCGTTATTAGTCAATTCATTCATTAAGTGTACTACACGTAGTGTACAAAATTTGCTAGTGAGGTCGCTTTCAGAAACAAACTTCAATTTATCCACAAGAATTTGACCAAGAAAATACACTTTCCAAATACATTTTTATTCAGGGTAATATTACATATTTACATAGTTGCTCATGTAAATCTTACATTCAACGAATTCACCATCCTATTATTGAAGAAATATTTAGATATATATAGTTCAAAGCCAAATCGAAGAACAATGAGACATAAGTGTGATGATTCAACAAATTATCCAGATTACATGTAATATAAGATATTACTTTAACAGTTGCACTATTTAAAGTATGCAGTCTCTAAAGCCTTGGCTTTCTCACCTACAACTTCAGCTTCTTGCTTCCCTAACATGGAGTAACCTCTCTCCTGAAATTATATACATAAATTCATTCATTAACGGTGTCCCTGCAGACTAATCTTATAAACCTCATACTTAAATTTAGATCTACCCAAGATTTAAGCAAAAAGCTCCTATCAAAGGCAGAACAATACCAGCAGGCGCCACAAAAATGGAACTCCTTCCCTCTTCTTCACTTGCTTCTCAACGACTTCGATTGCTATAAACGCAAATATCACGTTTAGAGATTATTAAATAAACTACCATGAAGCTTGAATGAGAAGAAAAAAAATGGTGATTTTACCCTTCCCAGCTTGTCCGGTATTCAGCAGCATACTGTACCAAACTTCATTAAAGACATCAAGTTGTTCACCAGATGCCCCGATCATCTACCATAAAGAAATAAAATTCACATATTTTCTTTGAAATACAAGGAAATGTAGCTTCAACATAAACTGAGAGATGAGCTAATTGGTACTCGATAATAGTACCTTACAGTTGTTAGCATCAAAATCTGGACCAAGCAATTCCAATGCCTTTTTGGAGTCACCTTTCCCATACTTGTATAAAGCTTCTGCAAGCTAAGAACAAACAGAAAAATAAGAAAGAGTACATACATATATATGTATGTATTGTGTATATATGACTCTTTTATGTTTGGCCTATGTATAAATCTAAAAAATATATATTTATATACATACATACATACATATATATGCATCAAACTCGTGTAAATTTAAAACAAATTACCTACAGCTTCTAAACATGTTCATACACTAGTAAAGCAATTTTTTCTCACACCAGGGTGTCATGATCCTTTATGAGTCATGACTAATCCTTACGGATGTGTGTAATCACCGGGAAATCATGTGCATCAGGTGAAGCAGGGAGATTCAAACCTGTGGCAACTGGCTGGTTTATGAACCTGTCACCTTAGCCAACTTGGCTACCCATGTAGGTTCTAGACGTGCAAGTTTCATTGCAACTATATACTCCACTTATCATGAAAGTTCCATTCACTTTCAAACAATAGCAGTGCCAACCCTAGCCCAAAACAATCATGATTCTCTATCAAACTTGTGAGTAAAATCTATTGGTAGGGGAGGAGTTCCTCTTGAGGATCCCCCCACAAGTTCTAGTAGCTTCATATTTCAGAAAGAATCAACACTTCTGGCCCTTGAGCTAAACAGTTCAGTATAGTTGTGATGTGACTGGAATGCTCTCATACACAGCTAACACAAAACCACAAACATAGCAAGTATAAATCAATCAAACATCATGACTCTAAAGAGAGACAAAGAAACTGGAACATACCAGCATTCCTCCCTGCATCAATTGTTGCTTCTTCTTCCTCATCAAAGAAAATCTACATGGACAACACATTTATAATGAATTAAATGCTGGAATATACCAAAGAAACTGCAGAGGGACAGTGCAAGATCCCCCTAACCTGGATTTCAAGCCCTTGAGTAAACCTTCAGCTTTAGCAAGTTCTCCTGTACAAGCTAGCGCCCATAATATTAACAAATCCAGGTGCCACTCCAAATGCCAACAGGCCTGAAAATTGTGTGCATCCAGGATATGGAAAAACAATTTGTTGAAGTGAATCATAAATTGAAACTACACAAGGTGAAATGCATATAAATGCTATTTCGAGGATGATACTTGGAAAGGAAAAGGGAAAACATGTTACCAGAAAATTTATTATATGTGCAAAAAGCTATACACCAAAATTATACAAACAGATAGATACGCATATACTAAGGTGTATGGCATGAAATGGGAACAAACTCAAGCACCTTTAACTATGTGCTTCTACTTCTTTTCTTTTGCGCTGTGAAAGTTCATGCAGACCTTGCATTCATCAGCACAGCACATTTGTAATAATCTTTAAAATACTTCAAGAGGTAAATCTCTCCTTCATGATTCTGTAAAATCTGCTTTATTGTCATTGTGAGGATATGCGACTTCACGTTTGCATTAGCAAGGACCCCTAATGTCCAAAGCAATCTCATAAAAGCAAAGTAAAAAATTACGACATTAGCGTAGGTGCCTGAAACAAGGTACTGAATCAAGTAGGTAGTGTCGCCACTCTAACTAAATGTAGCTAGGAAACAACTTTTCAGCATTTCAAGTACTGAATGAAAGTGCTCAAGGTAAAATTTCCTAGTTAAATAAAATTTATAAACCATAAAACACTGAAGAGATAATAATCAGCATCAACGAAAGTTGTCATCTCAGCTATAAAAATCCAACTATATGGCATGTATTTGTTGATGGCCTACCATACATTTGATATCCTTCCCATTGTTTGTCATTTACAGCTTCACAGCGATCATCAAAGGAAAGAAAACCCTATTACAAGATTTGTGATTTCACTTGGTTATGGTAGAAATCGAAGCCTTTGAATGTCAAATATTGTTGTTCTAGAAATGCCTTCATTCATGGAAGAGAATCATGGTTCTATGAACATGACCACATATGGCATGTAAGAGCACGGTAATTCCAACTCTTTTTATTAATGATCAAATTTCGTTCATGGACTGTGAAAGAACAGACAGGCTAGGCAACCTTGTTCCAACCAAGTACACCGTGATTGAAAAGAAAATAATAACTCTCAAAATGCAGTTCTTGATGCCTTAATAGACCCAAGTTAGTTTCCATAAGACATACTATCCAAAAATATTAATGGAAACATTTGCCAAAAAAGAACTTTCTCACAAAATGATGCAATAAAGATGATGCAACTAACCACCAAAGGGCTGTAGCCCAGTGGTATCTCCTGTACTTTCCAAAGTGGAAGGTGAGAGTTTTAGGGACAAATGGGTGTCTGAGTTTCTTATCAAATAACCAAAATAAAAAACTAAAAAACAAAATCATTTAATCGAACTTACTTGATCTGTCACACAACCTGCTAAAATCTGCAGACGGTCCCCAAAAACATCAATTTCACCTCGAACATACACCCGTAATAACAAACCAAGAGCATTTAAGTACACCTGAATGCATGAAAAGCTAGAACTTGTCATTACATTAAAATAAATCATGGTTAAGAGAAATAACAAAATGTATACCTCTGCAGGCATGGTATCACTTCTTTCTAACTCCTTCCAGATACAATGATCATAAACCTCAATGACTTTTCTCATGGGAGAATGGCCCTCCAAGTAACAAAGAGCTATGTGCCACCAATTGTGTGTGTACCTGAAGATCAAATTAATTTCTTTAGCTATCTGAATATCAAAGGATAACTTCTCTTCAAATGACTTCAACAATACATAAAAGCTGACAAAGGACTCCATGATCGTGAGCATTCTTCCATGAACTCCACTGCTTCCTTAAAATGACACTCGGACTGAAGGACATGACATAACTGCAAAAGAATCCGAATGCTATGAGAACCAATTGATGAGAGAAAATTCAAGGAAGCAAGCAACTGATAAAAGGATAAGTTTTATATCATGGTCAATTACCAAAAATGAGACTATATATTATTATTTATTTACACTTTATTCCATACTCGAAGCATTGAACCAAGTTCATATTCGTGATCCCATTTTTCCAGAAAAATTCAAAAAATGACATTTTTTCTATGACAATGATTAGAAAATATTTGGACAAACTTTGATGGGGCGCAATGAAAAGCACCCAACATTAGAAACCAAAAGGATTTATATTTTACTGAACATGCTGATAGATTGGTGCATATGATAGTAAACTAAAGCTTACAAAAAGAGCAGATGATAGTAAGCTTGACTTACAGCATGTTGTGCCCAGCAATCTTCTTTGTTAATCTCGAATCCCTTTTTTGCAGCTTTCTCTGCATCTTCCATTCGATCAAGCTCTAATAAAGGAAAGGCAAGCATGCCATATACATAATTTTCTTGCTGATTTTCTGGTAGAACCTGCTGAATTCAATAAATCATAACAGAATCTAACCGAAAAAAGAGAACTTAAGGTTCTCAGTGGAAGTGAAAGTTGTAACGTAGACAACGTGTACTGTTTCAACAAAAAATGTTGAATTATTGGTAGAAGAACAAGATTGCATGTTGACATTGTTGTAGATGAGTGTGAAATTCGGCAACAATATATATATTTTTTGATAAGTTCGAGAACAATATTAAATTACTCAATTAAAGAAAACCATGCATCTGCTTTTACATTTTATAGAAGGTAACCTGTTCAACAAGATGCAAAGATAGATCAGGTCGACCCATGTAAAAACATAGGACTTGAGCTCGCTTCAGAGATAGCAAATCTTTCGGGAACTCTTTCAATAGCTGCAAAAATATAGACATATACACACATTGAATAATCTACTAACAGACACTAAAGACCAAAGCTAAAGCAACTAATGGAGAAGGGCACACAAATAAAATTTGTATCACTCCAATAATTTGCATTATAGAAAATTCTCCTAAATTTTGAGAAATGTAACATTCAAGAATTTGATATGCATACCTTGCTATTCTCAATGTGAAAACAAAAGGAAAATAAAATTTCAAACTGTTTAAAGCAATTGCCAGGAAACCTCTTTAAATAACGTGTACATTGGCACCTAATCAAAGGTTTGTATTTTTCCAAGCATATGGTGAAATTTATAATTTCTCAATTTGACAATCATATCATATAAGAGGAACGTGATCTTGGTGAGTTAATTCCTACGAAGCATGTATGAGCGTATAAATCATTATAAAGGATCACCATGTAGATGGCATTTTTTAAGCTAGAATTGGAGTCTAATTAAGATGTCATCCGACCTATGTACCGAAATGACTTCATTCAAGTATGATACAACATCATTTTAAAGGGTTCCACTTCTTTTTTCCATTTAATGAAAAGCACAATATCTAAATATGATAGCTCAGTTAAATTGAGGAGTACAACCAATTCCAATACTAGAAACAAATTTTAAAGTTCAGCTTTTTAGTTTTTTACACCAAATTCACCACAAGATGATTAACACTGACAAAATAGATTTTTTTTTTTAAAGAAAAAAAAAAAACAAGAATCATTACAAAGTTGTTAAACAAGGGAACTTCATTTATATAAAAAAGGCCCACCCACCTTGAGGTGTAACTCAACAGCGACATCGTCATCTCTGTCGCCAGAAATCAAACAGCTGATGGCATCAAAAATCGCTTTCTCGTACGAAGTGGCTTGATCCTGTGCAAATGCCAAATAAAAGTAAAAGAAAATACGATATTTTCCGATAAAGAAGCATTATATAAACTAAAATTATTGTGCTTGATTTTGGGACAGAAAAGCTTCTGAGGAATTCTTTTTCCCTTCTATTGTGTGTGTGTGGACAAGTACATGAAAAAAAAAATTTCCTTAACAAAAAAAAAGTTCATGAAAATTTAAGAAAAAGGTAGAGAGAGAAAGAGAGAATTACGAGTCGAGAGCTGGCTGCTTGAAGATGGAAAGGAACACGGGAAGGATCATTGGAGCAAAGGAAATGAGCGGCCAAAGTGTTGGCCAAAACGCAGTGTGGGTCGTGAGCCGGTGCCTTCAGAATCACGGACCGCTCTCTTCCGTAACTAAGTACCTTCCATCCATTTAAATTACAATCAATTTTGAATAGTGTACGATATATAAGTACATAGATATAGAGAGAGAGAGAGAAACCTGGTGATAATAGGAGTTGACTGCAGAGATGCAAGCATCAGAAGAGGTGTTGATCTCATATCCCCATCTATCCATTTTCACTACGCCTCCTTCCATTTCTCTCCCTCTCTCTCTCTGTAAAAGTATGTTTTCTCTATCTCTCTCTAAAAGTCGAATGTGAAACGGGAAATAAAAAAAAAACAGATGCTGCAGTATTTGGGGTACAAAGCATGGTAGGTAATGTCGCCACTCTAACTAAAGCTGTCGTTTTTCTGGTTTTAGGATGCATTTTGGAAAGCTCATTTTTATGAAAAGATTTTTATTTTTATATATTTTATTATCATTGTTATTTTCAAAAATGTTATGAGAACACTTTCAAATGAGCTGTCGCCTAGGGAGCACAGACACGGACATGGGATACGGACACGACACGATACGGATACGGCAATACGACAAATCCCAAAAAAATAAGATACGGACACGGCAAGGATACGTTAAATAAATAAAAATATAATATTATACATAAAATATTAATTTTTATTCTTCAACCATATAATAAATATAGTTAAAATAATTATACAAAATATAAGAAGTTAAAATCTAGAAATTCACTATCTTTTTAAATATTTTTTAGGGTTAAGTGCAAAAGACACTCTCGTTATATACAGAAATGTGCAAAAACCCTCCTGATGTTCAACTAACTCCCTACAGTTTCAAAATTGTGCAAATAAGGACAAATAGTTAATTTTCCGGTACCGGAGATAGGAAATGACAAAATTATCCTTATGTTATAAAAATATATATAAAAAAATGTGCAAAAAATACTCTCGTTATATACAGAAATGTGCAAAAAACACCCTCCAATTTAGTATGTGCAGATCACCCCCACTAGTTATCTCCGATGTGCAAATCCCCCCTCCGGCTGGTTAACCAGCATGTTTGACTTAAATTTTTTTTAAAATTACAAAATTACCCTTCACTAGTTAATACCTTGTTTGGTTTTCTCTTATCTACCATAACCATATATATATTTACAGGGATGAGAGAGATAATTGAAGAGAGAGAACCCAATTTATACAAACAATTTCATATAAATATATATATACACACACACTCACTGTTATATGTCATTATATACACACACTATTACACACATATACACACACTGTTACACAGAGAGAGAGAGAACTGTTATAGAAATACCAATTAACCCCAATTTACTACGATTAATTATGCACTTAACCCTTTAATTTTTTTATAACATAAGGGTAATTTTGTCATTTCCTATCTCCGGTACCAAAAAATTAACTATTTGTCCTTATTTGAACAATTTTGAAATTGTAGGGGGTTAGTTGAACATCAAGGGGTGTTGTTGCACATTTTTGTATATAGCAGGGTATTTTATGCACTTAACTGGTGAAGGGGTAATTTTGGAATTTTAAAAAAAATTTAAGTCAAACATGTCGGATCAACAAGCCGAAGGGGGGTATTTGCACATACTAAATTGGAGGGTATTTTTTGCACATTTTTGTATATAACGAGGGTGTTTTTTGCACTTAACCCTATTTTTTACAATGACTCACTTACTTGAGGGTTTTAAAAATATTTTTGTTTTATTATTAAATGAGCCTTATTTTCTTATCTATAAAGTTTTTAATATTACAATTTCAACCCCATTTTATAAAACAAAAAATTACAAATTTGTCTTGAAAATATTCCAGCCGTATCCCAGACGTATCCAGGGCCGGCCCTGAGATTCCAAAAATATTGAGAGGCCCTAAGCGGACTTTCAAATGAGGGCCCTTTCTACCTAAAGTTTCACGTGCGGAGAAATTTTATATGAGTGCAAATTTTTTATTAAAATGAGACGATAAGCAAATAAAATAAATTAATGTTGGAAAAAAAAACCCTCGTCTTAGTACTTTATAAATAACACGATCCATTTCACATAAAAAAATTAAAAGAAAATATTCAATACACCTTAGTCACAAAAATCACAATTGAACTTCATATCAAAGTAAATGTGATCGTCTTGAATTTTGAACTGTAAAATTATCAATTAAAGTACTCACAATCCCCAAAGAAAAGTCGTTGCCTTGCCGCGCTTACATGCTAGTTGTGAAGATAAAAGAATAAAAGGAAAGGAGTTCTGAAAAAAAAAAAGCCTAAGACAAATAGTTAGTAGTAATTTGTTTTTTGTTTTTAAAATGAGGCTCAGACCATTGTATTGGGTCATTATCATTATTTTTTAAATAAGGCCCACTTTGTTACTAAACTTTGAATCATTGTATTGGACCATTATCATTATTTTTTAAATGAGACCCACTTTGTTACTAAACTTTGGCTTAGACTAGTGTATTGGACTATTAGTTACTATTTTTTTTTAAAATAATATTTAGTGGGCTTAGTGGAAATTGGGGGCCCTCAAAAAAATAAAAAGTTTTGGGGCCCTAGGCGGCTTGGGCCGCCTAGGCCCAGGGCCGGCCCTGCGCGTATCCTGACTATATCTCTCGCGTATCCTAGCCATATTCGATATTAAAAAAAATTTTTAAAAAAAATGGGATACTTCTTAGCCGTATAGGACACGTATCCGGCCATATCCGTATCGGATACGTGTCCGATACGGCCACGACATTATATTTGGAGTATCCGTGCTTTGTAGGTGCTTGTCGCCTTGATTTATTCAATAAAGTAGTAGTATCAAATAATGTCACAATTAATCCACAGAAGAAGAGGCGAACTCATTATGAAAGTACAATCGTGTGCAAATTAATTATGGAATAATGCAAATTATCAGTTTATTCACTGTTGTTAAGGAAGCAACTTACTAGTTTGGTCTATTAATTGTTTATGTTTCTTGTACATGTATCTCCTTTATTTAAACAACAATTTCAAATGAATCTATTATCAAATGCTCCCACTTGTTTATAATGTTCCAAGTGTTAGAATTCTTCTCTCGCGCAACATAACTTAGGGCCCGTTTGGTAACCGTTTATGTTTTGTGTTTATTGTTTAAGTGTTTATATAAACAATGTTTATGTTACGATTTTGTTTATCCATAAATATGAGTGTTGTTTGATAACGAAAAAACGTTTGACTTATTTAAAAAAATTTTTTTTTAGCAGGGGTGCCCCTAAGTAACTATTTCTTATTATCAAGTATATTAGTAATTATTCATATTGTATCAAATATTTTTTTCTTAAGGCAATTGATGCTCTTTAATTCTGTCCACACCTGATAATTCTAATATTTTGATCGTTGTATCAAATAATAGTCTTTTATAATTTTTTTTCTTTTCTTTTTCTCACTTTTAGTTTTAATTTTTAATTAAAATAATGTAATCACCATTTTAGATAAAAAAGAAAAAAAAAAGTTTTTTTTTTCATAAACATAAACAATAAACATCATTTTGGTGTTTAGGATTTGAAGGCTTATGAACAGTGTTGTTTTAAAAACGTTTATACAATTTATAAACAAAACAAAAATTATCAAACATGTTTATTCTAAAAATTTGTTTTTATAAACAATAAACACTAAACATAAACGGTTACCAAACGAGCCCTTAATATTGTGTTTGGTATGTAGATATAGAATGAAATGAAATGTTTATTTCAATCATTTCTTTGTTTGGTATGAATTTTAAAATGAAAATAGTTATTCCCTTGAAATGAAAATCTCAAACATATGGAATGGGCTTTACATTCTCAATAAGATTTACAAAACAAAATCATTTACTTCCACCACCACTTCCACTACCATAATGCCTCTACCACCACCACCACACTAACTCTACCACCACCACCACCACTATCAGCTCTACAACTAGGGGTGCACACGGTACGGTTCCCCACGGTTCTTGGTAGAACCGGAATCGGAACCGTTACCAATGGTTCCTAATTTTCAAAATCGGAACCGGAACCGTTAAGGGTTAGAACCGTGATAAACCGAACAGCGGTTCTCGATTCGGTTCCGGTTCCGAATCGCGGTTCCTTAGGATTTTTTTTTTTTTAATGAAGCTTGAAAATACAATATATATATATATATATATATATATATATATATATTCATTAAATAAATGTGAGACCTACAATCTAAAAATGGCACCCCTATATATATATATAATTATTATATTATATTATATATATATACATTACATATAATAATTATATATAATGTATATATATTATATATAGTTATTATATTATATATATATATATACACATATTTAATATAAAACGGTTCCGGTTCCGGTTCTAAGGAACCGTTACCTCCAACGGTTCCGGTTCTGGTACGGTTTTACTGGTCTTGGAACTGGAACCAGAACTGTTGGTAATGCTTCCTAACTTTAGGAACCGGAACCGGAACCGTAACCACGGTTCGGTACGGTTCCCTTCGATTCCGATTCTGGTTCCGGTTCGGTACGGTTCTTTGTGCACCCCTATCTACAACCACTATCACCACTTCCACCACCGCCACCCCACCACTTGCATATCGCCACCTTCCTACTCCACCACACCACCACTTCTATATCACCGCCACCTTCCACAACCGCCACATCTTGTCGCCACCACCACCTTCCTCCACCCCCACCACACCATTCCACCACCTCCATATTGTCACCTTCCATCGCCACCATCTCTACATCGCCACCTTCCTCCACCATCACTTCCAGATCATCACCTTCTCTCACAAACACCTCCACCGCCACCCCCACCCCACCACAACACATTTGTTGGTTTAAATTATTTGTATTTTAGAGAATTTAAGTTAAAATTTATTTAATTCTTATCTCATTTCATATTTGCAACCAAACAATAGAATGATAATAATCATTCCATTCCATTCATGATCTAGACTGTATTTATGATGTCATTAGATCAATTAATTGAATTGGCCGGTCATTTTGTCAGATAGGAGATCCCCAACACCACATGCCACGGTTGAGAATCTGGTTCTTGTATTTGAGTATTCAATCCAAAAGATTAACTTATTAAGCTGAGTGAGGCTTCCCCGTATAAGTCTCAAATTCTTCTTCCACCGACAGTAAGGACTAGTAGAAAGAATCAGCACAAGCAAAAGGAAACCACTTCAGATTCTTCCACTATGACACTTGTATCCCATTACTTGTACATTCCATGGAACCAGAATTGATTCTTTTCATGTCATGCCTCTCAAAGATTAAGTTGTTGATTAGGATGTCAAAAAAATTCAAACAGAAACACAATCAGCAGCTAAACATTGGATCAACATAGGAGGCCATATATCCCAATCAACATGTCCATGATTCTGAATTTCATTTAGCATATTGAGAAATTTAATTTCAAATAGTCCTTTTTTTATTAACAGGTAAGGGCAACTGTTTTGTGCAAATTATTGTCAAATGTCTTTCCACTTTCCCTCAACCAGTAATGTTAATTTTTTATTATTTACAAGAATGTGAGGAAAAAGCAAAAGATAAAAACAAAAACATCATATATTTAGGGTGCGTGCGTTCACTGACGGAAAACGTTTTTTATTTTTTTGCTGTCAACTCTCAAAAAGTAGGAACAAAAACAAAAAATATGTTTTTGTTTTTCGATGGTAGAAAACGTTTTTCATTTTTGTGAAGAAAAGAAAAGAAAAAATATAAAAAAAGGTGTTTCTTTTATTTTCAGTACAGTAACTCAAAAACGTTTTTGATATTGTTATTACATGGCATTCTTCATTCCTACATGAAATATTATATTATATTATATTATAATTATAATTGTAATTGTAATTAATTTAATTATAATTATATTAAATTATATTATAATTAATTTATAATATTACTACATATGAGATATTATTTAATATTTTTTATTTATTATTATATACTATATGTTAAATATATTATCTATCACATAGTAAAGTTATACATAATGCATATACATGGAGTTCGTGATTTAAATTAGAAGTTGTATTTTATTAAGATAATGATTTGTAGAGTGAAAAGTTATCACTGAATGTGTAATGAAGAGGATGTCCATCCATTGAATTGTGAAAATGTAAATCTCACTTGCACGATGAGAGTGATTCACTTTTCCAATTCGATGATAACTATTACTATGTTTATCATTACTCATTTTATTATCATGTATTAGGTATTATTAAAATTTGTAAAATTATTGACTTGTATACACTGTATATATATATTTTAAGGTTTTCTGATATCAATAGATAAATTAAAAATAAAATAAAAAATTAATAAAAATCAATACTATAAAAAAGAAAAATGATATGTTACTAAGTACTGTTATTTGTTTTTTGTTTTCAAAATTGTGACAACAATAAGTATTAATAAACATCATTTCTATTTTCTATTTTCACTCAAAAAACTAAAATTAAGTTTTTACTTTCTTGAGACTGCAAAAACAAAAAACAAAAACGTTACTAAACACACCCTATATTTACCGAAAATATTTACAAGAATATCATATTTATAATAGTTGGATATTACTAGACAACATCATATATATATTAAAAAAGAAAGATGCAAACATCATCTTTCAAGCCTAGAGATGGCAATTTTGCCTACTTTGCCTGTTTTCGTCTTGTTCCGCTCCGTTTGGGACGAGTATGGAAATCATTTTTATACCGTCGGGACAGGTATGAAAATGAAAATGTGAACCCGCCGTGGATACAGGGCATGTTCGGTCTGTGATAGAAACCCACCGCGCCCCGCCAATCCACTTGTTATATAATTATAATTTATATTATACATCCCTACTTTTCCAACCTTTAAATAAAAGTATATAAGTTCTTTATATTCTTCATTTTCAGGTTTTGATTGGTTCTTGAATTGAAATCTCGAGTAAGAAAATGGTGATTGAAAATCAAAGTGTGATTATTGAGTAATTTTGATTTTGTTTTTGAGAAATCTAAATGTAAGCTTTTATTAAAACTTCATATGGTGGAATTTTGTTCTGTTTAATTTGGTTGTATTAAACATTTTTTAACTTTTAGATCAAACGTGTTATTGGAGCTTTTTGATTGTGGAATGTAGACATGTAATCTCTATAATGAACTTATTTATTCTGAATTTAATTCTTGAATCATACTAACAAGCTTGTAATATTTTGAATTTAAAAATGATAGATCAAATTGGGCTTCTAATATCTATACTGAGAATTTAATTGTTGAATCAAAATACTAGGATTGTAATATTTTGAATTAAAAAAAGTATTTGATGTGGAACAAATTTGTGAAAACCCGTCCCGCCCCAAACCCACGACAAATTTGGTAATGCTATTAAAAACAACGGAGCAAAAATGAGTTTAGGCAAGCCTGTTCCGTTGCCATCCCTGTTCAAGCCATAGGTTGCCAACCTAAGAAGTATCGACACGGACATGGACACGGACACAGCAAATTTCAAAAAAACAGGACACAGCACGGCGGGGATACGGCTATGAAATAATATATTAATATATATTTAACAAGTTAACCAATATCCACAATACCATAAATCTAACAATAAAAAAATAATAAATCACACAAATACTTCAATTTATTATCAAGCAATTAATGTATTTTCAAAAAGGATGTTCATTATATTAAAACCCACTACTAGAATTTTGCATATTACTCATTTTTCTAATAACAAACAAATAAATTTAAATACAAAATACCAAATAAACCAACATTACTTTATGTTAAATAAAGTTCTATTGGCTTTTTTTTATTTTTTTGTTTCTAAATTTATTATTTAGGAATTTTATTTAACTATTTTTTTATTTTTAAAATTTTTTATTTTTAGAAAATACTATATTTATATAGAAAATGGCATAATAGTCATATTAAATGGTATATATGTCATTATAGTTATTTCAAGGGGTTAAGATGTCAACTTTAGAAGATGAGGGGCTGAAATGCTCAAAAAAATAGTTCAAAGGGATCTTTTTGTAACTTTAAAAAAGTTCAGGAATTTTTTGCACTTTTAAAAATTACAAAATATACCCCGCCGTGTCTCCCATGTGTCTTTGCTGTGTCCCCCGCTATGTCCTAAAAAAAAAAATCCAGGACACTTCAAAAGAGTGTCCGACACATGTCCTTGGAGTGTCCGAAAAGTGTCCGACATGAGCACGACACTCCTATACGAAGTGTCCATGCTTTCTAGTTGCCAACTTATTATATCACCAAGTCCAAGTGATTAGATTATATATAGGGAATTTTTAATTGGAAGTAGAAGCTAATTTTCCTACCTCGTTATTATTGCATGCTGAATCAAACCAGAGTCAAAATATTTGCAAGACTGTTTGTTTGTTTGTTTACTCCTCAAGTACAGAGCTGGAACCACCGGCCTTCGTGGCCGAGTGGTACTTCCTGGCCTCTCCATAGGAGAGGTCCAGGTTCGAATCTCCCCTATGTGGGAAGCTTGCCAATGCCAAGAAAAAAAAAAAAAAGTACAGAGCTGAAAATTTTGGCCCATCGCTATCAGATTACAAATTTATACGTGTACCGTAGCGTACAAGGTCGCTTTCAGAAACAAATTTCAATTTATCCATAAGAAAATAAACTTTCCAAATATATTTTTATTCAGCGAAATATTACATATTTGCTCTTGTAATCTTACATACAAGAAGTAACACAAAGAAACATTAGCGGATGGATCACGAATTCACCATCCTATTATTGAAGAAATATTTAGATATATATTGTTCAAAGCAAAGAACAATGAGACATAAGTGTGGTGATTCAATAAATTATCCAGACTACCCATGTAATATAAGATATTACATTAACAGTATTCTGCCCTATTTAAAGTTGCACTATTTAAAGTATGCAGTCTCTAAGGCCTTAGCTTTCTCACCTACAACTTCAGCTTCCTGCTTCCCTAACATGGAATAACCTCTCCCCTGAAATTATATATATAAATTCATTTATTAAGGGTGTCCCTGCAGAGACTAATCTTATAAACCTCATACTTAAATATAGATCTACCCAAGGTCTAAGCAGAAATGTCATATCAAAGATAGAAAAATACCAGCAGGCGCCACAAGAATGGAGCTCCTTCCCTCTTCTTCACCTGTTTCTCAATGACTTCGATTGCTATAAACGCAAATATCACGTTTAGACATTATTAAATAAACTACCATGAAGCTTGAATGAGAGAAAAAATGGTGATCATACCCTTCCCAGCTTGTCCGGTATTCAGCAGCATACTGTACCAAACTTCGTTAAAGACATCAAGTTGTTCACCAGACGCACCGATCGTCTACCATAAAGAAATAAATTTCACATATTTTATTTGAAGTAGAAGGAAAAATAGCTTCAACAGAGACTGATAGATGAGCTAATTGGTACTCGATAATAGTACCTTACAGTTGTTAGCATCAAAATCTGGACCAAGCAATTCCAATGCCTTTTCGTTTGGCATACATATAAATCTAACAAATACATACATACATACATACATATATGCATCAAACTCGTGTGAATTTAAAACAAATTACCTACAGCTTCGAAAAATGTTCATACACTAGTAAAGCAATTTTTTCTCACACCAGGGTGTCATGATCCTTTATGAGTCATGACTAATCCTTACGGATGTGTGTAATCACCGGGAAATCATGTGCATCAGGTGAAGCAGGGAGATTCAAACCTGTGGCAACTGGCTGGTTTATGAACCTGTCACCTTAGCCAACTTGGCTACCCATGTAGGTTCTAGATGTGCAAGTTTCATTGCAACTATATACTCCACTTATCATGAAAGTTCCATTCACTTTCAAACAATAGCAGTGCCAACCCTAGCCCAAAACAATCATGATTCTCTATCAAACTTGTGAGTAAAATCTATTGGTAGGGGAGGAGTTCCTCTTGAGGATCCCCCCACAAGTTCTAGTAGCTTCATATTTCAGAAAGAATCAACACTTCTGGCCCTTGAGCTAAACAGTTCAGTATAGTTGTGATGTGACTGGAATGCTCTCATACACAGCTAACACAAAACCACAAACATAGCAAGTATAAATCAATCAAACATCATGACTCTAAAGAGAAAGACAAAACAACTGGAACAAACCAGCATTCCTCCCTGCATCAATTGTTGCTTCTTCTTCCTCATCAAAGAAAATCTACATGGACAACACATTTATAATGAATTAAATGCCGGAATATACCAAAGAAACTGCAGAGGGACAGTGCAAGATCCCCCTAACCTGGATTTCAAGCCCTTGAGTAAACCTTCAGCTTTAGCAAGTTCTCCTGTACAAGCTAGCGCCCATAATATTAACAAATCCAGGTGCCACTCCAAATGCCAACAGGCCTGAAAATTGTGTGCATCCAGGATATGGAAAAACAATTTGTTGAAGTGAATCATAAATTGAAACTACACAAGGTGAAATGCATATAAATGCTATTTCGGGGATGATACTTGGAAAAGAAAAGGGAAAACACGTTACAGAAAATTCATTATATGGGCAAAAAGCTATACACCAAAATTATACAAATGGATGAAATGGGAACAAACTCAAGCACCTTTAACTATGTGCTTCTACTTCTTTTCTTTTGTGTTGTGAAAGTTCATGCAGACCTTGCATTCATCAGCACAGCACATTTGTAATAATCTTTAAAATATTTCAAGAGGTAAATCTCTCCTTCATGATTCTGTAAAATCTGCTTTATTGTCATTGTGAGGATATGCGACTTCACGTTTGCATTAGCAAGGACCCTTAATGTCCAAAGCAATCTCATAAAAGCAAAGTAAAAAATTACGACATTAGTGTAGGTGCCTGAAACAACATAGGACACAACTTTTCAGCATTTCAAGTACTGAATGAAAGTGCTCAAGGTAAAATTTCCTAGTTAAATAAAATTTATAAACCATAAAACATTGAAGAGATAATAATCAGCATCAACGAAAGCTGTCATCTCAGAATCTCAGCTATTAAAATCCAACTATATGGCATGTATTTGATGATGGCCTACCATGCCTTTGATATCCTTTCCCACTGTATGTCATTTACAGCTTCACAGCCATCGTCAAAGGAAAGAAAGAAAGTTGAAAGCTCTATTACAAGATTTGTGATTTCACTTGATTATGATAGATATCCAAGCCTTTGAATGTTAAATGTTGATGTTCTAGAAATGCCTTCACGCATGGAAGAGAATCATGGGTCTATGAACATGACCACATATGGCATGTAAGAGCACGGTAATTCCAGTTTTTTTTTTAGTGATTAAATTTCGTTCATGGACTGTGAAAGAAAAGATAGCTAGCCTACTACACTACCTTTTTCTAACCGAGTACACCTTGATTTGAAAGAAAATAATAACTCTCAAAATGCAGTTTTGACGCCTTAATAGACCCAAGTTTGTTTCCATGAGACATACTATTCAAAAACATTAATGGAAACATTTGCTAAAAAAGAACTTCCCCATAAAATTCTAATTTCGATTACCTCAATATTTAATAGACGTTAAACCCTCATAAGTTGTAGAACATATCTAAGTAAAACATTATGCAATAAAGATGATGCAACTAACCACCAAGGGCCGTAGCCCAGTGGTATCTCCTCTATCTTCTAAAGTGGAAGGTGAGAGTTTGAGTCCCCCTTAGGGACAAATAGGTGTGTGAGTTTCTTGCCAATGAAAAAAATAAATAAATATATAAGATAATGTAACTAACTTCTTATCAAATAACCAATAAAAAAAAAATCATTTAATCCAACTTACTTGGTTTGTTAGACAACCCGATAAAATCTGCAGACGGTCCCCAAAAACATCAATTTCACCTTGTACATACACCCGCAATAACAAACCAAGAGCATTTAAGTACACCTGAACGCATGAAAAGCTAGAACTTGTTATTACATTAAAATAAATCATGGTTAAGAGAAATAACAAAATGTATACCTCTGCAGGCATGGCATCACTTCTTTCTAACTCCTTCCAGATACAATTATCATAAACCTCAAGGACTTTTCTCATGGGAGAATGGCCCTCCAAGTAACAAAGAGCTACATGCCACCAATTGTGTGTGTACCTGAAGATTAAATTAATTTCTTTAGCTATCTAAAATATCCAAGGATAACTTCTCTTCAAATGACTTCAGCCATACATAAAAGCTGACAAAGAACTCCATGATTGTGAGCATCCTTCCATGAACTCCACTGCTTCCTTAAAATGACACTCAAACTCAAGGACATGACATAACTGCACAAGAATCCGAATGTGCTATGAGAACCCATTGATGAGAGAAAATTCAGGGAAGCAGGCAACAAATAAAAGGATAAGTTTCATGTCATGGACAATTACCAAAAATGAGACAATACATATTATTATTAACTTACACTTTATTCCATACTTGAAGCATTGAACCAAGTTCATATTCATGATCCCATTTTTCCAGAAAAATTCAAATAAAGATATTTTTTCTATGACAATGATTAGAAAATATTAGGACAAACTTTGATGGGGCACGGCGCAATGAATAGCACCCAACATTAGAAGCCAAAAGGATTTATATTTTACTAAATATGTTGATAGATTTAAGCTTTTAGAGTGCATGGTATTAGAGCCAGGTCAGCAGCAGGTCCTGGGTTCGAACCTCGCTGTCACCTTGACCCGATAATTAAAAATGATCACTCATTGGGCCCAGCAAGTGCTCGACCAAGCCGCACTTGATGGGGCGTGTTAGAGGTTTAAATATTCAAGTTACACCCCTCTCTATTAGCTTAAACTTTTAGAGTAGATAGTGTTCAACAGTGCATATGATAGTCAACTAAAGCTTACAAAAAAAAAAGCATATGATAGTAAGCTTGGCTTACAGCATGTTGTGCCCAGCAATCTTCTTTGTTAATCTCGAATCCCTTTTTCGCAGCTTTCTCTGCATCTGCCATTTGACCAAGCTCTAATAAAGGAAAGGCAAGCATGCCATATACATAATTTTCTTGCTGATTTTCTGGTAGAACCTGCTGAATTCAATAAATCATAACAGAATCTAACAAAAATAAGAGAACTTGAGGTTCTCAATGGAACTGAAAGTTGTACTAGATGTAGAAATTAGACACCATGTACTGCTTCAACAGAACATTTTGAATTATTGGTAGAAGAACAAGTTATATGTTGACATTGTTGTAGATGAGTGTGCAAGTTCGACAACAATAATTTTAATAATTTCTACTCAATTGAAAAAAACCATGGATCTCCTTTCACATTTTATAGAAGGTAACCTGTTGAACAAGGTGCAAAGATAGATCAGATCGACCCATGTAAAAACAGAGCACTTGAGCCCGCTTTAGAGACACCAAATCTTTTGGGAACCTTTTTAATAGCTGCAAAAACAGACATATACACAGAATGAATAAGCTACTTACAGACACTAAACACCAAACTCAATGCAACTAATGGAGAAGTGCACACAAACTAAATTTGTATCACTCCAATAATTTGCATTACAGAAAAATCTCCTAAATTTTGAGAAATGTAACATTCCAAAATTTGATATGCATACCTTGCTATTCTCAATGTGAAAAAAAAGAAAGGAAACTATAACTTTAAACAGTTTAAAGCAATTGCCAGGGAAACCTCTTTAAATAATATGTCACCGGGACCTAATCAAGGGGGTTTGTACTGTTCCAGCACACGGTGATATTTATAATTTGCAATTTGACAATCATATCATATAAGAGGAAAGTCATGTAGAGCATATTATTCTAAACATGATCATGGTCAGTTTATTCCTATAAAGCGCCTATCAGCGTATGTATCATTATAAAGGGTCACCAAGTAGATTGAATTTTACGCCAGAATTAGAGTCTAATTAAGATGTCATCCAACCTATGTACTGAAATGACTTCGTTCAAATATGATACAATAGCATTTTAAAGGGTTCCACTTCTTTTTTCCACTTAATAAAAAGCACAATTTATAAATATGCTAGCTCAGTTAAATAAAGAAGTCCAACCAATTCCAATACATGAAACAAAATTTAAAGTTCAGTTTCTTTTTTTCTTCTTTTTTTGACACCCAAATTCACCACAAGATGATTAACAGTGCGACAAAATAGATTTATTTTTGAAAGAAAAGATGAAAAAAACAAGAATCATTACAAAGCTGTTAAACAAGGGAACTTCATTTATATAAAAAGGCCCACCCACCTTGATGTGTAACTCAACAGCAACATCGTCATCTCTGTCGCCCGAAATCAAATAGCTGATGGCATCAAAAATCGCTTTCTCGTACGAAGTGGCTTGATCCTGTGCAAATGCCAAATTAAAGTAAAAGAAAATACGATATTTTTCCTATAAAGAAGCATTATATTAACTAAAATTAAAATTATTGTGCTTGATTTTAGGACAGAAAAGCTTCTGAGAAATTTTATTTCCCTTCTATTTTGTGTGTGTGGACAAGTACATGAAAATTTAAGAAAAAAGGTAGATAGAGAGAGAGTTACGAGTCGAGAGTTGGCTGCTTGAAGATGGAAAGAAACACGGGAAGGATCGCCCAAGCAGAGGAAATGAGCGGCCAAAGTGTTGGCCAAAACGCAGAGTGGGTCGTGAGCCAGTGCCTCCAGGATCACGGACCGCTTTCTTCCGTAACCAAGGTCCTTCCATCCATTGGAATTACAATCAATTTTGAATGGTATAACGATATATATATATATATATACACACACACATATATATATTAATATAGAGAGAGAAAAACCTGGTTATAGTAGGAGTTGATAGCAGAGATGCAAGCATCAGAAGAGGTGTTGATCTCATATCCCCATTTATCCATTTTCACTACACTTCCTTCCATCTCTCTCTCTCTCTCTCTCTCGAAAAGTTGAATGTTTTCTCTTTCTCTCTCTAAGTTGAATATGAAACTAGAAAAAAACAGATGCTGCAATCTGGGTTACAAAACATAGTAGTAACTGGCAGCGGATTCTTCTCTCAGAGTGACGTGATTCGGACACGTGAAGTCGTGAATACGACGTATAATGAATTTTGAACATTTTATTTTTTAATTGAACAACGCTGGAATAGGGTAATGATACAGTTGGACACTTCGAGAAAATTTTATAATATATATATATATATATATTTAAAAAGGATTCAGTGGAATTTAAAGTATATTGAGTTAATTAAAAAAATAATATAAAATTTAAGTAAATAAAAATAACAAATATATATTAATAATAATTAATAATAAATTATATCGAGATTCCGCTTGTACTCTATAAATAAAAGGACAATGATGATGTTTGTACCATATAAATGAATGGACAATAATTATATAATGCATGTAGATTAGGTTATTGACCATTGATGAGTTCAAGAAGCATAAGTAGATTTTTATTTTATTTATTTATTTTTTAACAGAAAAAAAATGAAACAAAAACACAATCAGCAGCTAAACATTGGATCAACATAAGAGGACATATATCCCAATCAACATGTCCGTGATTCTGAATTTCATTTAGCATATTGAGAAATTTAATTTCAAATAGTCCTTTTTTTATTAACAGGTAAGTGCAGCTGTTTTGTGCAAATTACGGTCAAATGTCTTTTCACTTTCCCACAACTCTAAATAATTACTTACTTAACCTAACATTACTAATAAGTGTTCTAAATATTTAAGTGCATCTATTTTTATTTTTATATTTCAGCATTTTAGCTAGTCACATAAGCATATTAGGATTTTTGAATTTTGGCTCCACAATAATTTTTTCAGATTTTCGCGCAACCAAAATAATAATATTTTAATAACTTTTTAACTTTTTTTCAATTTAAAATTATTAAATATTTATTTACTAACAATTATTTTTCATCTTATATAAACACTCATTTTTTCATTTATAAAATCATCACTACTTTCATCTTTTTCATTTTTGTAAAAATTCATTCACCATCTCTTTCAATTTAGAATTTTCAATGTTGTCATCATCATGACTTTTGCCAGATTCTAATTCTCGACGTTCTTCGTTATCCTCATTAATAAATTTTGGAAATTTGCTTGAAGACCATGTATCTACCAACAAAAAAAATTCTGAGTTGCTGTACACTGGAGATTGTAGCGCAAGTCTTTCAACCACCTCAGAGGTGGTGGTTCATTCATCATGGCTGAGAAGGAAACCATCGTTAGTTAATGAAATACTACTTTGACGAGAATTACTTATATACACTCGAGCAATTTCATAGACGATTAATGATGCTCCAAGAACTATTTCTTCGTATTCTGAATGATGTTCAAGTTTATGACGACTTCTTTGTTCAAAAAGGGACGCAAGTGGTCATTTGTGGTTGTCTTCTATATGGAAGATAACAACTGCAATACGCATTCTCGTATATGGTGGACCAACCGATTCATTTGATGAGTATATTAAAATTGGAAAGACTACTGCAATTAGTTATTTGAAGACATTTTGTACTGCTATTGTTGCTGTATATGAGCAGTAGAACATGCACTAACCAAACGAAACTAACATTGCACGACTTCTTCAAGAAGGGGAGGCTAGAGAATTCCCAAGTATGCTTGGTTCCATCAACTGTATGCACTGGAAATGAAAGAATTGCCCAGTGGCGTGGCATGTCACGCACAAGGGCCGCTCCCAAAAGACTACTCTAATATTGGAGGCGATAGCCTCAAAAGATTTGTGAATTTGGTATTCATTTTTTGGAATGGGTGATTCACACAATGATATAAATGTATTGAATCATTCCTTCATATTCAACCGTATTATTAGTGACAGAATACCTCCGATTAATTATGTGGTGAATGAGCATCAATATAACATGTGGTAGTACCTGTCTAATGGTATATACCAAAAGTAGGCAACTTTGATTTAGACCATCTCAAATCCAAGAACTCCAAAACAAAAAATATTTGCAGAAAGACAAGAGGCATGCAGGAGAGATATGGAGTGAGTATTTGGGGTCTTGCAAATCAAGTGGGCAATAACGCAACAACCAATTAAATATTGGGAGAAGATGAACTTGTGTCTCATAATGAGAACGTGTATCATCCTTCACAACATGATCATTGAAGATGAATGTCACGACAATATTGGAATTTGGCTGCCACCGAAAAAGAGTATCCTGAATCACACTCAAATATTAGACCCTAATGTTTTTGCGGCACATATCTATGCTCGCCAAACTCAGTACTTCAGTAAAGAGACAAATACGCAATTGAAGAAGGATCTGATAGAACATGTGGAATCAGATTGTTGATGGATATGAAAATCTTTAAGTGATTTTTTTTATGTACTCCTATCTTTAAGCTAGCTAGTTATATTGATTTTTTATGTACCCTTTTCTTTAAGTTATGTTGTCATTTTATGTACTAGAATTTTAAATTATGTTGCAGTTTATGTACTAAAATTTTAAGTTATGTTGTATTTTTATGCTTGTAAAATATTATAAAATATTATGTAATAAAATTTTGATTATAAAATTATCTTTCGCATAATACAATATCCGTAATGGATTAAAAAGCAATATAATATAAGTTAAAACGATACAATCTCCATAATGAATTAAAAAAAATAACATAACTTAAAACGATACAATATCCATTATGAATTAAACAAGTCCTATGGACTGTGCAAATTCTCATATGCTTCTGCACACATTCGCTCATATATCTATTATTGTTTTCGGATAAGCCATGCTTTCTGTAATTTTGTTGGTAATATTGAATTTGGATCTTTTAGCATCAAATCCTCTTCTCGAACTTTTTCTTCATGTATTTCTATCTTCCGTTGTCTTTCAATCTCTTTCAGCTTTGTCTCCATAATAATATTTTTTTGGGAGTCAAATTTGGATGTTGCTTACTAGAAACTAACCTCGAATGATGAGTATGTGTTCTCATATTTTGACTGTTTCTTCTTGTTTTGGCTCTGCTTCGCCGCGTTGCGTCCTGTTGGTTGCTCTAATGGTTGAGATTCAGCAATACTGAGTAAATATTCATTCATGCCAAACTGTGTCTATCCTTCAGAAGGAATACCCTCATACACTACATTACTTAATGTATTTGATGGGTTTGAGTGAGCAACAAGCTCATTGATGTTGATTCCAGTACTCCTTTTTTTTTTCGCGCGCGTAATTTTATATTTATTTTTTTCTTGATCGAGATAATATGCATGTCATTTTAGAGAGTCTTTTAAAATGTTATAACAAGTATAAAGTTTAAAGTTCTCATTCATAGTAGATGTATACAGATGTTGAGCTTCTTTAAATAATTGCACAATAATTAGAATCGAATTATTTAAAATAATTACTTATTAAATACGATCAAGTAAAAAATTTAATTAAAATTATAAACTTACCATATCATGATTGTTGAAGCCACTGGTCTGTTTATTTTCTACTGTAAGCAACTATCTAGACTATTTATCAATTTTTACTTGGATGGTGGACCAACGATTTGCCAAACCTCCAAAGCCTCGGGCAATTGGAGCACCAAGTTGTACTTGAAAATTGACCAGAATTTGTTGCCATAATGTCGACTTTGCTTGGTCTGCACCGATCACCGTTAACTTCTAGTCATGCATTGCACAGAATCAAATCTTCTTTGTTGGACCAATTAGGCATTCAAGAAATCAGTTGCTTTCAGAAAGGTCTGACATTACTGGATTGAGGTAATATCGACGAATAAAATGCGACTGATTGATTAGATGGAAATTGAGAATCGCTACCATTATATTGATAAAAGCTGTCGAATGATAAAAAAATCATCATTTAATAAAGGGTTGAAGTTGAAATTTGGTGGTGTTGAATCCATGAAATTGAATTTTATAAAAAAATAATTAACTAAGATTGAAAAATAAAAAGAATTTTAGGCTTAGGAGGAGAAAATATGAATTTTTGGTTGTGAAATTAGTGAATATAGGGGTGGTGTATTTATAGGGATGAAAAAAGTAAAATAAATAAAATTAATTATTTAAAATCCAATAGAGCTGTTGCAGTGCCTTAACGACTCTTTGGTAGGCCTGTAAATTTTCTTTTATAATATATATATATATAATGCAAGAAAAGCAAAAAGAAATGGCTTCTGGACAACAACAGGCCCTTAAGGGCCTGTTTGGAGTTGCAACGGTCATATGACCGTTACAGAACATGCGGTGTCCTGAGAGAGCGTCGCATAATATATATATATTTAAAACAACTTACTGAAACGACGTCATTTCGGTAAGTGAATTTTTTTTTTTTTTTTTAAATATGAGTCTGCATTGAAGCGGACCTATATGAACAGAGTTGACTTAATAATTCGCCAGATCAAGCGAACCAGTTAGTCAAGCAATGATCTGGCCTAATTTTTGGCCAAGCAATTGCATTCCAATAATTTGGCTAGAATCAAGTCTGGCGAACCCATTGATGGGCCTTAGAGTTATTGCATAAGCGAAATAGGATTACGTGGCGCAGGAGGTACTCCTCATGCGTTGTAAATAGTCCTTGCTTCATTCATATATGTTTAGGAATACCATGCTTATGACTGGACAATAGAGTAATTGTCATCTTGTTTTTATTCATATTACACCATTTGGCCACATGTGAGGAAAAAGAAAAAGATAAAAACAAAAATAGAATATTTATTATATTTACAAGAACATCGTATTTATCATAGTTGTATATTACAAGACAACAAAAGAAAGACAGATCATCTTTCAAGCCACACGTTGCCTAACTTATTATATATCACCAAGTCCAAGTGATTGGATTATATATATAGGGAATATTTAATTGGAAGTAGAAGCCAATTTTGCTCTGGCTTGCTCAACGAGTTTCTCAACCTTTGGAATAATGTCTCTCACTGCATCATCTGAGCTAAACTTCTCAGCCCATTCCATCAGTGACGCCGGACAGAATAGTGATTATTCTGTAAGCTAAGGGCAACAGAAAATAAACAGAAAGAAAGCACGAGAATTGCCCAAAAACTCAAAGAAAAGTCTCTGGTATTCAATATTATTATTCAAAATCAAAAGTGTCTTCAAATCAACCCACAAGTCGGGTTATATAGCTGAACTTCGTCAACATTACCAAAAATAGCAAAAACCTAATATTCTTGCCAAAATAAAATACGAAATAAATGAAGGAAGTTGCCAGAATTCTGGCCCAAATCAAGCTAAGAATCTCTTCCTAATCAACAAAATAAATATTACCAAAAAAGGAAATAAATAACTAAAATTAGGGATTCGGAGGGGAAAATAGTGGATTTTGGCCTTGAAAAAATACACACCCAGCTTTAGCTTAGAAATAGAAGCATATACATCTTGGTTGGACGTGCGCGCCGAACCAAGCTTTCCGAATTGTGGTCATAAAGGCGATTCTGACACCTGTAGCCAAAGTTATGGCCAAAATACTAAATCGCATCCAAAAATACCCTAATTAGTGACAAGGTCACGATTTCCTGCCATCTTTACACTGATCTGCCAACTCAAGATATTTTAGTGCCATCAATGTGTCGTCTGACAGCTCAGCATCATCTAACTCGGATGCTCCTACATCAATCAGACACGACGTTTTGATCTCATCAAGCAGCTGGTGTGCCACCCATCTCCTCCGCCACCCTCACAAACACCAAGAAGCTACCAAAAGCTATATCAAGGTACCCAATACTATCCCCACCAAAGAAAGCCTTCCCTTTGCTACACTTGACAAATGCCTCCTCCATCACCACCAATCCTGCAACAACTTGCTCTATTGCCTTTGACTTTGCCTCCTCTTCTTGTCTCATCCCAATCACCATCAGTGGTGAAACCAACTACATCCATTTGAATTATATCAGCAATAAGAAAAAGAAAAAAAAATGCCTTAAAAAATGATATTGCATTCAAAAATATGATGAAGGACATAATTTTTGGCAAACTCGTTTTTACTCTCCGAATCTCATTTTTCACACTCATTTTTCATCGAAAATGATCCAATAAAAAAAATCTACTAGTTAGTTTCAGCTAGTGGCTATTAGCTCATGTGTTTTTAGGCCAAATTTTAGCTGTCTAAGGCCTCAATCACGTTTTTGCGTCTTATAGGAAAATGGTTGATTATTTCGGGAGTTTTGTTTAAAGTTTATATTTAATAGTAGTTTTTAGTAATTAGGTTTCTTGTTCTATTTTTTCAAAATTTTTAAAAAAAGTTAAAAATTTTGAATTATTTAGTGTTAGTTTTCTTTTGAAAATATGTTTCTTTTGGTTTTAGGTTTTTAAGTGGTTAGGTTTCTTGGTGGTTAAATTGTTTATTATATTATATATACGTGTATCAGTAGAGATCAAGATCAAATCACTTATTCAATTATGATCGATCATTAGTACTTTAAAATAGTTTAGTACACAAAACTTTTGTTATTGTCTGAGTTTGAGAAAGATCAGATGTACGCAACCTTATCTCTGCATATGTAGAGATTATTTTCGATCTCAAACTTGTGACCTTCATGTTACAATAGATCAACCTTGCGGAATTATTTTACCTTTAATCATTTCATAACATACTATTAACATGTTATAATTTCAAACCTACTGTTAACATGTTATGATTTCAAAAATGTCCTTACCACATAATTTGGTAACTTTTGTAAAAGTTGTGATTGTACATGGTGAAAGAATCATACCTTCTGGTCTAGGAAGCACGGACACGGACACGGGACACGGGTACGACACGACACGGACACGGCGATACGGGAAATTTTAAAAAAATAGGACACGGACACGGCGAGGATACGGCTATAAAATAATAATATAATATATTAATATCTATTAATTATTCAATAAAAAAATACTACATTACATAGATACTTCAATTCATCATCAACAATTAAAAACCAAACAAAATTATAAACAAAAATAGACAAATAGATTAAAATAAATTAAAGAACCAGACTTATTTAGTCTTTTATATATATTTAGCTTAGATTTTAATCATAACTTAGTATCATATAATTTTCATTCGAAATATTATAATATATATCACTGCTATGAAGTGTCCGATACGTCTTTGAGGAGTGTCCAAGAAGTGTCCGAGAAGTGTCCAAGGAGTGTCCTAAAAAGAAAAATATCAGGACACGGGTACGAAGTGTCCGACACGTGTCCGCGGAGTGTCCGAGTGTCCGACACGGTGTCCGAGTGTCCGACACGGATACGGCACCCTCGGTGAAGTGTCCGTGCTTTCTAGCTTCTGGTCAATATAGGCTGCCCAAAAGCAAGCAATGGCATGATCATAGGGATCAGAAGGGAGGATGGAGGGACCTGAGGTCCAAACCTGGTCGATGTATCGGACAATTATGAGAGATTCACATATGGTTTTGCCACCATGGATAAGAACTGGGACTTTCTTCTGCACAGGCGGGTTGGATTTCAGAAGCAGCTCACTTTTGGAACCCAAGTTCTCTTCAAGCAAGTCATAGTTGACAGACTTTACATTGAGAGCGACTCGAGCCCGCAACACGTATGGGCATTGCAGGGTTCCCAGAAGCTTGACATCACTACTCGCCATGTCCAATTCGCAAGCAACAAAGGCTTGAAATGCTAAACGCCGGGTTATGAGTTGTTTGGGGTTGATTTGAATTGAGGGATGAAGCATGGGCTCTTGGTATATATGAGTCTGGTGGTGGCTTGATGTGAGAGGTTATATCTGTGTGATCAAGTGGAACATAAACAAATGCAAAGAGAAGGACCACAACAATCATGGGCGATTCCCCGGCACCAAACCCAGCCATAGATGCCTAAAAGAAGACAGAAAAAAAGGACCTATCACCGGCATTGATACACGGCAAAGAGTACATGAGTTATGTCGAGCTTGTTAACCCGGAAAGACTAATTTTGTCTTAAAACAAAAGTTGAATTTTGAACAATTTTCATAATGTTGCTAGTTTTCTTACGCAATTAGGTTTTATGATGTGTTAGTTAAAAATACATGTACGACAGCGAATTATTCATTCAATTATATATATCAATAATATATCAAATTTTTCTTTGTCTATATTTTATAGATTCAAAGTGTTTTTGTTCTGAATAACTCTTGCTTTGTCAAAAGCATTCAGGTATGTTTCTTTATTTTAATTGAATAAATGTATACATTATTATAATTTTATATATTGTCAATAGGATAAAATGTTAGGCGTGTCTCGATTTGTCCCAGTCCAAGACGTTGCTTTAGGAATAATGTCTTTTTATATATTATACACATACTAAAAAATGAATGTCATTTCATATGAAATGTTATAAAAAAAAAAAAATCTATCTTTTACCACCTCATAAATCTTAAAAACTACCTGACTAAACAATAACATAACTAATGATGACAACAGTAAAGATAGTCATAGTTATATTATGAGCAATGCTATACATCATGAAATTATTTTACAAATTTTTATTATGAATGATGTGACAATTAAATGGTGAGTTAATATTAGTGGGATTCACCTCAAACACGGAGTCCCAATGGTATTATCACCTGCCACATTATTCATGATAGCAATTCATGATATAATTTCATAAAGTTTAGCATTTCCCTTATATTATTTATTGCACAACTCCTGACATTTTGGTCTTTCCTCAATTGATAGGCTAAAAGAATTGCACCATAATCTACATGTCTGAAAAGAAAGCCATCTAACACAAATGGTTGATAACTACAGAATGTTGCTTAGATAAGTCAGGTGAGACGATGAGGTGGGGACCTAGAACTAAATTAAATAGTCTTGTAGTCTAATGAATCAATATTGGTTGATAACTACAGCAAGCATCAGGTTGTAATTGCTCAAATCAAGTCATAGTTAGAAATAGAAGCTTATGCTAAACAAAGTTATAATCCTTACCAAATGACAATTATGATCCTGAATTTTCATTTGGCATTTTCAGATATTAAATTTCACATAGTTTTCTTGATACCATTAGGCTACAAGGCACGTATCAATTAGCAGTTACATAAGAAGGAAGAAAAAAACATAAGGGAAAATAAAAACACATCTTGGCCACGCCCGTGACGCAAATCGAGATTTACCAATTCCTAGAGGGACAGATCTCGGGATTAGAAGGGCAAAGCACCGATACCTCGATTTCAAAAACAAAAACAAAAAACAAAAACATCATCTTTTAAGTCACAATAATTTTAATTTGAAGTAGGAGCTTTTGCTCCAGCTTGATATAACTTGACTATTTCATTGAACTTCTCAGTAAATGGAATAATGACATCCTTCACTGCATCATCTGAGCGAAACCTCTCTGCCCATCCCAAAAGACACGGGGTCTTAGTCTCGTCAAGCAGCTGCACGCCGCCATGCTCCTCCGTCACCCTCAGCCACGGCAAGGAGCACCCAAGTGCTATGTCAAGATACCCAATATTATCCCCACCAAAGAATGCCTTTCCTCTGCTACACTTGAGAAATGCTTCCTCCAGCAGCACCAATCCTGCAACCACTTGCTCTGTTGCCACAGTCTTTGCCTCGTCTTCTTGTGTCATTCCAATCACTTTCAGTGATGGAAACAACTACATAAACCATTTGAATTATATCAACAAGAAGACAATTAGTGCTTTACAAACATAATTTTTATACAAATATATTGCATCTGAATTGATGTCACTAGCACTTCAGAAATAGCCTTGCTCATGAATTCAAAAAGACCAAGAGTGATGCTATACAAACATATTTTTTACATAGAAATTTGTATAAATAATGACAATTATTTTAGCTTCAATCATTTCATAACAATTGTCACATAATTTCATAAATTTTGTAGCTGCCATAATTGTACAAATTAAGTAGAGGAATCATACCTTCTCATCAATATAGGCTGCCCAGAAGCGGGCAATGGCAACATCATAGGGATCAGAAGGGAGGATGGAGTGCCCTGAGCTCCATTCCTCGTCAATGTATTGGACAATTATGAGAGATTCACATATGGACTTGTCACCATGGATAAGAACCGGGATTGTCTTGTGCACTGGGTTGGATTTAAGGAGAAGCTCACTTTTGGAACTTAAGTCCTCTTCAAGGAATTCATACTTGACAAACTTTATGTTGAGAGAGATTTGAATCCGTAATGCGTATGGGCTTGGCAGCGCTCCCAGGAGCTTTACATCACTCGTTGTCATGGCCAATTCTCAAGCAACAGAGGCTTGGAATGCTGAAAACCATAGTATGGGTTGTTTGGGTTGAAGCAAGAGATCTTGGTATATACGAGTCTTGTTTGGCTTGATGTAGTAGGGTAGGTGTGTCTTGTGTGACGAAGAGGAACATAAGCCCAAGGCAAAGAAAAGGACCATAACATTCATGGGAGATTCCTAGGCACCAAACCAGCCAGAGATGCCCTCAAAGAGGAAAACAAATGAAATGGACCCATCAAATGAGAGCAGACAAAACGGCCATTGGACCATTCTATGGAAGAAATTTGCTCTTTTTTAATATGCTAAACAAAATAATGATTCCAAATAAATGAAAACTTAGAACTTGAGCTTTTCATTTGACATTCCAAATGTTCCTCAATTGCTGTATTTTTGCAACAGATCAATTATGGGTATTATGTTTTCTTAGCTTCATTCACATAAATTTATATAGGTTATGCAAATCACTGAGACTTTAATTTATTTTTGGTAACTTCACACAAGCTTCATTCTAAGACCATGGAGCTACAAGGAGGCACACAAGCATTACTGCATTAGCTGCTACATTTGAATAAAAAACAAAAACATATATCAAAAACCAAAAGGCTGCCCAAGTTATTATCACCAAGTGAGTGGATCATAGACGTAGGCAATGTGACCAATGTCAATTGGAAGTAGGAGCTTTTGCTCTGGCTTCAATCAACTTGGCTATCTCAATAAGCTTCTCAGGCTCTAGAAAGACATCTTTCACTGCATCATCCGAGCAGAACCTCTCAGCCCATCCCATCAGACACGGAGTCTTGGTCTTGTCAAGCAGCGGTGTGGTTGACACACTCAGCCAACCCAAGTAGCTCCCAAATGCTATGTCAAGGTACCCAATACTATCCCCTCCAAAGAAAGCCTTCCCTTTGCTACACTTGACAAATGCCTCCTCCAGCATCACCAGTCCTGCAATCACTTGCTCTGTTGCCGCAGACTTCGCCTGCTCTCCTTGTGCCTTCCAAATCACCCCCAGTGTTGGAAACCACTGCAACCATTTCAATTATATCATCAAATGGTTACAATACGATTCATGATTTACAACACAGAAAATTTTCATTTAGAGAATTCAATCAAATGACATGCCACTAGCACTTCTAAAATTAGGATGCAGATTGTGTGTCAAATTTGAGGAGCTTGGGGAGCTTTAAGAGAAACACCATGATGTAATTTTTGATTTTTAGACCACCAAATAGTAAAGGTAAATTTAAGTTTTAACATCTTACTATTCTGAGAATTGACATTAGATTTGGCACTGAGCCACAGAATTAACTGATCTAGACTTTTCACATCAGTCCAATTCCAGTTAAAAACTTCAGCCAACTACTTCCAAATTTCCTGTGCAAACTGACAACTGAAGAACAAATGATCATTCTCATCAGAGTACCTCATGCGATTGTGACATCTGGAAGTAACAATAAGACCTCTATATAGCAATGATATAGCATTGCTCTTGAATTTAGAAAGATATAAAAACTATATAAACAGAATTTTTATATAGAGAGACTATTTACTGGAAAAAATATATATATTTAGAGATTTGTATACAGAATGACTATTCTTTTCACTTCATTCTATACTACAAGATGACTGTTAACACATCTTATGATTTCAAAAATGTCCATACCATATTATTTATGAAATTATGATCATGAAATTCGGGTTGTATAAAGTAGGCAAATCGTACCTTCCCATCAATATAGGCAGCCCAGAAGCGGGCTATGGCACGATCATGGGGATCAGAAGGGAGAATGGAGGGACCTGAGGTCCATACCTCGTCGATGTATTGGACAATTATGAGAGACTCACATATGGGCTTGTCACCATGGATAAGAACTGGGATTTTCTTGAGGACAGGGTTGGATTTAAGGAGGAGCTCACTCTTGGGACGAAGGTTCTCTTCAAGGAACTCATATTTGACAGACTTTATGTTGAGAGCTATTTGAACCCGATTAGCAAATGGGCTTGACCGTTTCCCCAGAAGCTTCACATCACTGATTGCCATGGCAATTATCAAGCAACACAAGCTGTAGATTTTGAAGATCTAGCTATGGGTTGTGTGGGTTGATATGAATTGAGAGGGACGAAGCAAGAGACAGCTCTTGGTGTATGTATATGTGAGTCTGGTGTGTCTTGACATAGGAAGGTAGGTGATAACATGCTAGGCCGGCTCAATCCAAGTTGAGCTCGAGGTAAAAAGTTCTTTGTTAAGTTTTCACCGAAATTTTTAAGGTCATGTGACTCTTGTCATGAACTTTAAAATATTATTGCAACTAATAGATGTTGAATTTCTTACTGAATTGGCATGTGCTTCAAAATTTTCCAATGAAAAATGAATGATTAGCAAAAAATAGTAAAAAAATAGAATAGATAGTTACAAATGAGAACAAGAACAACGTAACAAGAGAGATGTAATGAATTAGAATAAAACTCGATATGAAATCTAATTAGGCATTTTTCATTTGGAGCCTTGCGCAACTAACCGGCCCTGGTTTCTTACACCATTAAATATGCTGTTGACTTGAATACGACGAAAATAAACAACAAAGGCAAAGTACAAGCATATGCTACATGTGAATTTAAAAGAAAAAATTAAAACTAAAATATGTCAGTGATCAAAGGAAATCAAACTTGTTATATGACTGAGTGAATAGATTATAAGCAATTTTAATTGGAAGTAGGAGCTTTTGCTGTGAGTTGCAACAACTTGGCTGTCTCAATGAGCTTCTGAGTCTCTGGAATGACACCCTTCACTGCATCATCTGAGCAAAACCTCCCAGCCCAACCCATCAGATGCGGCGTCTTGGTATACTCAAGCAGCTGCACACCCTCCCACCAAACTCAGCCACCCCAAGAAACACACAAAAGCTATATCAAGGTACCCAATATGATCCCCACCAAAGAAATCCTTCCCTTTGCTACACTTGACAAATGCCTCCTCCAGTAGCACCAGTCCTGCAACCACTCTGTCGCCAAAGCCTTCGCCTCCTCTCCTTGTGCCATCCCAATCTCTCTCAGTGTTGGAAACCACTACAACCATTTCAATTATATCACAAAATAATTACAGTAAGATTTATGATGTCCAAATAGAATTTTTAAAAATTATATGCAACTGGCACTTCAGTAGGATTAGGATGCACATTGATAGCCCCTTGTTTATCATGTGTCATATTTGAGTATTTCAATATAAAAATTCTATTCATATAGAATTGCTCTTGAATTCATAAAGATACAAGAGTAAAACTATACAAACACAAATTTTGTTGTGTATATAGGATAACTCAACTCTTTACCTTTCATTCATATTGAAGACCTGCAACATGTCTTGTAGTTTCATAAACGTCCTTTTCACATTATTCATTATCAAACTTCTAAATTTTTATAGAAGTTTGATTGCAAAGTAGAGGATACATACCTTCTCATTGAGATAGGCTGCCCAGAAGCAGGCGATGGCACGGCCATAGGGATCAGAAGGGAGGATGGAAGGACCAGAGGTCCATACCTCGTTGATGTATTGGACAATGATGAGAGACTCACTGATTGGCTTGCGATCACCATGGATTAGAAATGGGATCTTCTTATGAATAGGGTTGGATTTAAGGTGGAGCTCAGCTCACTTAATTTTGAACCAACTTTCTCTTCAAGGAACTCGTAGTTGACAGAGTTTAAGTTGAAGGCGATTTGAACCCGATTCACAACTGGGCTTGTTGGTGCTTCCACAAGCTTCACATCACTTGTTGTCATAGCCAACTCTCAAGCAACAGAGGCTTGAAATGCTAAGAGGAAAATGCATAAATTGAGAGATGAAGCAAAAACGCTTCGTATATATGAGTCTGGTTTGACTTGAATCGCTTGATGTTGGAGGGTAGTTGTGTCATGTATGAACATGGGGTGATCGGAAAAATGGGGATTTTCTTATTAAACAAACACAATGGACTTGACTAAGAGGAACATGACAAATGCAAGGAAAAGGAACTCAAGCCCACAAGAATGGAAAGAAACAAACAAATTTCATACAAACTTCAAAGGTTCTTTTTGCCATCTTCTATTACCTTGTTTGAACAAAAAACTAATGTAGGATCACAATAACACACACAATGGCATCATCTGGATAATCAGTATTATCATCGGATATTTTTTATACTTTATTGAGATTTTGCACTCGATTTTGGTTTCATGAATTCTACTTTATAGCATCATTTGAGGAAGTCATGGCTCATTTTTAAATTTGGCCATGAGCACCTTAGCAAACTCCGCGAGCTTCTCGGTTTCAGGCATGACATCCTTCACAGCAGCAGCAGAGCAAAACCTCTCAGCCCATTTGACAAGACCTGGGGTGTTAGCCTCATCAAGCAATTTCAAATTGTTCATCTTCTCAGTCACTCTTAGCCACCCCAAGAAGCAACCAAATGCAATGTCAAGGTACCCAATACAGTCCCCTCCGAAGAAGTCCTTGCCTTCGCTGCACTTAACAAAGGCATCTTCCAACAACACTAACCCTTCCTTCACTTGCTCTATGGCTGCTTTCTTGGCTTCCTCCCCTTGAGCCATCCTTATGCCTCTCATTGCTGGATACCACTGTACCACCAATTTGAATAAAATAATTAAATAATTTTAAAAACTTTACATAAAAACATTTATAATAATTAAATTAAGTGCCTCTGATAACGCATTTTCAATTTCACTTAAAATACTATTGGTAAAAATTAAGTTACAGTTATTCGACTTATGCATGGATGCTGAACACTTCAAAAAAAAAATAAAAAAATATACCTTATCATCGAGGTAAGCAGCCCAAAAGCGGGCTATGGCACGATCATAGGGATGGGAAGGAAGGATTGAGGGACCAGAGGACCAAACCTCGTCGATGTATTGGACAATAACGAGAGATTCACAAATTGGCTTATCGGCATGAATGAGAACTGGAATTTTCTTGTGAACAGGATTGGATTTCAGAAGAAGATCACTTTTTGCACCTAATTTCTCTTCCAAGAAGTCGTAGTGGATTGACTTTATGTTGAGGGCGATTCGAGCTCGCATTACAAAGGGACTCGGCCATACACCAAGAAGTTTCACCTCATGATGTGTCGCCATGACCACACTAGTGACACTAGTATAGAATTAATGAAGCAAAGAGTTAATCAAATATGTCAATGCACTAAATTATGAGATGTGGTTTTGGTAATGGGTGTGTGGGCATAAATAAGTGTTGAAAAGTATGATATGAATGAATTATACAGTGGAATGAATTTGGTGAGGTGATGGGAATGGTGTGCATTGGAGTAGGTTTGAACTTTGAAGTGTAGTTGTAAACGTGTGAATGATGGTAAGATGGCTCATTTTTGCTACAACTCATCAATAATGGTAAGATTAGATTTTTATATATGAATCGTGTTACATAAAGTGATGCAAACAGTTGACTTTTCGGTCAATCACTCAGCCTACTCAGGTAATCAATAGTTGAGCCAGTGCAATCAGAACAGATCTACGAGAGCACTTGTAGATACTAATCTATTCATTTAATTTTATATATATATATATATATATATATAGATAGTACTCAACTGATGTATCCACTTTATTTTATAAAAATAAATTATAATTCGAATTCTTACATTCGTACTCATTTATTCAAATTTATAACTATACCATAGTGCAATTGCAATCACTTACTATGTTGATGTATCACTTACTATGTTGATGTATGTGTATCATGAGCTTCAATTCTTTAATTTTTTTTTTTTTTTTTGTTCAAAATAGATAATTAGAATTAATAGAAAAGAAAGTTAGGTCAAAAGGGTTACCAGCCACTTCCAAAGAGCTTCTATTCTTTAATTTCACCGATGATATGCACGAGGAAATGGTTGGTGTGTCTTAAACGTAGATCCGACCAAAAAGCCCTCAATACACCGTTACTTTTAAGACTTATGGGTTATGAGAGAGGCATCTTGAAAGGCATATCAGCGGGAGCTCGTAGGAGATTCACGTGGCTATAATTAAAACACCTCTCTCTCTCTCTCTCTCTCTCTCTCTCTCATTTAAAGATGAGGTCACGTGAAATTATTAGAACTCTCTCTCTTACCCACTCATTTGTCTGTACAAGGACGTTCATATACAATGGTAAAAGATCACGTGAAATTATTAGTACTCTCTCTCTCTCTTACCCACTCATTTGTCTGTACAAGGACGTTCATATACAAGGAGCCGGATCCTCTGCGGTAATCGGCTAATGCCGTATACTGCTGTAATCCGAAAATCATATGCTTCATTTTCTTTTTTTCACTTAAAAGCCCATAACTTTTACCACAAATAATATTTTTTGATGAAATTAATTTTTTTAAATAGTATATTCCGAGAGCTTCAATATGAGTATAATATAGGCTATGTTTTGACTTAAGACAAAAAAATTATAATATTTATAATTCATGTCAAATTATGATATCCACACTACTAAAAGTATTTTCCACACACTTAAAACAATTGTTTTTTTTTGTTTTTTTCTTTTCAAATTTTTTTTAGAACTCTTAGGCACATTTGAAAGATGTATTTTACACAAAAAAAATTAAAAAAAATTATATTCATATTTTTTAGGCTAATTTTTTTCTCACTTTCCACACTTTTAAAGTACTTTCCACAAATTTAAAGTTTCTTTCCACAAATTTAAAGAATTTTTCCACACACCTAAAACAAATACTTTCTTATGTTTTTTCTTTCTAATTTTTTTAGGAACTCTTAGTCATATATGAAAGATGTTTTTGCACAAAAAATTCATTAAAATTTATATTCAAAATTTTTAATCTCATTTTTTTTCACTTTCCACACTTTTAAAGTACTTTCCACACACTTAAAACAAATATATATTTTTTTTTTCCAATTTATTTTGGAACTCTTAGACACATTTGAAAGATGTATTTTGCACAAAAAATCATAAAAATTTATATTCACATTTTTTAGTCTATTTTTTTTCTCACTTTCCACACTTTTAAAATACTTTCTACACATTTAAAGTATTTTTCCACACATTTGAAGTACTTTTTCACACAACAAAAACAAATACTTTCTTATGTTTTTTCTTTCCAATTTTTTTAGGAACTCTTAGGCATATAAGAAAGATGTTTTTGCACAAAAAAATCATAACAATTTATATTCACATTTTTTAATCTATATTTTTTTAACTTTTCACACTTTTAAAGTATTTTTCACACACTTAAAACAAATATATATATATATATATTTTTTCCTTTCAAATTTTTTTTGGAACTAACTCTTAGGCACATTTGAAAGATGTATTTTTCACAAAAAATCATAAAAATTTATATTCACATTTTTTAATCTCATTTTTTTTAACTTTTCACACATTTGAAGTACTTTTCCACACACCTAAAACAAATACTTTCTTATGTTTTTTCTTTTTAATTTTTTTTAAGAACTCTTAGGCATATAAGAAAGATGTTTTTGCACAAAAAAATTCATAAAAATTTATATTCACATTTTTTAATCTCATTTTTTTTAACTTTTCACACTTTTAAAGTACTTTTCACACACTTAAAACAAATATATATATATATATATATATATATATATTTTTCCTTTCAAATTTTTTTTGGAACTCTTAGGCACATTTGAAAGATGTATTTTTCACAAAAAATCATAAAAATTTATATTCACATCTTTTAATCTCATTCTTTTTAACTTTTCACACTTTTAAAGTACTTTTCATACACTTAAAACAAATATATATATATTTTTTTTCCTTTCAAATTTTTTTGAAACTCTTAGGCACATTTGAAAGATGTATTTTCCACAAAAAATCATAAAAATTTATATTCACATTTTTTTGGCTAATTTTTTTCTCACTTTCCACACTTTTAAAATACTTTCCATACATTTAAAGTAATTTTCCACACACCTAAAACAAATATTTTCTTATGTTTTTTCTTTCCAATTTTTTTAGGAACTCTTAGGCATATAAGAAAGATGTTTTTGCACAAAAAATTCATTAAAATTTATATTCACAATTTTTAATCTCATTTTTTTTCACTTTCCACACTTTTAAAGTACTTTCCACACACTTAAAACAAATTTTTTATTTTATTTTATTTTTTCCAATTTTTTTTGGAACTCTTAGGCACATTTGAAAGATGTATTTTGCACAAAAAATCATAAAAATTTATATTCATATTTTTTAGGCTAATTTGTTTCTCACTTTCCACACTTTTAAAATACTTTCTACACATTTAAAGTACTTTTTCACACACCTAAAACAAATACTTTCTTATGTTTTTTCTTCCCAATTTTTTTAGGAACTCTTAGGCATATAAGAAAGATGTTTTTGCACAAAAAATTCATAAAAATTTATATTCACATTTTTTAATCTCAGTTTTTTTAACATTCCATACTTTTAAAGTACTTTACATACACTTAAAACAAATATATATTTTTTTATTTATTTTTTCCAATTTTTTTTGGAACTTTTAGGCACATTTTAAAGATTTATTTTACACAAAAAATCATAAAAATTTATATTCACATTTTTTAGGCTAATTTTTTTCCCACTTTCTACACTTTTAAAATACTTTCTACACATTTAAAGTACTTTTTCACACATTTAAAATACTTTTTCACACACCTAAAACAAATACTTTCTTATGTTTTTTCTTCCCAATTTTTTTAAGAACTCTTAGGCATATAAGAAAGATGTTTTTGCACAAAAAATTCATAAAAATTTATATTCACATTTTTTAATCTCAGTTTTTTTAACTTTCCACACTTTTAAAGTACTTTCCACACACTTAAAACAAATATATATTTTTTTATTTATTTTTTCCAAATTTTTTTGGAACTTTTAGGCACATTTGAAAGATTTATTTTGCACAAAAAATCATAAAAATTTATATTCACATTTTTTAGGCTAATTTTTTTCTCACTTTCCACACTTTTAAAATACTTTCTACACATTTAAAATACTTTTTCACACATTTAAAATGATTTTCCACACACCTAAAACAAATACTTTCTTATGTTTTTCTTCCCAATTTTTTTAGGAATTATTAGGCATATAAGAAAGATGTTTTTGCACAAAAAATTCATAAAAATTTATATTCACATTTTTTAATATCATTTTTTTTAACTTTCCACACTTTTAAAGTATTTTCCACACACTTAAAACAAATATATATGTATATATTTTTTTCCTTTCAATTTTTTTTTGGAACTCTTAGGCACATTTGAAAGATGTATTTTCCACAAAAAATCATAAAAATTTATATTCACATTTTTTTGGCTAATTTTTTTCTCACTTTCCACACTTTGAAAGTATTTTCCACAAATTTAAAGTTCCTTTCCACACATTTAAAGAATTTTTCCACACACCTAAAACAAATAATTTCTTATGTTTTTTTTTCTCTCCAATTTTTTTAGGAACTCTTAGGTATATATGAAAGATGATTTTGCACAAAAAATTCATAAAAAATTATATTCAAATTTTTAGGAATAATTTTTTTTCACATTCCACACGTTTAAACTACTTTACACACACTTAAACACAATTTTTTTTTTGTTTTTTGCCTTTCCATTTTTTTAGGAACTCTTAGGCACATTAGAAGGATGTATTTGCACAAAATAATCATAAAAAAGTTATATTCAGATTTTTTAAACTAAATTTTTTCTCATTTTCCACACTTTTAAAGTACTTTCCACACATTTAAAACATTTTCCCACACATTTAAAGTACTTATCCACACACCTAAAACAAATACTTTTTTATCTTTTTTCTTTTCAATTTTTTTAGGAACTCTTCGGTATATATGAAAGATGTTTTTGCACAAAAAATTCATAAAAATTTATATTTACATTTTTTAATCTCATTTTTTTCACATTACACACTTTTAAACTACTTTCCACACACTTAAAACAAATACTTTTTTTTTTCTTTCCAATTTTTTTAAGAACTCTTAGGCACATTTGACGGATGTATATGCACAAAATAATCATAAAAAGTTATATTCAGATTTTTTAAGCCAATTTTTTTCTCACTTTCCACACTTTTATAGTACTTTTCACACATTTAAAACATTTTTCCACACATTTTTTAGTTTCATTTTTTCTCATTTTCCACACATTTAAAGCACTTTTTCACACACTTAAAGCGTTTTTCTCACAATTAAAATACTCTCCACACATTTAAAACATGTATTTTTTTATGTTTATCTTTCCAATTTTTTTTAGAAACTTTTAGGCATATTTGAAAGATGTTTTTTCACAAGTAAATCATAAGAAATTATATTCACATTTTTTAGTTTTTTTTCCTCTTACTTTTCAAATACTTAAAGCACATTTCCACACATTTAAAGTAATTTTCACACATTTAAAGTGTTTTCCGCACATTTAAAGTAATTTCCACACATTTAAAGTGTTTTTCCACACCCTCAAAACAAGTACTTTTTTATATTTTTTGTTTCCAATTTTTTTAGCAAATTTAGCCACATTGGAAGGATGTTTGGCGGTAGAGAAAACTGGTAATGAGATACATTTTATTTAAATAAAAAACAAATTTATACATACACATTTATTAAAATTATACTTATTCTTTGAGAACATTTATGTCTTCCTCTTAAAAAAAAAATCGAAAGTGAAAAAAATAAGATTAAAAAATGTAAATATAAATTTTGATGATTTTTTTGGAAAAATATTTCTATTAAATAAGGCTAATATTTTATAAAAAAAAAAGAAAAGAAAAAACATAAAAAAATATTTGTTTTAAGTGTGTGAAATGAGTGGAAAGTGAGAAAAAATGAGGCTAAAAAATGTGAATATAATGTTTTATGATTTTTTTCTGCAAAAACATCTTTCGTATATATACCTAAGAGTTCCTAAAAAAAATTGGAGAAAAAAAAATATAAGAAATTATTTGTTTTAGGTGTATGGAAAAATTCTTTCAATGTGTGGAAAAGTACTTTAAATATGTGCAAAATATTTTTAAAAGTGTGGAAAGTGAGAAAAAAATTCGCCTAAAAAATGTGAATATAATTTTTTAAGTGTGTGGAAAGTACTTTAAAAGTGTGAAAAGTTAAAAAAAATGAGATTAAAAAATTTGAATATAAATTTTTATGAATTTTTTGTGTAAAAACATCTTTCATATATGACTAAGAGTCCCTAAAAAAATTGGAAAGAAAAAACATAAGAAAGTATTTGTTTTAGGTGTGTGGAAATATTCTTTAAATGTGTGGATAGAAACTTTCAATTTGTGGAAATTATTTTAAAAGTGTGGAAAGAAACTTTAAATTTGTGGAAAGTATTTTAAAAGTGTGGAAAGTGAGAAAACAATTAGCCTAAAAAAATGTGAATATAAATTTTTTTAATTTTTTGTGCAAAATACAACTTTCAAATGTGCCTAAGAGTTCCAAAAAAATTTGGAAAGGAAAAGAAAATATTTAAATTTGTTTGAAGTGTGTGGAAAGTACTTTAAAAGTGTGGAAAGTTAAAAAAAATGAAATTAAAAAATGTGAATATAAATTTTTATAAATTTTTTGTGCAAAAACAATTTTCTTATATGCCTAAGAGTTCCTAAAAAAATTGGGATGAAAAAACATAAGAAAGTATTTGTTTTAGGTGTGTGAAAAAGTACTTTAAATGTGTGGAAAAGTACTTTAAATGTGTAGAAAGTATTTTAAAAGTGTGGAAAGTGAGAAAAAAATTAGCCTAAAAAATGTGAATATAATTTTTTATAATTTTTTGTGCAAAATACATATTTCAAATGTGCCTAAGAGTTCCAAAAAATATTGGAAAAAAATAAATAAAAAAAATATTTGTTTTAAGTGTGTGGAAAGTACTTTAAAAGTGTGAAAAGTGAAAAAAAATGAGATTAAAAAATGTGAATATAGATTTTAATGAATTTTTTGTGCAAAAACATCTTTCATATATGACTAAGAGTCCCTAAAAAAATTGGAAAGAAAAAACATAAGAAAGTATTTGTTTTAGGTGTGTGGAAAAATTCTTTAAATGTGTGGAAAGAAACTTTAAATTTGTGGAAAGTATTTTAAAAGTGTGGAAAGTGAGAAAACAATTAGCCTAAAAAAATGTGAATATAAATTTTTTTAATTTTTTGTGCAAAATACAACTTTCAAATGTGCCTAAGAGTTCCAAAAAAATTTGGAAAGGAAAAGAAAATATTTAAATTTGTTTGAAGTGTGTGGAAAGTACTTTAAAAGTGTGGAAAGTTAAAAAAAATGAAATTAAAAAATGTGAATATAAATTTTTATAAATTTTTTGTGCAAAAACAATTTTCTTATATGCCTAAGAGTTCCTAAAAAAATTGGGATGAAAAAACATAAGAAAGTATTTGTTTTAGGTGTGTGAAAAAGTACTTTAAATGTGTGGAAAAGTACTTTAAATGTGTAGAAAGTATTTTAAAAGTGTGGAAAGTGAGAAAAAAATTAGCCTAAAAAATGTGAATATAATTTTTTATAATTTTTTGTGCAAAATACATATTTCAAATGTGCCTAAGAGTTCCAAAAAATATTGGAAAAAAATAAATAAAAAAAATATTTGTTTTAAGTGTGTGGAAAGTACTTTAAAAGTGTGAAAAGTGAAAAAAAATGAGATTAAAAAATGTGAATATAGATTTTAATGAATTTTTTGTGCAAAAACATCTTTCATATATGACTAAGAGTCCCTAAAAAAATTGGAAAGAAAAAACATAAGAAAGTATTTGTTTTAGGTGTGTGGAAAAATTCTTTAAATGTGTGGAAAGAAACTTTAAATTTGTGGAAAGTATTTTAAAAGTGTGGAAAGTGAGAAAACAATTAGCCTAAAAAAATGTGAATATAAATTTTTTTAATTTTTTGTGCAAAATACAACTTTCAAATGTGCCTAAGAGTTCCAAAAAAATTTGGAAAGGAAAAGAAAATATTTAAATTTGTTTGAAGTGTGTGGAAAGTACTTTAAAAGTGTGGAAAGTTAAAAAAAATGAAATTAAAAAATGTGAATATAAATTTTTATAAATTTTTTGTGCAAAAACAATTTTCTTATATGCCTAAGAGTTCCTAAAAAAATTGGGATGAAAAAACATAAGAAAGTATTTGTTTTAGGTGTGTGAAAAAGTACTTTAAATGTGTGGAAAAGTACTTTAAATGTGTAGAAAGTATTTTAAAAGTGTGGAAAGTGAGAAAAAAATTAGCCTAAAAAATGTGAATATAATTTTTTATAATTTTTTGTGCAAAATACATATTTCAAATGTGCCTAAGAGTTCCAAAAAATATTGGAAAAAAATAAATAAAAAAAATATTTGTTTTAAGTGTGTGGAAAGTACTTTAAAAGTGTGAAAAGTGAAAAAAAATGAGATTAAAAAATGTGAATATAGATTTTAATGAATTTTTTGTGCAAAAACATCTTTCATATATGACTAAGAGTCCCTAAAAAAATTGGAAAGAAAAAACATAAGAAAGTATTTGTTTTAGGTGTGTGGAAAAATTCTTTAAATGTGTGGAAAGAAACTTTAAATTTGTGGAAAGTATTTTAAAAGTGTGGAAAGTGAGAAAACAATTAGCCTAAAAAATGTGAATATAAATTTTTTTAATTTTTTGTGCAAAATACATCTTTCAAATGTGCCTAAGAGTTCCAAAAAAATTTGGAAAGGAAAAGAAAATATTTAAATTTGTTTGAAGTGTGTGGAAAGTACTTTAAAAGTGTGGAAAGTTAAAAAAAATGAAATTAAAAAATGTGAATATAAATTTTTATGAATTTTTTGTGCAAAAACAATTTTCTTATATGCCTAAGAGTTCCTAAAAAAATTGGGATGAAAAAACATAAGAAAGTATTTGTTTTAGGTGTGTGAAAAAGTACTTTAAATGTGTGGAAAAGTACTTTAAATGTGTAGAAAGTATTTTAAAAGTGTGAAAAGTGAGAAAAAAATTAGCCTAAAAAATGTGAATATAATTTTTTATGATTTTTTGTGCAAAATACATATTTCAAATGTTCCTAAGAGTTCCAAAAAATATTGGAAAAAAATAAATAAAAAAAATATTTGTTTTAAGTGTGTGGAAAGTACTTTAAAAGTGTTGAAAGTAAAAAAAAATGAGATTAAAAAATGTGAATATAGATTTTAATGAATTTTTTGTGCAAAAACATCTTTCATATATGACTAAGAGTTTTTAAAAAAATTGGAAAGAAAAAACATAAGAAAGTATTTGTTTTAGGTGTGTGGAAATTTTTTTTTAAATGTGTGAAAAGAAACTTTAAATTTGTGGAAAATATTTTAAAAGTGTGGAAAGTTAGAAAAAAATTAGCCTAAAAAATGTGAATATAATTTTTTTTGATTTTTTATGCAAAATACATCTTTCAAATGTGCCTAAGAGTTCTAAAAAAAATTTGAAAGGAAAAAAATAAAAAAAATAATTGTTTTAAGTGTGTTGAAAATATTTTTAGTAGTGTGGATATCATAATTTGACATGAATTATAAATATTATAATTTTTTCGTCTTAAGTCAAAACATAGCCTATATTATACTCATATTGAAGCTCTCGGAATACACTACTTAAAAAAATTAGTTTCATTAAAAAATATTATTTGTGGTAAAAGTTATGGGCTTTTAAGTGAAAAGAAAAAAAATTAAAGCAAATGATTTTCGGATTACAGTACTATACGGCATTAGCCGATTACAGCGGAGGATCCCAGTCCTACATATACAATGGTAAAACATCACGTGAAATTATTAGTACTCTCGATTTCCGTGATCAAAACTTCACAAACAAACAAAATTTGAAACAAATTTAACATAAATAAAACTGACATAGTTTATGTGTCATGCTCTAGTTGTCCGGGACCAATTACATACATACCATATAAAATGATATCAAGTGAGGCCACATAAATATGTTTATTTTTAATAAAAATGTCCCTTCTTTTTCCTTACCTACTTTTTCCTTTTAACTGGGATTGCTGCAATTTTTTTTGGTTGTTAGACTATTGCTGAATTTCTCTTCAAAACAAACCAATCAGTCAACAAAAAAATCACAACAACAATGGTATTTGGAGCACTTCACTTTGCAATGATAAGTCTATATCTGTGAACTGCCTCAGCCCTCAGCCCTCAGCCTTTTCTTGGAGTGTCTCTTAACATTTTCCAACTGTGAATCACAGTAAATTCCTTATGTGACACCCACATTCATCAACAGGAGAAAGAAAAAAAAAAGGAGCAAAAACAAAGGAAATTTCTCTCAAACGAGCTTTTTTTTATTTATTATTTTTTGCCCAAACTATTAGACCAACATAGAAGAGTACATGACCAAGATTGCATCATAGTACCAGTGTTCACTATTTATTCTCATCTACCAGATCAGAAACATCTTGAGACAAAACATAGATACATATTTCACTAGGGGGTGTAGGTGTACTTCAAAAAGTTTCTAAGATGACATTACCTCCAATCTTAGTATTATTTTTAAGTGATCTCATCACAGTAGTTGCTTTAATTGGGAGGAGGGGCTTTAGGTTTGCCAAAGAGTATCTTAGCAAACTCCACGAGCTTATCGGTTTCAGGCAGGACGTCCTTCACAGCAGCAGCAGAGCTAAACTTGTCAGCCCATTTGAGCAGACCTGGGGTCTTAGCCTCATCAACCAATTTCAAATTGTTCATCTTCTCAGTCGCTCTTAGCCACCCCAAGTAGCAACCAAATGCAATGTCAAGGTACCCTATACAGTCCCCTCCGAAGAAGTCCTTGCCTTTGCTGCACTTAACAAAGGCATCTTCCAACAACACTAACCCTTCCTTCACTTGCTCTAAGGCTGCTTTCTTCGCTTCCTCCCCCTGAGCCCTTGCTATGCCAGTCATTGATGGAAACCACTGTACCACCCATTTGAATAAAATAATTAAATTACAAAAAAAGACTTTACAGATCAAAAAATAAACTGTATTCAGTCATAATCTCATGAAAATAGGGCCAACTTTTACGACAAAACCAAGAACACAATCAAGAAAACAATACTTAAATAAATCACCTCACCACACAGTACACAGATTTATGTAGTTCCACATATAGCACCACGACCACACAGTACACCTAACTATGTGGTTCGACATCTAGCCTACATCCACTGTAAAAATCTGCAAGCCTACCGGTTCTCAAATCTAAAGCCCCAGCCCTATGTGTCTCTTAAACTTTCAGTATTCTCTCATTCTCACACAACAAACCCTAGCATAGAGAGTACATCCGGATCCATGACCCACAAGACAAAACGGGTCAAAATTCAGGTCTATCCAACACGAAACAAAATTCAACCCACAACTTCACACCAACATGGAGTGACATGATGAAAAAAATTTCATGATTCGATCACAAAAAGTTGTCCACCTCATCTTATTACACTATATAAATTTTGTGAATTGAAGTGATACTCCATATATTAGGGTCATATCAAGTTTCATTTCATTTCATAGGTGCGGTCCTTTCCGATTCTAGCCATTCAATTTTACCATTGAATCAAGTAGTCAAAAACTTTAGCATCATATAAAATTGTAGCCTTGTAGGACCCTTATATGATTAATTCCCTTTCGATATACATGGTTCATGTGATGAGATGAGACTAAGTAGAGCTATTAAACATTTTTGTAATGTCTCTCATAAAAACATTTTCATGATTAGTACAGTTTCCCTTTTCACATCCAAAATATTTGATTCTATAGAAAATCCATATCATATATTTGAGTGAGTTTTGGAAACGTATAGCAATAGATGATACTCTTTATGGAAAAATTATCTATGGGAAAATCTCCTTATTCATGGTATAAAAATCTTTTTAATTATTATTCTAAAAATGTCCAAAATCTTGATCTCTATAGATTAATTGAACAACTAGAATTCAATCCCATCAAAAGGACTTCACTTTACGAAATCAGATTAATCTCTTGTATGATTCAAAACATGGGTTCCTCTCAATTCACTACATTATATGATGTAAGATAAAGCTCACATTAAGTTTCCTTGATGATTCATGAAAAAAAATAAAAAATTCCAAGACACCCATATTTGATCAGGAAAATATATATATATATACACACACACATACCTTTTCATCGATGTAAGCAGCCCAAAAGCGGGCTGTGGCACGATCATAGGGATCGGAAGGAAGGATTGAGGGACCAGAGGACCAAACCTCGTCGATGTATTGGACAATGACGAGTGATTCACAAATTGGCTTATCGGCATGAATGAGAACTGGAATTTTCTTGTGAACAGGATTGGATTTCAGAAGAAGATCACTTTTTGCACCTAATTTCTCTTCCAAGAACTCGTAGCCTACTGACTTTATGTTGAGGGCGATTCGAGGTCGCATCACATAGGGACTCGGCCATGCACCTAGAACTTTCACCTCACCTTTTGTCGCCATGACCAGAGACTCCACACTACTCAAGATTGAAGCAAAGAGACTACAGTATATGAGATGTGGTCTTGATAATGGGGGTGTGGGTATAAATAAGCGATGAAAAGTATAAAACGAATTGACAGATATGGCGTTTACACGATTAATTTGTATATATTATTATTTAGGAAAAATTACATCACCTCTCCAATAAATAGACAAAATAGGAGGAATATTTTTTATATTTTTAAAAATAACACTTTACCTTTTTTAAGTAACACTAAGCTATTCGGTGAATTTAGTATGTACAAAAATTACTGATGTGATAATTTTTAACACTTTAAAATTATAAAATACTTTTAAAATATTTAAAAAGATTAAAATAACCCCTTTGACATATTTATAGTAAACAAAGTTAGACCTCTGTCTCATTGGAATCTTCGATCCTTATCTCTCAAAACTATAAATTATTAATAAAAAATTAAAAATTGCATACTAATAATTTATTAGACTAAAAATAATTAAAAATTTTGTACGATGCGCGTGAGTTGTTTATCTCCAAACCACCATCTTCTTCCTCGCTAATCTATACCCAAATCCAACCCTCTGTTTCCCTTTCTTTCGATCAATCCACACCACCAAATTCATATAAAAACTAAAATAAATCAATTGCCCGTGAATCAAACTGTAATTTGAAACAAAAATCACCAAAAATTACAACCTAAATTTGATCGTCCCTCTTCACAACCTAGAGTTCAGCTTCTGTGCAGCCTTATTCCGACAATAAAACCAACCATCAAACCTCATTTTTCCCACCCAATCTCTTTATCAATTGATTCACCATCTTTAAATATATCAATAAATCAAGATTCATTCTATACCATGGCCTATCTCAGCTGTTTGCAACTCAAAACCCTAATCATCTCCCAACCCTCCAGAACCCTACCCTGCTCCACTAATGTCGCCCACAAACACCACCGCCGCAAAATCCATCGAAAAGTACCCATCAAATTTTCATATATTCCAACCCACCAAACCCTTGTTCATCCCTCACCTCAAGCTCACCCCCACAAACCCGAACCCTCTAGAAGGAGGAAACCATGTCCTCAAATCGCTGATTCATCGCAAAGACGCTGCTGAAAGGCTAGCCAAGATCGTTAATCTGAAGGAAAACTATGACTAGGTGACAATGAATTCAGTCTCGTTGTTTAATTTTTTAATGTCATTTTTGTTGCTAAGATCGTTGTTGGTTTGATCTAGTTGTGAAGATCTGTTCTGTTTTATTCTGCTGTTGCTGAATTTGAATCATTCCCTGCGGGTGCTTTCTCGGCGCGAACCTAATCTGTTCTAGATTGTCTTCTCCGGCGAAGCTTTCTAGACCTGTGAAACCGGTGAAGCTTTCCTGATCCTAATGGTTGTTGAATCAATGCATTAAGGTGAGTTAAAGCTTGAAGAGAATAAGATGAGTGGTGGTGATGGCAAAAATAGCCTGGTCTCTGATTGTGATCCGAAAATGTTGAGATATGATGAACATGAAGTCGAAGAACTCTCTCTCAACCAAAACTTGGCAAGTGTAAGTGCATATAGTATATGAGTGTTTGAGAGAGAAATGATGTAACATAAAGTGAGAAGGGTAGGCAGGTGTTTTTATATTATTAAAAAATTTTAAATAAAATATATTAAAAAGTACATAGGTATTATCGTCATTTTACTAATTTCGTCAATAAACAGGAAAAGTCCGTATAATTCTGTAATTGGTAAAAATTATAAATCAATCCTTAAATATTTTTATATGAAATGTTCTATTTCGTAGTTAATAAATATGTCTTTATAGTTTTAAAATATTTATATTAATTTCATCAACAAACAAATAAAATTATGAAAATTATTTTCTATATAATTTTTTAAAATTTGTAATTAATTGATATATAAAATACTTTATGAATTCTGGTTCTCAATTTAATTAAAGAATAAATTTTTTTTTTAAAATCAAAAAATCACTTTATAAATATATCATAGTTTTAATTGACGGTACTAATATAAATATTTTAAAAGTAATTAATGATTGATTTTTAATTTTCATAAATAAGAAAAAGTGTGAACAGACAATCAGCTTAAAGATTGCCTCTAACCCTTCTCTTATTATTTATATTTTGTTAAAGAGTGAATTGTTCTGACAAATTATGTAAAAACTTAATTCAAAAACCTAGTCAACATCTTTGGAATTGATTCACTTTGCCCTAACACACCCGTCAGGCAGGTAAGGTAGAAGTTAACTAAATTGAAAATTTAAAATGAGAATGTTACTCTTTGTTTATAAAAGTACACTTTTAACATTAATTCTATTTGGCTTTCTAACCTCCTCCTACTCTCTCCATTGCCACATCATCACTGCTTCAACACGTGTTTCCCCACCTTCCTCTTTGGATTGGTAATTAATAATTATATATGAAAGTAATTGAATATGGTCGGTGGTAGGTAACTGAAGGAGGGAGTGTGAACATGGAGAGAAAATAATGGACACGCAGGAGTATCGACTGGCTAATTTAGTTGCAATTAAGGTGACATTGGATTCTTATATATGAATCACATTACAATTCGTGGGTGGGGCTATATTGACTATCCAATGGTTTGAGTTTGATCATACAAGTTGATATATGTGTGTGAGCAATGAAGTTTGTATTCATTAATTTCACAAAGTGGTTGATTGGATGGATGTCGTTTTAAATGTAAGCGGTTGGTATGTCTTAAATGAAGATCCGAAAAGTCCTCCATGTACCATTAATAGGATATGAGAGATTGTCGGTGAATCATGTGGCTAAAATTTGAACACCTCTCTCTCTCTCTCTCTCTCTCTCTCTCTCTCGTTAGAAGACAAAATTCTCTCTCTCTCTCTCTCTCTCTCTCTCTCTCTCGCGTTAGAAGACAAAATACGATAAAGATGCCATCTTAGGAGACTCACGTGAATATATTTATATTTATTTATAGTCAATTTTTTTAGAATGGTGACGTCCCCTCGGCCTTTTTTCACATTTGCCCTCCTTAAAGAAATAACATTTATATCTTGCATGAAGTTTTTAATTTTTTGTGTCTCTAAGAGTAATCTAATGTAAAATTTATTAAAGATCACTTTAAATTTTTAACATGGAGATTGGTGATATAGATAACCCGATTTAACCCGATTTTTTAACTCAAAATTTCAACCCAAGTTGCAAAATTTAAGAATGAATTAGGATAGAATTGAGTAGTTAAGGTTGGAAGTAGAGTTAGGGTTGAACATTTTATATGTAGGGTTGAGTCCAAGTTGTACCTTTAACCCTTCTGAGTTGCAGCCCTACAACTGAATGATTAATTTTTTTTTTCAAATTACACAATTACCCGTTCTGATATCTCCTTCCTGTCTCTAATCTTAAATATTTTTTATCTCTCTTAACAAGCTCCACAAATAAAAAAGGGAGTTGATATTGACACTCCACCAATATCCTCTGGCACTCCACTCCTATATTTTGGTAAAGTAAAATTACAAAAGTGGTCATATATTATACCATTTTAGATTCTTATATTTTTAGTACCCTAATTACCTTTCTAATTCAAGACTCAATTTTAATTTTATTTTATTTTTCTTAAAAAAAAGTTTTTTCAACTTTTTTACTTTAGGTTTACAATATAACAATCTATTTATTACCACCCAAATACTATAATTTAGACATTTTTTAATTTAAACTTGTTGTTAGTGTCCTTATCCTATATAACTCAAAGAATCAAAATTTTGAAATATTCTATTTTTACTCACAAAACATGTAATTTATTTTCCATATGTCTTATTTATAAAATAACATAAATTAAAATTTTGAAACATACCATCAATTTGTGAACAAACAAAATAGAAAGGAAGGAGGAGAAAATAAAAAGCAAACGAAGAAAAATATCATATTAATTTTTTTATTTTTATCTTTTGAAATTTTGGTGCAAAGGCTCCTTAGTTAAATTAAGACAACTACAATTGAAAAAATATTTTATAGAGTCATGTTTTTCTCTTTTCATCTTTTAATTTTTAAAAGTTCTCTATTAAAATAAAAAAGATTTCCTTAGTTTTCTTAAAAAACTATATATCATAATTTTTATTCAAGTGAAATTAAACTTTCTTTTGATTTTAAATATAATCAAATTTTTTTCAAATAGGTTTTATTCATTGATATAATGTTTGTTTCCAACTCAAATACATTTTTAATATTTCTCTAGGTAATCTATTATTAACAATTTCTTCCCAACTTATCTAATCATGTAACTTTTATTATTCAAATCAAATACATTTGATTGATATTCTCTAAATCATTATATTGAATCCTAAACTTTTTTACTTCTAAAATAAATATTGATAAATTGATTCAACATGAAAAAATAATATTTTTAAAATCAATGAAGAAATCTTTTCACACCAAAAAAGAACGTGAGAGAGAAGTTGTAATTTAGAGTTAAGAATTCTAACATTATCAAATAAGGGCAATTAGGGTATTAAAAATATAAGAATCAATATTGTATAGTAGAGGGATACCTTTGTAATTGTACTTTACAAAAAGGTAAAAGTGGAGTGCCAGAGGATATTGGTGGAGTGCCAATATCAGCTCCCATAAAAAATACAAAAAATAATTATCTCTTTCTTTTTTGACAAGACTTAAAAAAAACTATCTATGTCGAATAAATTATCTCTTTTGTTAGGACCTCCAAAAAAAGTACAAAAAAAAAAAAGTTTACTTTATTGAATTAATTCTCTTGATGACAAGACCTAAAAAAAAAAGTTATCTCTGTAAGATCCCAAAAAAAAAAAGTATACTGTGCAAAAAAAAAATGGAAAAAAAAAATCCCAAACAAATGTTATATCTGTTGAATAAATTGTCTTCTTTGATAGGATTGAGAAAAAAGTATGATAAGCAATATATATATCTGTTAAATAAATTATCTCCTTTGACACCATTGACGGAAAAAAAATTCAAAAAAAAGTTCTTTATGCTGAATAAATTATCTTTTAATTTTGACATGGCCTAAAAAAAAGGTTCAAAAAAAAAAAATGGAGTACCAATTATCTCTTTTGACAAGACTCCTAAGAAAAGGTTATTTCTAAATTATCTCTTTTATACTACACAAAAAAACGTAACCAAGAAAAATTTTCTCTATTGGCCGAAACCTAAAAAAATGTATTAAACGAAGTAAAAAGAATTAAGGGAAAATTAGATTTTGGTAACCAATCCTAAATAAAATTACTCTAAAGTGACCATAAAGTCCGAAAAAGATGAATAGTCACCAAAATTGAAACTTAATTGCTGATAAGTGACCATTGGATCACTTATTACATAGATATCATTCCTCTAATAAATTATTTATAATTGGACAATTTTACCCTTTACATCAATCACAATTAAATATTTTACTTCAAGAGTTGCTTAATAAGAGGCCGCTCTTTCAAGTTGTCAAATAAATATTTAGAAAGAACTTTTAATTAATAATTATTTATTTTTATTTTCAGATATTGTATTATTTATATTCTTATTTACTGTAAAATTGGATTCAAATAATGTGTAAAAGTGGAAAACTTTTTTTATTTTTATTATTTATTTGTAGGTGATGCTAGAAGTTGTCATTTGGTAATGATAACCAGAATATTGGAGTAACAATTAGAATAAGAAACAATAATTTAGAGCGGCAACAATTAAAATCTTTTTCTCCTACAGTTGAATCTTGTAGTGATTTTGTTTCTTTTTTATGGTGGTCTTGTTTTTCAGAGAGCTTTTTTTACAATTTATATCATGAAGAATTCTTTTGTCATATTAAAAATTCTGAAAAAAAAAATGTTAATAAAATGAAATCTCCAACATAAAGTACCATAGATCTTTTAAAGGTTTATCCAATCCAATCAACTGAATCTTGTGAGTTCTCTGCGGAAGTAGAGTGAATACCTATAAAGGGGTTCATAGATGTAGTTAACATGGTTGATTTATTTTAGAGCAAGCTGATAGATATATTATTAATCAAGAATCAAAATATTAACTGTTAACATATATATCAATACAATCTTTTTAATTAGTAGACTGACAAATTAAAAAGGAAGAAAAGAGATTGATGAACGAGAAAGAGAGAGAGGAGAATGAATTCAAGGAGTTTATTTTTATATTGAATGGTAATTTCATCATTTAAAAATTATTTTTAAAATGTTTAATAAATATGAAGTGCTTTTTTTACCAAATTAACCTCGAATGGTCACTCATCGGCAATTAAATTTCAATTTTGGTAACTATTCATCTTTTTCGGACTTTATGGTCACTTTAGAGTAATTTTGTTTAGGATTGGTCACCAAAATCTAATTTTTCTAAGAATTAAAGTTTACAATATAAATGGTAATTATAGTATTGTAAAATAAAGGATGATGTATTAATGAGTTTATGGACCTTATTGTTATTTTATTTAAAAGATTAAGACAGATGGAGTGCAACTGTAGAAAAGTGGAGTGCAAATATCGACTTTCAATTTTTAAGGATAAATTACTATGGCCTCTCGTGAAGTTTCGTCAATATACACTTATCTACCATTTGATTTGCAAAATTACACTGAACTCCTCTGTTAGAGCTATTGAGAGGATGTCATTAATGATTTTTTATGTAATTACATTTTTATCCTTACAATGTCACAATTTAATTATTCTTGTGTACACATTGACCACACTAACCATTAGCAGTCATGAACGGAAAGGAACATGGTGTTACAAAAATACAAACTTTAAGAAAGATCATTGTAATTTTGCAAACAATAGAGGGGGTAAGTGTATATTGACGAAACTTGAGGATAGGTCGGTGTAGTTTACTCAAATTTTAATTTATTTTATTTTTGTAATTGTCCATACTTGTTTAGTGTCTATCAATTCATAAAAATAAAAATTGGGTCACTATTTTATATGCTTTGCCATCATGTTCGAAGTATGGCGTTTTGATTTCGTAGGACCTAATTTATTTGCACACCACTTTAGCCACCATGCTTTAAAAAAGATTATCACTTTCACATGGCCGGCCAGTGATATTTTTTAATCTTTTAAATTAGATATTTTGAATTTTTTTTATAAAAAAAATATGACTGTTAGTTTTTTAACAGGATAAAATAAAATAAAAATTAATGTAATAAAGAATACACGATAATGTGACTTCTATATAGTTTACCTTGCATTTTTACTTATTAGTGTTGCATGTTTCATCCAAATCGGATTAATTTATTGTGTTGGGTAATGAAAATTTTATTGGGTAATTTATCAAGGAAGAGAAGGGAAATTAATTGTTGCATTGTGTTTTAAGTAAGGAGTTACTTTTCCAGTTTTATTTATTTGTAAATACCAGGTTCTTCCACATCACCAATAGCAATGCACACTCAAGTTGCTCTTATTCGTAATATTGTGAATGCGTGCACGTTTAGTTGGTCTTTCTATCCAACTACTCTAATTGGTAGGCGGGGCTTTAAATTTGGCCATGAGCACCTTAGCAAACTCCGCGAGCTTATCGGTTTCAGGCATGACATCCTTCACAGCAGCAACAGAGCAAAACTTGTCAGCCCATTTGACAAGACCTGGAGTCTTAGCCTCGTCAAGCAATTTCAAATTGTTCATCTTCTCAATCACTCTTACCCATCCCAAGTAGCAACCAAATGCAATGTCAAGGTACCCAATACAGTCCCCTCCGAAGAAGTCCTTGCCTTTGCTGCACTTAACAAAGGCATCTTCCAACAACACTAACCCTTCCTTCACTTGCTCTAAGGCTGCTTTCTTCGCTTCCTCTCCCTCACCCATTGCCATGCCACCACTCATTGATGGAAACAACTGTACCACCCATTTGAATAAAATTATTAAATTCCATTAAAAGACAACAATATATAGATAAAAAAGCAAACTGGATTCAGTCATAATCTTGTAAAAATAGGATCTAACTGTTACTACAAACGCCACAAAACCTAGAACACAATAAAAAAAAATGACTAGAATATACACCACATAGTACACAGATTTGAAAATTGGCAAAAAAATTCACTGTGTAAAAAAAAACAAGAGATTACAAGTTCTCAAGCCACATTCCAATTAGATAAATAATTGGAAAATCTTGAACCTAGATTATATTGGATTATTAATTGGATTTCATGATCAATCCCTAAAAAATAGTGTAGAGGGCTTAATCCCTCCCCCGAGAGATTGATTAACTTGTCTAGAAATTCGAGTTTTACACATTTTTCTAATCTAATAAAAAGAGATAGAATCTAAGAAGAGAGAAAAAATGAGTGTACCTCCAAAATCTATGGAAAAATGTTAGATTTGTTACGGGTTTTGGTATTTATATTTTTCACGCTCAAATTCATCAAAATCCACCACTTAATGAAATCTTTCAAAATATATGACTTTTCGAATACACCTACACTTTTGTAGAATTTTTTAAAATCTTAATTGAATACCGCCAAATTTGTGTAGTCTCTTTAAAGTCTGACTTTTAAAATCTTTTAAAATTCTTTAGAATCCTAATTGAAAGCTCCCTCATTGATCTCTATAGATCGATTAAACTACTAGAATTAAATTCTATCAAAAGGACTCAACTTTATAATATCAGATGAATCTCTTGTATGATTCAAAACATGGGTTCCTCTCAATTCATTTACATTATATGATAATTTGATGTAAGATAAGCTTAAATATATATATATATGTGTGTGTGTGTGAGACACCCATCATTGATAAAAATAAAAAATAAAAAAATAACATACCTTATCATCGATGTAAGCAGCCCAAAAGCGGGCAATGGCACGATCATAGGGATGGGAAGGAAGGATTGAAGGACCAGAGGACCAAACTTCGTCGATATATTGGACAATGACAAGTGATTCACAAATTGGTTTATCGGCATGAATGAGAATTGGGATTTTCTTGCGAACAGGATTGGATTTGAGAAGAATATCACTTTTTTTGCCTAATTTCTCTTCCAAGAAGTCGTATTCGACTGACTTTATGTTGAGGGCAATTCGAGCTCGCATCACGAAGGGACTCGCCCATCCACCCACAAGTTTCACCTCACCTTTTGTCGCCATGATCACACACACCGATAGAATGAAGCAAAGAGACTGACTGACTATATGAGATCGATGTGGTTTTCTTTGATAATGGGTATGTGGATGGATATAAATAAGTGATGAAAAGTGTCAAATGAATTAATAAAGGCTATGACCAATGTAACCAAGCTTGTTTATAATTTTTCTACACTTAAATGAAAGCAATTGAATTTGGTAAGGGGTAGGTTTGAAGATGAAAAATGTGAAATGAATTAATAAAGGCTATGACCAATATAACCAAGCTTGTTTATAATTTTTCTACACTTAAATGAGAGCAATTGAATTTGGTAAGGGGTAGGTTTGAGTCTTAGGGCCCATTTGGTAACCGTTTATGTTTAGTATTTATTATTTAAGTGTTTATATAAACAGTGTTTATGTTATGATTTTGTTTATCCATAAACATGGGTGTTGTTACGATTTTGTTTATCCATAAACATGAGTATTGTTTGATAACAAAAAAAACGTTTGACTTATTTTAAAAATCATAAATAGAAAAACATGTTTGTTAACCTTAAATTATTTTTTTTATAAAAAAAACCAAATCAATAAAGTGCATAAAAAGTCAAGTTCATGCTACAACAAATCTATACAACAATAACAGAACAAGAAATATACATAAAAAATAATAATAATAATATTGGGTTACATAAGACCCTGCCACTGCAAAATATACTATAAAACTAAAATGACCCACAACCCATAAGACCTTGACAAGTAGGGGATGAATACGATTCGGTTCCTTACAGTTATTGGGAGAACCAGAACAGTTCCCAACAATTCCTTAGTTTTGAAACCCGAATAAATGAGTTCGATTCAATTCAATTATTATAGGAGTTGTATTTAACCTTAAAATAGTTATAATAACTTAATTGTTTAAACTTTTTTACATAACAAAAGGTTATTATAACTATTACAATGATTTTATATATATATATATATATATATATATATATATATATATATATATCCAACGATTTCAGTTTCGGTTCCAAGGCTTGGAACTGGAATCGTAGTAAACTGTTTCTAAAATTTAGAGTCGGAATCGAAACCTGAACTGTAGTGAACTGTTCGGTTTAATTTGGTTCAGCTAAAATTCTTTATGATTCCACCGGTTCTTTGTGTACCCCTACTAACAAAATAAAATATATATAATTATAAAAAAATTGAAAATTTTTCAATTTGAAGTATGACGTTTTTGTTTGCGGAGGACCTAATTTATTGTCACACCCATCACCTTAGCAACGACCATGCATTAAAAAAGATTTGTCACTTTCACATGGCCCCAGGTGAAAATGATTAATGTCAACCCCACAGTATCAATTCTATTAGAGCATCCACAACAGCTTTGCAAGACCCCTGGCGAAGCAAAATACCAATATGCTATACAATGACTTGACTAAATTTGAGAGTCCCACATGGACTTGGCTAGAAGTTTCACAGGACATTACATATATATGTAATGTGCCATATATATCCGTCTTTGTGCCATATATATATATATATATATATATATATGTGTATCATTTACTTAAAACTCAATAACTTTAACTACAAATTGAATTTTTTGATGAAATCATTTCTGTTAGAAAGATAATTTTGAGAACTTTAATTTGAATACCACTTATGCTATTTTTTGACTTAAGATGAAAAAATTATGAAATTTTCAAGTTAAAAAAGTATAAAAAACTTTAACATATATATGTATATACATAAAATTTTAGATTAATTTTATTATGAAAGATTATTTAATTGTGTGGGTAGTAAAAATTGAGAAAATATTGTGAAACCAAAATTTAGAGATCCTGGCATGCTGACGTAGCTGACTAAAATGCTAACGTGACTGGCTAAAATTAGAATTTGGAGAACCATTTTTGGTCAAGCCATAGTAGATGACTTACTAGGTTTTAAATATTGTGGAGAAGGTATAGTCTAGTAATACTTTTTCATTAATTAAAGTAGAATGTTTTATTTTTTATTTTTGTAAAAAAATAGAAGGGTGAGTTTTTTGTCTGAATAAAATAAAATAAAAAGTACTACTAGCTCGAATACACGATAAGGTTACTAAGCTTCAATGGGAGGTATGGCGCTGCTAATTAATGTAATCTCATTTGAGTTTTGGTGCAACTTAAATTTAATAAAATGACAATACTTACCTATTCACTAGTGAGTAAATACTATCAACTAACCATTGATATAGTCCAATCTTATACTGACACATCATCTTTAATTGTCAAAAAAAAATTAAAAAAAAGAAAAGAAAAAAGAATGAAGCCTACCCATTTTTTCTGAGTTATGAGTCACATATGGATCTAATATATATATATAGCTTCACCAGATATTCATCGTTGCAGATATTCGCCGTTGCTGGAGTTTTTCATTGACACGTTCCATTTTTTTGGATTATGAGTTATATATGGATCTGATATGTACTTTATATATATATATATATATATATATGTATGTGTGTGTGTATTATATTATACAACTTCAGTTCCTACCTAGATCTCAAGTTTCAAAATCTTCTTAATTTTTATTTCCCAATAATACATTACTATATTCACCTTCAAAATCCTATATTCACCGTCAAAAACTACCCGCAATTGAAAAAAACTAAAAATTAAGTAATTGTTAAAAACAAAAAATTAAGGTCTGAATGCAAATGAGGCTTCAGTGAAACCAATGGTTCGTCTTCCAAAACCTCACAATTTTGTTTAACATTTCGACCCTAAAACTCCTCTGTCACAATTTTTAACTTTATTTTATTCAACCATTCAATCTATTTAAACATAACCTAGTTACTTGGGAGTTTGGTGAATATGAAAAGGTGATGGTTTACACCTAACACAAGTTTTAGACTCAGAAGAAATGGGCCGATCTAATTTTTATTTTTTTAATAACTATAGGTGATATATCGGTATAAAATTGGACGATATCAATGATTAGTAGATAATACTTACTTACTATTGAGTAGGTAAGTGTTGTCGTCGATAAAAATTGTTGTGTTAAAAACAAAAAAAATACATGATAATGACATACTTCTGGTCATGTCTGTATAACCGATCGGGTTGTTGTGAGGCTCGCCTGATGGGCCCAATATGTGGCTCATGTTGGGGTGGCCCAGGTCTTAAAAGGCCAATAATATGGGCCTTCCTTATGCCTTGGCCTAATTTCCACTTGCTTCTAGATAATTTACCTTGCATTTTTACTTATTAGTGTTGTATGTTTCATCCAAATCGGATTAATTTAATGCGTTGAGTAATGAAAATTTTATTGGTTAATTTATCAAGGAAGAGAAGGGATATTAATTGTTGCATAGTGTTTTATGTAAAAGAAAAAAAAAAGTAACTTTTCCAGTTTTGTTTATTTTTTAACAGCCAAATTCATCTCGTGCTAGATCTATCATTTAGATTTCATTTAGCGTAGCTGGGTTGCAGGTACAAAATGTTTGAATCCTAATTCAATTTGAACTGGCCTTCAATCTGAGACCAACACATGAATCTGAACCAAAATGAATTTAGATTCCTCTCTTTGATCAAAGCCGAATTACAAATTACATTGTTTAAACCTAAATCACACCGAGCGAGTGCGAGAGTAGAGATGGCAACAGGACGGGTACGGCACGGGTTTGCCTAAACCTGTCCCCGCCCCGCTGTCTTCAACACTATTTCCAAACCCGTCACGGGTTTGAAACGGGATGGAATTTCAAAATCCATCCCTGTCGCGTTGGGAGAAACCCTACCCCGTCCCCGCCCCGTTTAAAATTTCAAAAGGAATGGGACAAGACGGGGTGAGGCGGGGCCCCTCCCCACAAAATTGTAACCACATTAAACATCAATAAAAATTGATTTTTTTAAAAAATACGAACCTAGTGGGTAGTACCAAGTTTGATATTATTAAATTCAAAATAGTATAACTCCTGTTTAAAAAGTAAAATGACAAAATTCCACAATTAAATAGCCTATTACAGAAAATATATTTCACAACTAAATAATTTAGTAACAAGTTTGATCCAACAATTAAAGAAGTGTTAATACAACAAAAAGATAAAATGAAAACATAAGTCTTAATACAACCAAAAGTAAAATTATAATTTGTATGTGTGTGTGTATATATATATATATATATATATATATATATACATATGTATAATAAAATATATAGGCAGGGCGAGACAGGTTATTATAGAGTTCCGAATCCGCCCCGTACCTGCGGCGGATTTTGATTTTCTTTCCCAAATCCGTCCCTACGGAAAAAAATAGCACTCATACCCGTCCTAAACGGGGCGGGACGGGGCTGACAAAATTATCATCCCTATGCGAGAGTGCAAAAAGGATAAATGTTTTGTCATACCGAAAAAGTAATAGAGTGAGAGTGAGAACGCGTGCAGAAGGCGAGTGCGACATTCATTTAAAAGAATTATTTGACTTAGATCTAAACTCAAAACATTTGGAGTCGAAGAGTCCAACCAACAGATCTCAAGTGCATATTCTCGTGTATTTATATGTCTGTATATGTATATCTATATTTCAAGTTTTAAAACTTAATGTACTAAAAGGTAAGCCAAAACAATAATTCGATCACTATATACTATTTTTTTTTTTTGAAAGTTAAAAGTAATACTCACACACTGCCTGCACTGAAGTCAGGGCTTATATTGCTGGACCAATTGATATTTGGTACTATGTACTGTTTTTTGAAGACACAAGAAGTACAAATGATGGTGAATCCACTTGAGGAAGCAAGAGATTCAAACCGTTGATGCTGCCATGTAAAATTTGTGTTTCATTTTTCCCATTTCCGAAAAAAAGAAAGTTTCTTTACGCGCACGCATTCCAGTTATTCTTGATTGCATAAACCTCACATTTCTCTCTTAAATTTCTAGACCCAGAGCTTCGTGCATTATAAATAAATTGAGTTAAGTACGTAATGACCCACTTTTTATTTTCTATAATATTTTAGCAGGTACAATAGTGACATTGAAGGACATAATCATGTGATAATTGGTCTTATGTGCCGTTTGTTTTATCTTGTCGAATATAATATTCGCACTTCAAAATACAGAGTTTATAATAATCTATTTAAAATTTTAAAATATATATATACACTGTAATCAATTACACTTCTAGAAGAAATCTAGATTCACTCGATTTGGGTCGATGAAGTTTAACCTTACTTGGAACTTGGAAGCCATTATCACTGAAACGGCTGTTTTTTTTTTTTTTTTGGGGAAAATTGAATAGAATTGGTTTTGACTATAAGCAAGTGGTTGAACCATCATTGTACCTTTACATAGCTTTTCAACTGTGTGTAATTTTCACCCGTCAAACAAGCTCAAAATCAAACAAGAAAGCAAGAGCAATAAATAGAGACACAAAAGACCAACTATTACCAAGATTCATCCAAAATTGGTTATCTTGATTTATATGTTCAACATCAGTGCTTTCCTCTTTAACCACCCCAATCCATATAAGTCCAAGTCAACCCAGGCTTTGATTTATTGCCCAGTTGGGGTCTCAAGAGTCTCCGTTATGTTATGAACTTTGCTTTCTGATTTGATAGTCTAGATCCATGGAGCTGAACTTGTCAACTGAGAGAGAGTTTCTTTTTAAAAGGGTAGTGGAAGTTTCAACAGCTTCTCGAAATCTGTCACATTTAGCTACAGAATTGACATTCAAAATGACAGATTGTTTGCATATCTTTGGACTCTCTTGGAGGATGTAAATAGAAAAGAGGGTTGTCTTTGTTGTTGGTAGTGTTATCTGTTTTGAGGAAATGGAGGGTGTTCTCATCACTCTGCTCATGTTTTCTCTCTCATTGTTGCTTCCTCATCCTTCTTCTTCACACCCCTTATGTACAGACTTGAGTGAGTCTCTCTCTCTCTCTCTCTCTCTCTCTCTCTCTATATATATATATATATATATATATATTTGTGTGTGTGTGTGTGTGTGTGTGATATTTGAATTGTCTTATGCTGCTAATTTTGCTGAATTCTGTATCTTTTGTTTCAATTTAAATAGGAGCACCTCTGATCCCAAAGGCCCCTCTGACCTTCTGTCCATACAATGGGAGAATCTGCTGTGACTCAGCCCAAGATTTGCAATTGCAGAAGCAATTTGGGGCAATGAATATCTCTGATTCTGGCTGTGGTTCTGTTGTGAAATCAATCCTCTGTGCGGTAAGTTTCTGTTTACATTTATGACACAATGAAATTCAACATGGAATGTAATGTTCCTTGATTTGTCTGGTCTTCCTTTTTTTTTGGAAATCTATATGTCACTTGTACAATTTAACCCATTACTGCACCACTTGTGTTTTATTTTTTTATGCAATGATAAGAAGAGTAAAGAGTTGACATAATCCAATATGTTTCCTTTGCATTATAGAAAGATTTGACTCTAGTATAATAGCACAAAGCTGAAACTAATTGTGAACTTGTGTTAACTTTCCTATACCATGTATTACAATTAAACAATACTAGTAAACTAACAAAGTAATCGTTTCGATTTTATGAAGTTGTTGCTTCTTCAAGAAATTGAGAATATATTGGTGCGAGTAACTAGAAGCGCCTTCCAAAGTTGTGGGTTGGATTTATCCCAACATAGCTATGAGGCTTACCCTATCATGTTTTGAACTATTGATCTTCAAACTTAATTTATTTCAAATTTGTTGTGTGTAAAGTGATCTGCTGAAACTCTCTGTTGAAATATACTAATATATTTCCTCTTATTTGAACACTCTCAATCATGTTATTTCTGGATTGTCATCGATTGCAGATGTGCGATCAGTTCTCAGCACAGCTATTCGAGGTTGAATCAGGGCCTCGACCAGTTCCAGTTCTTTGCAATTCTTCTGTTTTAGCAAACTCATCCCTGTCAAAAACTAGTGACTTTTGTTCCACTGCCTGGGATAAATGCCAGAATGTATCTATAATAAATTCTCCATTTGCACCTTCTTTGCAAGGTAGAGCTGGAGTGTCACAAAATTCCACTTCTTCCAAGCTAACCGATCTCTGGCAGTCAAAAAGTGATTTTTGTCAAGCATTTGGTGGTGCCTCCGATAATGGTTCATTATGTTTCGATGGTGAACCAGTTTTGCTTAACAATACCGGAACTCCACTTCCCCCCAAGGGCCTATGCCTTGAGAAAATTGGCAGTGGGTCATTATACCTTAATATGGTTCGACACCCAGATGGGTCTAACCGTGCCTTCTTTTCTGATCAACCCGGTAAAGTATGGTTAGCAACTATTCCTGAACAAGGCTCGGGAGAGACATTAGGACTTGATGAATCTACTCCATTTGTAGATATAACAGATGAAGTTCACTATGATACCAGCTTTGGGATGATGGGAATGGCTTTTCATCCCAATTTTTCTCAAAATGGTCGCTTCTTTGCTTCATTCAATTGTGATAAGGTTAAGAATCCAAAATGTACTGGAAGGTGCTCATGTAACTCAGATGTGAATTGTGACCCTTCAAAACTTGAACCCTCTAGTGGAGTTCAGCCATGCCAATATCAGACTGTAGTTGCAGAGTTTACTGCTAATGGGACCACATCAGAGCCTTCAATGGTAACATTATATTCACCTTTCAGATTGGTTTGTGCATGAATTTCACTTTTCAAGATTTTGGCTGACTTGAATTTTGATCTATTTCTAGGCAAAAACTGCCAAACCATCAGAAGTCAGAAGGATATTTACAATGGGCCTTCCATCTACATCTAGTCATGGAGGCCAAATTCATTTTGGACCTGCAGATGGATATTTATACATTATGAATGGGGATGGTGGAATTAAAGGCGATTCCTATAATTTTGCTCAAAACAAGAAATCCTTGCTTGGAAAAATTATGAGGGTTGATGTAGATAACATACCAAGTGAGTATTATGGCACAGAACAGTTCGTATTTTGTAACTTGTTTATTCTTTTATTTATTAGAACTTTCTACTGCATGTTGCATATTTGTTTCTATATGGAGGTTATTTTCAGTGCATTTCCTATATGCCTGGTGAATCTTTACCTGGCTTCTTTTCTTCTTCAATAGTTGGGGTGCATTTGGACTAATCACGTGATATACTTGAAGAAAAGAAAATGATAAGAGTTTATATATTTCAGAGTAAATTTTCTTATTTTTTGTTAATTAGATGAAGAAGCATAAGATTTTGGGCTCATGCCTCTATAACTGTGCCTCTTGCATTTGGAAATTCTCACTCAACCTATATAAACACAGCTCGGCCATGGTAGACAAGTGAATCTTCTTTGGTTGGAGTTAAGAATATGCATGCAGAGTAATCACGATGCTCTCGGTGGATCATGCTTGCAGTTTACCTGTCATAGTTCATAAATTTACTTCAAAATAAATTCTGCTCTGTTATTCCCTTGTATTGATGAATGAAGCAAAGGCCCTTGCTCATTTCTTCATTTGTGTTATTCCCTTGTATTTTCATTGTTGCTGTGTATTGTTCAGGTCCAGCAGAAATCGGTGACCTTGGTCTATGGGGAAACTATTCTATCCCTAAAGATAATCCTTATTCTGAAGATAAGGAATTGCAACCTGAAATTTGGGCCTTAGGACTGAGGAATCCTTGGCGTTGTAGCTTTGATTCGGAGAGGCCTTCCTACTTCATGTGCGCTGATGTTGGCCAGGTTCAGAGAATTTATTTTGGTTAATATTTACAGAATTTCATTTATTTTGCTGTCTATTGATATGAAGAAGTTACTTTTGTGGTTTTCACCAAGTATTCCCAAATTATTTATGGTTCATGACAATCCCTGAGCTCAATATGCTTGGCTGACTGATTTGATCAGTTAATGGGCATAACCAAATTTGTTTGTAGCCTGTATGCTCTTAAATGCTTTGTAAAGTTATGGTAGTACCTTGCATTGATTAGTGTCAACTCCTTGGTTTACAGACATGCCCAAAACTTCAATGCTATTGTATATGTCTTATGCTCACAATCACTGTAAATGCTATAGAATCAATATGAAGAGGTAGACATTATCACCAAGGGTGGGAACTACGGATGGCGTATTTATGAAGGCCACATCCTCTTTGACCCTCAGCAAATTCCTGGAAACACATCTGCAGACTCAATAAACCCAATCTTCCCCGTGATGGGTTATAACCACTCCGATATCAATAAGAATGAAGGATCTGCAGCAATATCAGGCGGGTATTTCTACCGCTCCATGACTGATCCATGCATGTATGGAAGGTGAGACCAAACACCCTTCCTACTTCCTAGTTTGTATTCAGAAACTTGTATAAACTCACCAACCATCTTTAACTGCTAATGGTTTTGTTCAGTTACTTGTATGGAGATCTGTATGCCAATGCTATATGGGCAGCAGCAGAAACCCCAAAAAACAGCGGGAATTTTACTACTACTACAATACCTTTCGGTTGTGCTCATGATTCTCCTCTGGAGTGCAGCTTCAAACCCAATAGTCCTCTTCCTGCTTTGGGTTACATATACTCTTTTGGAGAGGATAACAGGAAAGATGTTTTCATTTTAACAAGCAGTGGTGTGTACAGAGCAGTTCGTCCAAGTCGCTGCAATTATACTTGCTCAAAAGAAAGCGTGACAGCCGGTGCAAATCCGCCTCCTCCTCCTCCTGCGGCGGCTTCATTCAGTCAGCTGACCAAGCCACAAAAGAAGTTTATGCTCTTTCTTTCTTCACTATTGCTTCTGGTAGGCTTTATATTGTAAGTCATGAATGATGCTGCTGTCTAGAATTTGAAATACCCTGCTGCAGTGAATGAGATTTTTGTAATGTCATACCAATCTTGTTTGATTGGTCTATGTATGATATTAGTGTACACCTTATCTCTCTTCCTTTTTATCATTATATTTTTTTCCCTCTGGCAAAATCTCTCTTCCTTTTAATTTGAGGTATTTTAGACCCACACCTAATGGATATCTTAAATATTATTTGTTATGGACAAAACCATTTATTTTATGGAAAGTAGGTAGTGGTAGTGGAAGCTAATCTGCTCAGCTCTTTCACATTTCTTCAATATTTAAAAAGTTAGAAATGCTACTTTTATGAGGGCCTGAACCAACATAATTCTGGAGACATCCTGTGTTGGCAGGAGAACCATGCTAAAAAACACAATTAATTTGGTTGCTTTAGGACACAAGATTATAAAATTTTAGTATGCTTACAGGTTCACTGTACACTAGAAAATATTTACAACTTGCATCACATAATGAAAATAACAATCACCAAGAGAAAGATTAGATTTAATTTATAAAAAAAATGCATAAAGTTTCACGGAAGAAATCTGATTTGACATATGGATCATCATTCCTTACAATTAAACTGCTATCTTGTAACGAAGACAACATATTATTGTGTTATCTCCATGCCATAGTTTGATGCAACAAAAACTCCCTGACATTGGATTTTCAAAGGAATATCTCATTGTGAAACAAAGTAAAAACCCCACAAGTTCAAACAGTAAGTATCTTTCAGTGAAATGGGAGCTCAAGCAGATCAACCTCTTTCGCAACCACCATATAAGAACCATCGTTTACTTCCCAAATTTTAGAAGTCTACCCAGAGTGGCAGAGATGATTGCATCAGGTTGTGTCAAAGCCGTTGATTTATGCTAAATTTCCATTTCATTTGGTCAACCCAACTTAATTAACATCTGCTCCCAATAACTCCCATGCCCTTGAGATGGATGTAATCCCAGTATTTCTAAGAATCACCTTCCAGCTGTCGACCTGGATTCGTACAGACATGCACATGCCCGACTCCTGATGATATATTCATCTGGTTTCACAATGAATTACTTCATGTCTGCAATACCAGAGTTTTCCAAAGAGAAATAATGATTAGCATCAAAATTCTATTCACTCAAGTTGGTCTGTTAAATTCATGTAAAGCTGAAAGCTTATTTGAAGCCCTATCTTTTGAAGATTATTTAGTGGGACTCAACTTATATCCATGGGAAATTTTGGATTCTTCTTCCTTTCTGAAGTAAAAGAAAAAAGTAAAGAAACTTAACATTAATTTTCATGGGGAGGTGGGGGTGGTATTTGGAGCATCTCTGTTATCTTAGCTTGAAGGTGGTGATGATTATTCAAGTGGACCGTCCTAGAAACAACTGCTTTTGAGACACGCGAACATGTGTCTAGCAGTGTAGGTCAAATATGTTCCATTGAGATATAGTCACATCTTCCCACAAAATCACGGGGAGTACAAAGACATCCATATGGATATTGACCAATTGGGCCATAAAAGAATTTGTACGGTCCAAACCACTAAATATAAATAAACTAGTATTTCTAATAGCAAAAATAGGGCAACCTCATCACTGGGGCTAAGATGGACTTGTTCAACTTGGATAATATAAACAAGAGTAAGTCTTATCACGAGGGTGTTCCACAGTGAACTTGCGCCCTCAGCGGTTAGATCGAGTTGCACCCTCACTGTCTCTCTATCCAATGGCCGAGTGTGAGCTCCATGAGAATATCCTCATGATAGCTTTTTCTTGTAAACAATATATGATCGACATGAAGGCAGCAACATTAACGTCATTAATATTTGATTTAAAAATATAAATCAAATAACCAAGCCATCCCATCCAGACCTCAATTGACTTTTCAATCACATAAATCTCAGAAAACAAGGTATGCACTAAAAGTAAAGGGTAAGATTGAACTTACATTTCAAATAAAAATTGGGTGTTTTGTGCACAAGCGGAGCTGGATCTCTTTCAGCCTAAAGAAATACCCTTTCTTCAACCCTTCATCAGTTTTCTGCATTTCGTATAGAGGATTCTAAGTGAAGCAATGGAACATATTCTAAAACAAGTATTATGACCTGACAATGACAACCAGATATACAAAAAATGTGAGAACAGAGCAAAAAGGAAACCTTTTATGCCTTTTATGCTGCACTTTTCTTCTAAACAAAACAAACCTGAATCCCAACTAACTAGGACATTATTTTGTCAACAAAAGATGCCACCAATTCTACGGCTAAATATTCCTTGACTGGTTCTGCACCTGCACTTGCTCTAACTCTTTACTTGTTTTATATTATTTGATGCCATGATGTAAAACTATCAACAATTTGGTTCAAATGCCATGTAGAACACACCCAGTGTCCACCGGGCATCCAAACATCCAAAAAGTTAAAGAAACAAAATTTTGCTTAAAAAAGAGTTGAAAAGCAGATGAAGTTGTATGTTGTTTGTAATAGAACAGATGAAAAATTATAGATAATACTTACAGAGAGCAAGATAAATCACCTTCTACTCAACAAAGTTGGATATAAAAAATAATTACCTATGTTGATTGCTGGAGAGGGAACAACTAATTTATAAATCAAGTATCCTACTGTTAATTGGGAGAATAGGAACAAAGACAAAAGAAGATTGAGATGTATCGCTACTATTTTCCCCTTTGATAAATTATATGTCGCAATTTTACCTATAAAATTGTAAATCTAATTTAGAAATCAAGTATCATAGTATTAAAGGGGAGAATAGGAGCAAAGAGAAAAGGAGAGATGTAGAAGTGTTCATAATGGCTTTTAGTGGCCATTTTGACACTCTAATTAACTGCAAAAAAGTGCAGAACTAACACATCATTGTCCATAGTGCAGTAAGAAATTATGCCTCTCAATGATCCCAAAATATCTTGATTATTATGTATGTTTAAATTTACAACAATAACATAGCATGACGTCCAACGATGCATACCATCATAATTATCAAAACAATATAAAACAAATAATGGAGTCTAATGAAGACAACAAAAGACTGGAAAAAGATTACCATGGTTTTAGGTCAATGAGGTAAGTGGGTCTTAGGATCCCATCATCCGAGGCCATGCAAAAGAAAGCTAAAAGCTTTCCACAACAATCCCATCCAAGCATCACAGACAAAATCAAGCTATGTGTTCCCATTGTTTGGCTTACCCACAAGACATTTCTCAATTGCTTCATCACAAAGCTCAAGAGTTATATCCATGTTTCCTTCATCATAGTTCATATCAACAAAAATGTTATATAACTCTGCATCTGCAACCAGGCCTTCTCTCCTCATCTCTTCAAACAATTCCCTTGCCTCCAAAAATTTCTTCCTCTTAAAGAATCCCTTGATTAATGCATTATAAGAAGCAACTGTGAGATGAAATCCCTTCTCAACCATTTCTCTGTGCAAAAACCATGCCTCCTTCATATTCCTTGCTTTACAATGTCCTTTTATAAGTATGTTATAGGTGTTGCTATTGGGCATCACCCCTCGAGCACACATCCCCCTGTATGTTTCAGTTGCAGAGCACATATTTCTTTTAATGCAGTAGTGCTTCATGAGAGAATTGTACGTGGCAGTATTGGGCATAATATCCTTCTCCAACATCCAATTTAGTAACCTTTCACCGTCTTCTAGCATCCCTGACATGCAGAATCCATTCATCAGCACATTGAATGTAACAACTGTGGGTTGAAGTCCTCTATCCAGCATCTCCTGAAGGAGCTCATGAGCCTTAACCATCTCTCCTGACTTACAATAAGCATCCATTAGAGTAGTATAAGTAATAGTATCAGGATGGAATCCTGCTACATCCATGTCTTCTATTAGCTTTACTGCCTGTGGTATATTTCCGGCTTTACAGAAACCATTAACAAGTGAGTTGTAAGTGCAAATATTCAGCTCAAGACCCTTTCTGCACATCTCATGAAGAAGCTCGTTTGCTGCATCTACCTCCCCAAGTTTGCAGAGCCCATCAGCCAATGCACTGTAAGTGACAACATTTGGAGTCAGCCCCATTTGAACCATCTGGTTGTGAAGCAAGAAGGCTTTTGTCATCTCACCTGCCTTGCAATAACCATCGATCAGTGCTGTATAAGTAACTTCATCTGGTTGCAATCCTTTATCGAGCATTTCATGGAAAATTTTATCTGCTTCCACCATCTTTCCATTTTGATAAAGCCCACAAATAATAGCAGTATATGTTATAGAATCAGGAATAATTTTCTGATTCTGCATTTCATCAAACAGATTATATGCAGCTGAAACATTCCCAACTTTGCAGAAACCATCAATGAGAGTTGTGTAGATCACATTATCTGGGGCTATTCCCTGTCTCATCATCTCCCTAAGTATCCTCTCTGCATCCGAAACCATACCAGTCTTACACAGAAGAAGGATAATGCTGTTGAATGTAAATGGGTTTGGCTTCAATCCTTTCATTTGCATTTCTTCTACAAGCTTCAACACAGTTTGAAGTTCCCCAGTATGACAATATCCGTCAATCACAGTGCTGTAACTTATAACATCAGGCATACATCCCCTGAACTCCATTTGCAGGAGTAAGTGATGAGCTTCTTTTACTTTCCCTAATCGACAAAGTGAGTTGATCATAATATTCTGTGATGCAGTGTTCCAACAAACACCCACTTCATTAAATTCACCAAAAATTTTTAATATCATCCCAAGCCCATCAGAATTGTTTGATAGACGTGAAAGAAACAAGTTACACGAATCAACAGATATAATCAACCCATAATTCAACATCTTATCAAAAAAATTTCTTGCTTCATCAAGCAACCCAACTTCAACAAGGACTTGGAAGAAAATATCAAAGACACAAGGATTAGAACCCCAATCCTTGTGAGTATATATCAACCTTTCAACAAAATGAGCGAATGAAAGACTAACATCTAGATTGGATTTCATCCAAAAATCGTGAATAAGCCTGTGTGCCATCTTTGGATCCTTTGCAGCAACGGCAATTTGAATGATGATGCAACGGGCTTCTAGTGACGGGTCCCTGCGTAGGCACGCCCAGTCAAAGAAATCCAAAACTAGTCTGTAATCGTTCTTTATGTTTATGAGAACCCAAATAAGGTGGTCAGGCCTGAATTTTGATTCATAGGGTTTCAGAATACGGCGGATGGGCTCAGAGCGACGTTGCTTAATAGCAGTGGAGATGTGATGGATGAGTTCAGAGTCTCTAATGGCAGGTTTCTTTGGCGAATAAGCAGGAAAAGGTCTGGCACTGGTTGAGCTTAAGGAGGATAGTCTTTGGACCAAACAATCTCTAGAGAAGAAGATAAATGGGAGACGATTCTGAGAAGAACCCAAGCGATGCTGAGAAGTGAAGATTTCATAAAGATGGCCTGACAAGGCTATGGCACAACACTTCATCTCTATGAGAGGGACCCATCAAATAGAATTTGAGTCTGTGTTTGACAATGCAGTGGCTCTCCTCCATGCAGAAGAACCAAAGCAAAGAGGCCTCTTCATCAGTCCACCTGTATAAGTAACAATTGTGTCATACTTGGATTTGTGCACATATCAGAAAGAGTAGATTATATCATAGAGTCCCTTCGTCCCAATTTATTAGTCCCTTTTCAAGATTTTAACTTTTTAAGAGACACGTTTGAAATTGCCAAGTTACCCTTTGAAGTTTATATATATATATATATACCAAGTTGGAAAATTGTTCAAAACTTAATAAAGTATTTATGGAAAGATGCAATTACTTGACTTCGACTTTTCAAATGGGACAAGCATTTTGGGACAACCAAAAATGGAAAGAGGGACTAATAAATTGGGACGGAAAGAGTAGCAAATATATTACAAAACAATGAACAAGATCCTCTTTCTCTCTAACTAGGTTTAGTTAAAGTCATAAATACATTTCAATATCAACCTTTAGTTATTCACTAATAAACTCACTCATGCATTTTGCATGATTATTCAATCCATGATTATAATTACAGGAAAGAATTGGCCAGGGAATCCTAAGAAGAGGAACAAAAGTGGTCACGATAAGGAAGAAAAATAGTTATGAGGAACCAACACTTTTCTATTCTTAAAAAAACCTATATCCTCCACAATCAACATTTGATAAATTCCTTAGTAAATATATCCTCCATTAGCTAGTATTCGCTCAGCCATTCAGATGGTTACCAATGGATTTTAGCTATGCATTACACAGTTTATGTGGATTTAGCACTCAACAGCGTAGAACAATCGGCCTTCAGTTCAACATTTCATGTGGATTTAGCAGAACAATCGACCTTCAGTCTTACTCATTGTATCTCTCATATTTACCGTGTCCCATCAGGACTAGAAGCATGCATCTCTACGGCTCTACCTATGGGATGATAGGAGATAACACTCAAGCCAACAAGTGATGGTATTGCCATAATGGACCTATTTTGACTGAAAAAACTCTTGAAAAGGTCAAATCCTAGCCTTTTTCACTAGTTTTTACAATTATGACTAGTTGTTGGTGGATGACAATAATAAAATTCCACAGAAAATGTGCCTTTATTTCTGTACTTCTTAACAATAATGAGAATATGTATCATGAGTATAAGTCCCTGTAAAATGACACACGGATCGTGCAGTCTATTAACCAACAATGCTTTTTACATCTAATGATTGCTCGCTGGCCAAACATGCTTGTCTTCAATTTCTCAAGTTCAGTCAGAAATGATGTTGAATTCTATGGTAAAAATAAAAAATAAATTAACACAATTGAATAAAAGAAATATTGAGTTCCTCATCAGTAAAGGAAACATATAAATATTGAACTCCATAAAAATATGTTCTTTCAAGCATTCTACCAAACAATTATTGAGCAACCAACAACAACCAGTGCATTGGACACTTAAGACCAAACTGCCTACAAGGCTAGAAGAACTAGCTTTTGGCAAAAACCCAGCTCCATAATCGTATCAGATTGGCCATGCTGTTTTCTATTCAAAATGAAACCAGATATTGTAATGCTAAGAAATCTTCCGAAAGCAAAACCCATTGTTAATTAGATGGAAAAAAAATCATGAAATCCCATCAAAGAAGGATTAAGAAATAGACATTGAAGAGCATACCTTGCGACCCATCAAACGCAGAACACTCAGAAAAATCGAAACATTTTGGAAGCTTGTTTCGGGAAGACAAGCATACCATTTTGGCTGTGTGACCATGCCGCAATGGCGAGTTCTGAGTCTTAACGACTCTAACCCACTAAAATGTTTTTGGAGATTGGCAAAATGTAACGGGTCAGATTTGAATCCGCCTCGACCTGACCCATAGGAACTACCGTACAGTTCATCCAGCCCAATATGGCCAATGGCCATTTCTGATTGACCCACTGGACTGCATTTAGGTGTTGGGCCTCACCAATGTGTTTCTTTCTTTCTTTCTTTCTTATATTTATTTTTAATCTTTTCCTTTTCTTTTTGATAAATTATTTTTATTTCCTTTTTGGGAGGAAATAATTTTCTGAGATATTTTGATTAAAAAAAGGACTTTTTCTATGCATGAAAAAAATTGAAACCGAATGATTAGAATAAAAAAATACAACTTCTCTAATCTCTCACTTTTCTTGATTTTTACTTTATAGAGTAATGTTGAAATGAGAAAGACAAAGAAAAAGAAAATATTTGAAAATGCATTAAATATGACATATTTAACTAATAATTTATTTATTTATATTGATATCTACTTCTCACTCCATGGTGACCATGTTTGTCAAGGGCCCTAGTCCTAAGCAGTCATGTGATTGTAGAATTAAACAAAACAGAAATTTCAAACAGGATCCATCATTGATGGAATCAAATTAAGGGGATAAAGTGATCTAAGCCCAATTTTGATGGATTCAACCGTGTGATTAATCTATTAGTTTCTATTGAACATTTTCATTCAAATATGATAAATATGTATATCTAACCAAACAATTCAATTCGTAACAAAGTAATGATATAAATATCTAATTTTGACACTTTCGAAAGTCATTTATGTAAGTGAGGTGATAACTCCATCACATGATGTCATGATGATGGGTCATCACCTCACTCACAAAACACACATTCTATGGGGCTGTTTGATAACACTATCAGATTTTATTTTCTAATTTTTGAAAAATAAAATCTAAAAACTTTATGTTTAATAACGTCATCTGCGGTTGAAATTTTGAAATTAGAAAACTGAAAATATATTTGATAACCCAAAATTAATTTTTTTTTAAAAAAATTAGTATTATATTTGACTAAAAATTATGTTCGAGTAATATGATTCCAACGTATTTTAACTAACATAAATGTGATATTACATATTTTATGTATATTCTTTCCTCCGAAATTATATTTGTTAAGACTTTATTTAGTTTATTTCATTAATAAATGCATTTTTATGCATTTGCATGTTTTTGGTAATTGTCATAAATTCTAACTATTTACGAGTTTGATGTACAAATTGTAGTTTAAATTGACGGTCCAAGATCCTAACAAATGTGCACGGGTCCAAGATTGCATGTGTGTGTGTGTATATATATATATATATATATATTAATATATTATTATATATATTCTATGTATAAGTTTTCTTATCTAATTATCATATACTCTTTTTATTTTCTTTTATACTTTTATATTCTATATATTTGTATTTATATATAACTCTTATTTTATTATATTTCTTCTTATATATATCTTTATATTTATATATATTGTTATTATTATACATATATTTATTATTATTATATATCTTAGTATTTATATATATGTGTTTTCTTATTTACTGTACTATTTTTATATTCTATAATTTTTTATTTATTATATTTTATTTTGTTATATTTATATTTTTTGAGCAACCAATACTTGAAGTGAAAAATGAAAACAGAAACTCAAAGTTTCAGTTATGAAGTTTTCAAATGATGTCTAAGGATTGTCAAAATTTTCACATAACTTTCATTTTTTTCAAAAATAAAAATTACTTTATCAAATACGATTTCTGTTGTGATTTTCAAAAAAATGAAAATAAAAATTAAAAACAAAAGTGTTACCAAACATAACCAAAACAGCCAAATTTAAAGAAAAATGATTATAAAATTTTATTTGAACTAGTTAGATGTTCTCTTTAAAGAGTTTTGTTTTTAGCTATCTAACATAATTCTCCTCTTTCTGCGAGAAATGAGATCGGTTTAAGAATAAATAACACATCAGAGTTCACCACATGTATCAAACCTTGGTTCTTTAATCTTAATGCACCACCATGATGACTTGTTCTTGGGAAAGTTTGACATCTTCTAAAACTGATCCTCTTGTGCAAATAACAATAGAAAATAACAAAACACAAGAAGATCTTGGGAACCCCAAATCAAAGAAAATTGGATTCAAATACATGGCATTGAAGCCAGTAGACAGGGATGTGAACCCAAGATGGCTCTCCACATGGAGAAATTTTACAATATTTTGAGAATTCCTTAAATGTAGGAATTTCACCCGTGATAAAATTGCATTTTTTATTATTATAAAAAATTATAATAGATAAAGTCTTATTAGTGGTGGAATTCTCCAAATACACATAATATATAATAATTTTTCCTCCACATGGCATTATTACACAGCTCTAGCAAGTCAACAAGTAACAACCAGCCATTGAATTGTTATTACTGGTAGTGTTACAGAAAATCATCAATAGTCCAAATCTCATTCCCAAATAAAAGACAGTTTCAGTGGTCTTTTGCATATTAAATTTTCCTCTAGACATCTAACAAATGAAAAATTGACCAGTTAATGTGACCACAGAAGATTTAATATGATTTTGATGGAGAATCAAAATACTGGGTTGTAGAACTTGTGCTCACAGCTAGTGATATATAATAATAGTACTAGTACTGATGGGGGAATTTGACTCCAATGATAAACAACAAGAGAATTCTTCCCCTCTTAAAAATAGTGAAAAACTGAAGAGTCAGTTCTCTACTTGAATACTGAACGTATCTCACCTACCATGGCGACTCATTAACCATCATTTAAGTGTCTTTATCGTTTCTCAAGTATTTTTAATTTCTGACTTGACCGCATAATCAGCCGGCACTATATCGGTGTTCTTCTGGTTACCATTTTCTTATCTTTTCTAAATTAACGTTGACTCGAATCATGTGTCGATTAATAATTTAATAATGACAGTGAAGTGAATGAACTAACTAGCTAGCCTATACATACATATAGCAAATTTGTGTGTGTGTATGTGTGCTGTGTGTAATGGCTGGGCTGCATAGAGGGAAGTAAGTTAGTAACTGAGTAACTATCCCCTTAGCCCTTACCATAACATCCAAACCAAGTTGATCATCATTTTCTCCGTCTTAGAATCTTCTTTTGCCATTTTTGAGAGGTTGGTTGGTATGAATAAGAACTATTGAATGATGCCCCAGGAGCTGTTGACGTGGAGTTGAGTGGGCTGCTATTGTTTGAGTTGTTGAGGTTTAATAAACATATGCTGAATTGAAGTTGTCAAAGTCTGTTAGGCTTGACCTATTATTCTGCTATTTTGTTGGAAGTTTTTTGTTATGCAATGTGCAGCAGATT